>CM024640.1:31794972-32162125 GCA_014182715.1 Eucalyptus cloeziana
CGGATTCACTAAGGCACCTTCAATGAACTACAGCTTGACATTTCCTCTGTTGAAGTGTTGAAGATATAATTAACTGATGACAGTGATGATATTGGAGATGTTTTAATTACCATGTTGGGATAATGTTGGAACAAGAGCAGATTAACTCAAGAAGATATAATTGCTGTAGGTTCTTGAGTTGAGAGAGAGAGAGAGAAGTCAGGCTTAGCATTACTCATCATACGGGCCACCCCATAACAAGCTGTTTTATCTTGACCAGGACATTGACATGTGCAAAGACAATGCCAGGGTCCCTCGGCTATGAGGAACAGGATGCCGACACTTTCGCCTCATGGGTACGTACTATCTGCAAAAATGTGTGTAGATGCACAATAAGTAACAATCTCTGAGATTTTGTGATATCACAGCCAATTGTTTTAATAGTTTAAGCTATTAGATGAAGGCACAGTTTATTATTTAAATATTTTAACACACTCCAGCATTGAGAATTTCTCCCGAGAGCATCCAATAACCATTGGATTTTGATTTGACATCGGATGTTCTAGATTATGTTGTTATTGTTAACAGACTTAGGTTTTCTTAGTTAAGTGAAAAGCATTCTCCTACTGATGCTACTGGCGTGATAAGCAGCATTTTTTTTTCCCCTCAGCAGCATGATTTTGGCATGTCATCTGAACTTTACATGGCTCAGTTCAGCTCACTCTTATGCAATCTTTTCTGAAATTTTTGGTCTTTCAAATCTGAAATTCTACTACATGTCATTCTATATAATGCTTTTGCTCTTGGATTTGAAATCTTATATTTCTCAAATCTTGAATTTATTGTCTTGGTACATTCCAGATCGTTTATTTCTGTATGAAATTACCTGAAAGTTACTAGAGTGAACCTCTAGAAAAATAGTAGGCCTGCCAATGGGGTCTATTCTGAATATTTATCATCTAGTCTTAAATCTTCCAGTGTCAGACATGCATAATCTCACCAATTAATTTCCCCTCTTGGTTTAATCACTGCAGGGGATTGATTACTTGAAGTATGATAACTGTCACAACGATGGGATTAGACCTCAAGAAAGGTAAAGCAAATTGTGATTTGATTGTGGAAGGTAATCCGCTATGACTTGTGAATGAACACTCTCTGATATTGATTGGCAGATACAGAAAGATGAGCAAAGCCCTTCTGGCCACTGGAAGGCCAATCTTCTTTTCTCTGTGTGAGTGGTACGTGACCACATCAAACCCTGGTAACTGCTTGCTTTTGGTGTACGCATCATCTACGCATGAGAGTGTTCAGAGACTGAACAATTATAGTAATTATCAGTCACAAAATGTGTAATATGGTCTCTGTAGGGGCGATGCCAATCCTGCGACTTGGGCACCGAGCATCGGAAATAGTTGGAGAACTACTGGAGACATAAAGGATACCTGGGGAAGGTAACATCAACTAATCAGTGGAAATGAATTATTGGTTTCGATAATCAGATGAATGAGAAGTTACTTTTCTTGCTCAACATGGAAAAACCGATTCTTTGCTGTTGCAGTATGATATCCAAGGCTGATCTAAATGATATGTGGGCATCGTATGCCAGACCAGGCAGATGGAACGGTTATAATAATCGATATGTTCAAATGCAATTAGGATATGAAACTCAATCTGTCTAATGGATGTCCTAATCTCTAGCAACTTTCTGTGGTTTTTTCAGATCCCGACATGCTTGAAGTAGGTAATGGAAATATGACTACAGAAGAGTATCGATGTCACTTTAGCCTTTGGTCTTTAGCAAAGGTAAAAGTTCATCCTATAAAAGAATCGAGTAGCATATTAGGTTACCTTATCGAGAATTACATTTCCTAACAGTTAATCACTTTGCAGGCTCCACTAATCTTAGGTTGCGATATTAGGTCCATGGACAACAACACGTTTGAGTTGGTCAGCAACAAGGAGGTCATCGCTGTTAATCAAGGTCTGGAGAAATTAGTTGATTTTTATGATCATCTTATGGTCAATGGAAAGGCAAAAGGAAGTTACAGCTCATGATCCTTGTTTTCTTTGGGCGCTTGTGGCAGATGTTCTTGGAATTCAAGGCAAGAAGGTGAACAGAACTGGAGATTCAGAGGTGAATCCGCCTACACAATGCATTTACTTTACAAGGAGCACATAAGATTTTCACGTCGTGATATGCTCACTAGTCCTCCCTTTTTTATGTCGATGTGTAGGTCTGGTCGGGTCCCCTGAGCGGCAACAGAGTGACTGTAGTCCTTATAAATAGAGGGCTTTCTACTGCCACCGTGACTGCCGAATGGAGTGACATTGGTCTAAATTCTTCTGTGATCGTTGACGCTCGTGACTTATGGGAGGTATGAATGCAATAATTTCCATTTTTTTCAAGCTTCCATATGACATGATACGTGGTGGATAGGATTGAATCTTTCTCGAAGTACTTGAAGCCGCATATTACCCAGTTTAACGTGAATATGGCTTGAAAATTTTCAGCATTCAATGACAACCACAATTCAATATCAAGTGAATGCAACGCTTGATTCTCATGCCTGTAAGATGTACGTCCTGACGCCACAATAATGCCCCGTTCATCTGGGACTACAAGTGTGCAACGACACCTCTAGACATCAGTCAATATGATGCAATAAGAAAGACTAAATGTTTCCACACATGCAGAAACACAACTTGTACCTCTGTCTGGATGGTATCTAATATCTATATCCATCTGAATTTCACGCACGACCAAGATGAGATCAAGACAGTTGCATTAACTGTTCCTAGCAACCAAAATTTAACCAGGAAGCTCCAGCCCATGAAGCAAGTCACAGGTTTTGTCGCGAGTTTGGAAGCTAGGACAGCAAAAATTCTATTAATCGCTTCAAAAATTCGTAACTCTCTGGAGGTCTCTTTGAACAGCAAAAATGATCCTAACAACACTACAAAAACAGCAAATACTAGCTTTAGACCGTCAAATAAATCTAAAGATTCTGCGGATGCTGTAGCGTGTCCACTAGAAGAAACACCTTGTGAGCTGAAGATAAAGTACTTCATAACAGCATAGTTATTACCTTTAGCTTATACTAAAAAGAACCCAATAAACTCAAAACCAGGGGCGAAGAATATTAGGGAACAAAAAAGGACAGATTCTTTGGGTTGAACAAGGTCTAATGGATGCCTTACCAGTTACCACCTGTATTACTACGATGTACAAGGGTCGGCACTAAATGATACCAGAGCAATATGGAGTCAAACCGATCTCAATGCAGCTCAATACATAGGCAGGAAAATAGAAAATTCTAGTGTACCGTGCTCAATATGTATGATTCGAAGTAAGATTCAACTTGGATTAGCCAATGAGACCTAGGGATATGTCCCAATAATATCAGCATAACCTGTGATCTTACCACTTTCACAAAACCTTCCCTAGAATTTCCTGAGGGGAAAAAGTTGAAAAGCCAAGCAAAACAGGGAGGAATCAAAAGCTCTGCAGTGTGTACCAAGATTCAAAAAATTGTGTTGTAATATCTTGATTAAATGGATGTCAAACTTACAAGAAGTCCAGCTGAAGTATGTAAACAATATATTTCAAGACATCATCGTTTTGACTTGAGCACTTTTGCTTTTCTGACGCATTATTAAAGATGCAAAATCACCCAAGCCCCAAGCCCAAGCCCAGATCGCCTTTCAGGTTCTCAAACCACATGGAACAAAAAAACTGTCATAACTAAGGCACATCCAGGGTATGAGTATCCATAAATGGAATAGAAAGTTCTCCAAATCTGTTTGCACGCTCAATACATAGTTTCAAGTGATGTAAACAAGAAAAGATGATAGCAAATGGCAATACACCACAACAGATTTTTCCTGCCTAAAGCGTTTTTGGATCAATGCAGTCACAGCAAGGTGGGTTGTTTCTCGGACAGAATAAGGAAAGCATAAAGCTCGAACAAAGATTTTCAATGATCTGGGAAACTAGAAAGCAAGTCTTGACATCGTGATGACTACTGGACCAAAGTTACTAACTGGCTATGAGAGGGTATCAGAGCGATGGAGGCAAAAACCCTCCAAGAAAGCTAAGACCTCCTCCACTAATTAAAACTGATCACTAAGCCTACATGATCATCACTTTCTATCTATATATAGTCCAACCGTACTGGCTTTTCTGACCAGTGAAGTTGTCACAGAGAGAAAAAGATCATAAACAAGTCAAACGTCATGGTCGCTTTCCGAACGACGACATTTCTCCCGATACGTCTCCTTCTGTTTGCCTGCAGCAACGTCAAAGACGACCATGTCCATTACGGGCACATGGCTTGCAATAGGAACATCTAGTCGGGACGATTGCTCCCGGTGCTTGCTCTATGCCATGACCGCCAAATAGTACCATTGCCTGAAGAACACTGGTGATGGATGTTGGATATGCAAAACCAGATCCCAGAAAAACAGAGAGATGAAGATGATGCTCAAATCGCATGAAAACTCAAAAAGTCTTAATTCGAATAATGAAAATCATGTGGGAACATGCTAATTCAATGACATACTGCATCATCTTCATATTCAACTCATGTTTGATATCGTGAACATCATTTTTTATTGGAATGTGTTTATTTCACGAAAAATAAATAATTTGAATAACGAAAATGTTTTTTAACGCCCACCCTGTCGTGAGCGAGTTGGTTCTGGCATACGTCGCCCCCCGCTAGGTAGAGTTCAATTCCCCAACTCGTTCTATTGCGCGAGTTAAGTGGGACGCCATGAGAAGTGGTCCTTGCACTAATGCCCCGTGATTTACGTTGCCGTTGGTTATGAGGCGATTCTACTGTCACAAAAAATAATAATATATAAATATATATTTAACCAATTATTTTAATAGATACAGTCCATTATTTTTATTAAAAAATATTTTTAAATTACTCATTTTTTACTAAATAAATATTCAAATAATACGAAGACGGAATATCCTATCAGAAACCAAAAAAATTCATCACTATCAGAAACCGCTCCGATAATTCTCGATTCGAGTAACAGAAGATGATTGCAACTGTCGGTACCGGCCACCGTTGGATGTTGAAGACCGGTTCTTGCGCTCTCCTTCTTCCTCCACACTCGTCCTCTTCACCTCTCGCCAAGACGCTCCCTTCCCGCCCCCGTCTCTTCAAGACCCGCCACCCCATTTCGTGTTCGCGTGCCGCGCGCGAAGGAGACGACGATGCTAAGGTGGGCAGCGGCGGCGGCGGCGGCGGCGGCGGCGGGGGTGAGGCGAAGGGGTCGGGGACCACTGCGAGAGCGCGGAGGCTGCTCAAGGTCCGCGAGGAGAAGCGGAGGCGGGAGCACGAACAGCAGCATAGCTATCCTGCTTGGGCCAAGTCAGTCACGCCGCGAACTTGTTCGATTATATTCCCGTGCGAGTCCGCATTGCTAAAAGGTTCGATTTTTCCGTGGTCTGCAGGGTTCTAGAGGGCGCCTGCAAGGACGACACCGAGCTTCGCGCCGTTCTTGGTGATAGCATCGGCAACCCCGAGCTCATGAGGAAAAGGGTTGGTTTCGTTTTGGTGTTTCTTGCTTCGTTGGCGGCGAAAGCTTGAGTTTTTGAAGAATGCAGTTCTCGTATCTGTCTTTCGGTTACGTTTGATAGTAAATCGGCCAATGCTGCTTTCCCTTGTCTCATCTTGGCATTCAGTTCGAGAACAAAAGCAAAAAGAAAAAAATATTTCTTGTGTCTTGTCTTCACTAGAGTTGACAGTGTTGTCAAGTGAATATCTGAGATGATGTCCGTATGCTCCAGGTTGAAGAACGAGTGAGAACGAAGGGTCGAGATTTTAGAAAATCAAAGACTGGATCGGTCCTCGCTTTCAAAGTTAGCTTTAGAGAGTACTCTCTCTCTCTCTCTGTCTCTCTCTCTTTCTCTCTCTCGTATTGCATGCCACTATGGGGACCATGTTCATGTCAAGCTTGAGCCATTTCAGAATTCATTTGTAACAATTACCGCTCAAATATGTACTTATGCAGCACCATCATGTTTAGGAGTAAATAATGAGATCCTTATTTTCAAAAGTACCTGTATTAATTTATTACAGATGTCGGTGAATGTTGCTTTTGATTGTTCTGGCTGCGGTATTTAGTTTTGCTGTTACTTTTCAGTATCTCCAGTTATGTCGTTCCACTTCTATCCCATTTTATTTTTCTGTTCTAGCCTACTTTCTAGAGACTACACGTGTCATTTTATTTTTATTTTTTTAGTATGCTTGCTTGTAGTGAATCACATAAATGTGTATACCTGAAGGATGATACTTTGCATTAGTCTGCGTGGGGTAGTACTTCCTCCCCACCCCCACCCCCACAATAAATCAGGTTTCTTTGGCACTTCTCACTTCAGGTAAATTGCATTACCTTCTTTCTTAATGATTTCTGCTTTGTCATCATTTGCAGTTTCAATCCTGCTGAATCTTACATTTGGTTTGAACTTTATGGATCTCCATCAGACAGGGAGGTTGATCTAATTGGAAGTGTAGGTTAATGTTTTAACCTTCTGTTCCTCAGTCTTCTAATATTGGCTGAGTATTATCTGTTTGTTCTTCTGTTTCTTGATACTTATGAGGACTGGATATGCAGGTTATTCAATCATGGTATGTCATGGGGCGCCTGGGTGCCTTCAATTCTTCTAATATGCAGGTTGGAATACTTCCTTACATATATTTATATCATATATATTATTCTACAATTTTAGTGACATTGTGGGCGTCAATCATCACCAAGAACAAATTAATATGCTTATATGGGCTTAAGATAAGATCAGACTGGAGTTTAAAGAACATTACATGACCAACCTTCTCTATTGGCAATACTAAATCAGTGTGAGGCTGAAACCACTGGGTAGCTGATTTGTTTAGACTTTACAGAAAACGGCATCCTTTCATTGTTCACCATGGCCTTTTTTCTTTATCATGTTTTGGCTGATAGCATGTTCTTAAGAAGAGAAGTTTCCCTAAAATTATAATTGTTGCAGCTGGCGAATATGTCGATGGATTACGATCCTCTCTATGATGCTGATAAGGGCGCAAATGTGATGCCATCATCATTCCATGATATCGGTGATGTGGAGTTTCAAGACAACTGGGGTCGTTTTTGGTATGTGGTTTAGAGGCACTTGGTTTTCTTTCTCTACTTTTGTCTCTCTGTGAATAATTTTTCATTGGAAAAGAATTCTTTCAATCTGTCGTGCAGGGTAGACCTTGGTACCTCTGATTACTTTGCTATTGATGTACTCTTAAACTGCTTGACAGTTTTAAGCTCAGAGTAAGTCTCAAGCTACTGGATAGGAATATATTAGCTCTTTCATTTTTGACATTCAATATGTTCATTGATCATGGTCTCCCTTTCAACAGGTACTCAGGCATTCAGCAAATTGTTTTTGGTGGTCGGCGCATGGGTGACTGGGAAGAAGGGATGACCAATCCAGAGTATGGATATAAGTACTTTAAGATTTGATTTATGTGTGATTATTGTTTAAATGGTCCATGCTTTATGTACATTCTTACACCTTCGCTAGAGCACATAGGTAAAAAGTCCTGGTTCTGGAAAGTGGATTTTGATTGCAAGTCAATTGCCGACTAAGAACATTGGAGTTTCGTTGAAGAATGGGGAGTCAAAAAGTAATAACATGACAACCCTGATTCATTTATCCAGAATCCCTGGTTCTTACATGAATATCATTCACTATGGTCTTACTTATTGAGAAGTTCTATGCCTTCATCCAGTCATTCATTATACATTTCCAGCTTATTCATACTCCAGAATCATCTTATTTATCTTATTAAGAAAAACTGCTTTTTAAGCATGAAATTTTGGACCAATTAATCTGGGCAACCCTTCCCTAGTCACTAAAATTTGGGTCTGATATTCATCATAATGATTCACTCTTTATGTAACAAGACTAAATGCATGTAAAGTTTGGACATAAATGGGATTGACAAATCTGGCTCCCTTACACTTGAAGTATTGTTACATATTCACACATGTAAATTGTTATGTAAAGGTCTCAAATCTTCTCACTGATTTCATTACTGTCTAAAAGCTTTTGTATAAGATAGCAAGTACTTGCACCAGGATTTCTGATTTTCCTATACCATCTCAATAACTGCTCTTGGCCTGGAGAAAATTCTTTGTCTTCTGCACAGACTTCTATTATAGATTTTTGTGATTATAAACCCCTAGTTCTTTATCTCCGCATCAGATAGAGACATCATTTGCCCAAATATGTACATGGCTAATTTTAGGGTTTGTGTAACACTGTCTTCCTTGATTGACCAGAAGCTTCACAATGTCAGAGATGACTATTTCCTGTTTTCATTCCTCTTATGTTTTGTCATTGTTTCATGGGAAATACAAAAGGAAAGATAGATGTACTAATCCACCTACTATGTATAGATGGGTTATTTATAACACCAAGCAAATTATAAGATGAGATATAAATAAAACCTTTGATGTAAGAATCAAAAGGCAATATGTCAACCTTGCAATCATGCATAGCCACAGCAACTCACAGGAGAAGATGTAAGAAGCAAAATAGATGGGAAAGAAATCCAACTCAACACATTGGCAGAATTCAGTTGTAGAAGCAAATAAACAACAGAACACACAAGAGTTTAATATTTCTCTCTAGGTATTAGCTTAGCCTAATAGGGTTCGGTCATTGTGCTCTGCTTGAAACTCCTTAAGAAACATTTTTCGTTCCTTGGAAAAGCACCTCTGAGAAGGTATAGATGAGGGACAGGTGATTGACATGGTAAGACAGGGCTTACAGCTGTATATTTATCATATACCATGAGACACGAAGAAATTATAATCACGATGACTAAAATTGTGCCCTCTTAACCAGAACCAAGCAGCACGCTGGTAGGAAACCATCATCTCATGATCAGCCGTCTTAGGATTGACCCAAAACACTCCATGCATCTTATATGTGCTCATTGCAAATGGAGGAATCCCGATTTCATACTTACGTTCTCCATTTTTGGGGATTTTACTTTCTCTTCTTGGTGGTATAATGGATTCAATTCTCTGATTGTCTTCTGGAATGATATTCACCAGACCTGGAAATGAAATTGTCAGTTACATTGCTTGAGAAATAGACCTGTATGAACTTACAAGTAATTGGTAGACCACATACCAAGGAGGACACAAACTGGGTGAAAGAAAATGAACAAATTAAACAAGTTTTGAGCACATGCTTGTACGGTTAATCACGATTTAAACACTTCAAAGCTAAAGACATTCATGTAAAAATTAAATATGATCTTCTAGCACATGGGAAAAAGAATGAAGCTGTGTACATCTACTACTTCAAAAATGGGCAATGTATGCAGAAAGTTGATCTACATGTGATTCACCTAAAATATGAATGATCTTCTAATTACAGCTGCACTTCCAAAAAAAACTCAACTGGCAAAAGGACATACGCTAAAAAGCATGTTTGGGATCATTTTGATCTGTGAGAAGATCATGAATGCTTGAAAAACTGTAGTCTGTCAATGTCGTCTCCTTAGTAAGCAACTACTGTAAGCTAGTGAGCTGGTCTTTCAGAAACCAAAGTAATTTGATTGAACATCTCATATTCATTACGCGATAGACATGATTGCAAGAATTATCACATTGAAAATATGCCAAATATGATCAATTAAAGTACAATGTCGATGCTTCATTTTGGAAGCCTAGAGTACTTAATCACATATGGTTATAAATAATGGAAAATATTATTCAATAAAGAAAACTTATATATGATTAAGATTTTTCAAATATGTGGGTTTTGGAAGATCTTTTGGATGTGAAACAAAAGATTCTTACTATATTGAGATTCATGAGCACATCATGCCTGTTAGATAAAGATGAACATGATGATGAAATTCCTTAAATCAGATATTTCTTATAAAATCAGAGAGAAAAATGTAGGAACTCCAGAAGACGAAGATCGAAGTAATTGTTTCAATCTCTTAAGACATTCAAGTAATACCAGGCTATGATTTCTTTGGAATTCCTCTGTAACGTGGTGCTATTATCTGGTTCTATTGTGATGAATTCCATCCATGGCTATTTCTCGTCTTCGATCCATTGAGCTTGGACAACGAGAACCATTTTGTATTGACAAATAGACTATAGTGGCCGTGATTTAACGAAGATCAAGTTGAGTTGAGGACCATTAAATGAAATCTTGCTCTTGATTGTTATGATTATAAGGTGTAAAGAGAGATCCAAAGTCATTTGATAGAGATCGAGTAGCTACTAGCTATAGCAAATCCTTTTAGAGATCATAAGTCCATTCCAGGTACACCATTGAGTAGCAACTGCGTCTAAGCCGGTGGTAGGTCTCATTCAAAAGCCACTTTAGAGGATGTGCCCCAGTCAATGTGTTTGGTGGCAATGTTGTCAAGACCGACACGCAAGTTGCTTTAATTTATTTTCAGTGTCTTCAGAAGTTAATGGTTCCACTTTAAACCAAAAAATATATGATTTCTGACACTAGTGCATTTGAGTTTGCTAAGTGTTTAAAGGGAGCAACATTGATTCTTAGGCTCTTGATCAGACCTTGACATGAATCTATTATAGCTTAAGGAAAGAAAGTGATTATAGTTCGAAGCTTGGCTAACAACTGTACAAATGCCTTCGGCTTCTATGAAGATTCACAAATTCATAGTTTAGTAAGAATTAGCGCAGGACTCATTCTCGTGCCATGATGGGGATAGGCATTTGTCCTCTATCGACATCTAAATTGTGCATGTCATGGTAAAGAACTAGATAGTATGAAGATGACGATCTATCTGAAAATGTTTTCAATTGCTTGACAGAGTAGGATCCTCAGTGCCTGCGCTTACTGTACTCCAACTTGATAGTTTCCACCAATAGAAATAGAGAGCTTTCTCCATTAAGTATTTGTGAAGGAATGAATTGTGATCTCTTAAGCAATACAAGGCTTGTGATTCTTTGTAGCTCATTTGAATATAGTGCTAGTATCTTGCTCTATTTTGATGTTGTCAACCCATGGCCATCTTTCTTGTCTTCAATCCTCAATAATGAGATGATCTCTTGTGGACACATATAATCCTCCATAATGAGATGGTCTCTTCTTGACAAATACACTATAGTGGTGTAATTGAAGGACAATCAAGATGATTCGACAACAGTTGAATGAAATCTTGCTCTTGAATGTCATCATATGTGATTAAGGCATTTAATTAAGAGAGCAATTTTCATTCTGAGGCTTTTTCAAGGCCTGAATGGTATAAATGTATTGTAGCATCATGAAAGACAGTGGTTGTAGAAGTGGTTATACTTTGAAATCTGGCTAGCAGTTATTCAATGCTTTTACCATATGGTAAGATTTGGAGTTATTGGCCTCTGTTAAGATTTACCAAGTCTATCGAGGACTCATTTCCATGTCATGATAGATTCATACATTTGTCCTTCATCGCCATCTTTATTGTGCATGCCATGTTGAATAAATAGATAATATGAAGATGATTGCTCACTCTAAAACTTTCTTTTGATTTTTTGATAGAGTAGGATCCTCAGAGGATTTCACCGTTCCATTAGAATTTTCCTCACCTAGTTGTGCTCCAGCTTGGTAGTTTCCACTGCCTATCCTTTGTCCTCTTGATAAAGAAAAGGAAAGGCCATGCTTAAGAAGAAAGCATTACTTTGTCATCCCAAAAACCCAATTTACTCGATTAATGTATTTCATTGCTCTATCGAAAATTCCCTTGCCCTACTGTGCTCCAACTTGGTACTTTCCACCGTCTGTCCTGAGTCATCTTGATAAAGTAAAGGAAAGGCCAAGCTAAAGATGAAAGCACTAATTTGTCATCATGAAAACCTAAATCTACTCCATTTGGTGAATCCATTTATTTAAAAGACCTTCATATCCGACAACTGTCTAGAGCGGCACTGGTCAGAGTGAAGGACTGAAAATCCTTATGTCACTGGTTTGAATCCACTTCTAAGCTGGCAAAGGGTCCAAAGGAAGGGTGGCCAAGAGTGACACAGATTTGGAAATTCTAGTGGAAGAGGAACCCAAAAAATGCAAGCGCTCTTACACTATAGTGGATCAATATGCTTCGGAGGGTGAAACGAGTCCCACTCCTTTCAAGCCAGTCAAGCTAGCCCCATAATTGTCCTCATGACTGCAACGGAGTGACTGATGTGATACCCCTCCATCTTTATTGAGCTTCCCTTTTCGGGAGTCAGATTGCATGAGAAATCTGAGAAGCTGGTGATCGTTGCTTAAATGCAATAGATTTAGTTCATGAAGGTTTATATTTGGAAAATATGCATCCTAAGAGAAAATAGTCATCTTTGACATAGTCTATTTGGCTAAATTACCATGAATCATGCACAAAAGTAGCATGATAGGAATCGAAGCTTTTCTATCCTCCCATATTACATGTGATTGGACGGACGTTTAATGATTAACAAAGGCAACGAAACGGATTCATGGTCAACTCCTGCCACCTTGGTCTTGGTGTGGAAATCACATCTCGAGTCGAGCCTGTCCAACCCTCCTTCCATGGGAGAATTGGCCCAAAGTTGGATAGGGTTCAAGACATAGTCAGGCTAGCAGAGGTGATATTGATTTGTACCTCCATGCGAGGCAGCCTAAAATGTCCATTGTATCATCCTTCTTTCCAATCTGAGCCGACAAAGCTGCCCCGGGAACCTTCTTTCTAATGAACCTTCAAGCCTACCTCTTGATGAGGAGAGTATCTTCTTTAAACCTTGGAACTGATGGAAGTCTGCTCATTAGTAATACTCCTTGATGAGAGGGAGAAAAGATGTCTTCCTTGCCATGGTGCAGTTAAGTTTCTAGATGGTGGACCTTCCTTCATGGTCCAGTTGCAATTGTCGTAAAGGACTATCTTATAATGCTTGACTTTCTCAAGCATCGACGAATGTTCAATGCCATTCGTAACAATTTGGATCGTTTCATATGTCTATATATCTTATATAGTTCGTCAGACCAAATTGTTTGTTAATGATCGCTTTTTCCCCGTTCATGTTCACCTGAGTTGGCCTAACCCTATCTTGGAATTCTACTACAAGAGTTGGTATTTGTCTATGACTTGATCTTAGCCAAATGGCCAAGAAAGGAATTTCTGTTATGGGACACTAAGCTCATATTCCATGGATCTTCATGTCCACTGTGAAATGTCGTTCCCTGAAATCGGCGACTCCCATTTTCTTTCTCAATAAAGCCACTGCGGCCTGAAATTGGTATTCAATATCCAGGCGGCATTCTTTCTAGCACGCACTAATGAAAATTCCCCACCTAGGTTCTTTACCAGGTGCATCGACATCGTAAACTAGCTTACCAGCTCACAAACTTTTACACAAGAAAGTTGCACAATCGAAGAAAAAGAACCGATATGGACTTAAAAGAACGAGGAGGAGAAGGTTGTGGTATAGTGGGAATGCTTAGAACAGACCTTGAGGAGACCACGATAGCATGTGGTAAGTAAGGAAAGCTGCAGATAATTCCTTTCGGCTTCTCATCGCGGGTATCTGAAGGATCGGGTACCTAAAAAGCATCAACGTCAATAAACGATCTCAGTCGGCATTAAGCCAATCCTCCTTTAGTTAAAGAAGAAAGGGGATAGATAAGGAAGATATATCCATTCAGCAGCCGTTTTTCCCCTTTAATTCGTTGACAATTCAGGAAAAATAGTAGCATACCAAGCAATGGCCAGCCAACTGTGAGGAGTGAGGTCGGTGCTCCGGAAGGTTGTCAAGCCAGGATACTTCCGTGCCAATTCTTTGATCTGGTCCCCAAAACAATTCACCATGTACAAGATCAGATTTGTTCAGGGCCCTTAAAGATTGGATTTAATCCGATCTTCAGAATCAAATGCGATCTCGAAATACAAGGATTAATTTACCTTCTCGGTTAGGGGGTATCGGACATACGGGTTCAATATCTCATTGTATTGGCAGTACAGTTCGCCATGATACTCTTCGGCTCGCTCCCGGCCTTCTTGCCTCGCAAAAGCATTGTCTGAACGCCCCCAAAAACACACATCCAAAGATCAAAAGAAGAAGATTGTTTTCGACGAAATGAAATTGCACATAAACAGGAAGGTTATCTGGAATTTGCGGAAATGTGAAAGAGCTTACTTGAGCCACCGCTTGGGGAGTTTGAGCTGCTCTTGCTTCCATCACTGATCACGGTCTTGTGCTCGGACTCAGTTGAAGACGACGACCCCTCTCCGGACCTCCTTCGAACACCGAACAATATAGTAAACACGTTAGACTAAACGATCGTCTTGTCATATGAATTGTTGCTGTCTTGAGCTCAAGACGTTAATCTTTCAAAATTCTACAATCTGTAAGTGCTGAAAAAGCATTAAAGCCATACAACAATGTATCTCTTAATTCCAGGAACTGAATTACTGAATAAATGAGGCAGGTTATAATACTTGGATGATTTGAGATCGTGATGCGCCTTGCCGAACTTCTTGTAAGTGAAGATTTGCATCGCGGACAATGAAGGGAAATAGTATTGCATGGTGGACTCTCCATTAGGCAGCACGATGGGGACTCCGGCGCCGTAAGCGCTCCACTCCTCGTACGCTTGCCAGAAATCTGTGAGGCGAAAGGAGTCCACCATGTCTTTCTCTTGCTCTCGGGACTCCTCATTGCTTGCACGTTGCACATTGGGCTGTGAACGAAATAATAGACCGAAATGTCAAGAAGAAAAGGACTGGAAATTTTCAAAGTGACTGCACCGGACTGCACCGGATTCACGTGAACACAGTTCATCGCTACCATCAAATCATCAAATTCAAGAGTTACGACGCGATGGGTTCGCGTGAGTGTGCATTTTACTGTGCACAAGAATCAAGATCGGGCGTGTCTGTGATCTCTGAGGACCAACGGTCTTCGAGGTTGATATCCGTTGGATCACAAAACACAGATCTCGATCGCCTTTGTCTATCACGAGATTTTGCATAAAACACAAAATTGGTCTCTCCTTTTCGTGTCTGAGAATTATGTGATGAAGATGTACAATTATCCATAATTGAATTTTATGTGTCATTGTCCTGAAAGTCAAAACGATAGGAGATCGGATTTGGGTTTTCAGGCATTTATTTTTCTAACCTCAGTTCTTTTTCGTAATGAATTGAACTAAATAAATAAGTGGTCGGTGGCAGAATCAGGATAAACTAGTCCCAATCTTGGGTTTTTAGGCATTTATTTTTCTAATCTCAGTTCTTTTTCGTAATGAATCGAACTAAATAAATAAGTGGTCGGTGACAGAATCAAGTTAAACTAGTCCCAATCAGAGTGATTCCTAATCGAGCCAATTGAGTTGGCATGACGTACTGAATAATCTATTCATCCCCATCAAGTGAAAATTGGATTAATAAGTGGTAGGTGGCAAAATCGGGTTAAACCAATTTGAACTAGACCAATCCTTGATCAAGTCAATTGAAGCGATACGATGTATTGAATAATCTATTAATCCCCAATCAGGTGAAAACTGAAGTAATAAGTGGTAGGTGGCAAAATCGGGTTAGATCGGTCCAAAAAAAACCAATCTGTCATCGAGTCAATTGAACCAGTATGACGTACTAAATAATCTATACATCCCCCACCAAGGGAAAACGAGATCTAAGTCCCAGTGATACTAGCCTAGGTATAAGATGAATTTGGAAAATCGAAAACTCCTTCTTAGTCTCCGGATGAAATTAAAAGAAAATGAAAGAAATGACAAAAAGAACAGAAAAAGAAAAAGGAAACGATCAGAGAGAAATATGAAGAGAATTACCCTGGGGACCTCCTCGACTACAACACTGGGAATCACAAAGTAAGTAAGGCACTCCAGGTTTGTCCAGGACTTCATTTCTCGAACCAGCCTCAAGTCCCATTTTGATGGTGCCATTCTCTCTCTCTCTCTCTCTCTCTCTCTCTCTCTCTCTCTCTCTCTCTCTCTCAATGAGAGAACTAGAAGTGCATAATTTGATAAAGAGAAACTGGCCTTCAAGCCTTGGTGTGAGAAAAGAGTCGATTAGAAAATTTCCAGGAGGCTTAATTAATGCACAAAACCCAAAACTCACCCAAGTACTATGCATTAAAACTCATAATCTCGACCCTCATTTATTTTCTCTTCTACTTACCCATTAATCATCACTTTTCCCTTCCATGCATCTATCTACGTATGGCAAAAAAGATTGCCAACCTAATCCTCCTCACATGGCAGGTTGAGCACACCCCCTTTGGCAATTACCTTTCAAGGAAAATACTCAGGTTCGAAAATTTTGAAATTAGGAGATAACTAAAGGGATTATTGTTTTTTAGTGCCTTTTTAGCTGCGTGATTGTGTTTATGATGTTGGGTTTGGTGAAGTTGGTGCATGTGGTTCTTATGTTTCTCATAAAATCCTGCATTAAGTACTTCACAATCAGTGAAGAAAAAAAATTAGTGAAGGGAGGCATACATGCATGCCCACTTGTTAAGAGAAAAGGGACTCTAATTTAGACAAATTAAGATAACCGGAGATAGCCGTTACAATTGAATTATTTCTTTTCTTTTCCTTATCCTTTATGGATAAGCCTTAAAACCGAAAGCAACAAATTTTGTCGGCTTCTTTATTACTCAAAAGAAAACAAATTTATGTACCGGCTTCTTTTCTTTTCTCATTTTTCACGAAGCAAATGGGCGCCCACCGGATTCCAGATCGAGTGGAGTTAAAAGTTACAATTCTAAAATAAAAAATAAATAAATTCTAATAGATTGCCATAATCCAAAGTATATTAATGATTTATTACCTAATGACTTCTGAAGGTAATGGGCATTTTCTGAAATTAACATGCATTTACGTCCCACAGTAGTCAACGATTTTAATTGACTATAGAACAAATATTAATCAAGGTTATAATAGCTCCCGGTTCCCTTGTCCCTCCTGAGGAGTTATGTAGAGTGGTCTATCGACGGCAAATACTCATTTATTGTCCATTATCCTTCAAAGAGAAAGAGAAAACCAACGACTCACATTTTGTAAATAAAAAAGACTCGTCTTTGGACTCGAAATCCAATTTATTTTTAGATTATATTAACTTCCTCTATGAAACGAGTGGATTAATGAGTCCAGAAAAAAAAATTTCCTCTTTCAAACAAACAATGTAGAGATATGATATGTTATTCCATCGATCATCAAATCTAACTAACGTTTCGACTAGATCTATAGCTGTTATGGTCTCACACTCCGAATCCTATAATTATAAGTGAATGACACGGTCCGGATGCAGCTTTAAACACAAACCAACATAAACCTATTACTAAAAATATATATCTATCTATATATCTAATAAAATAGTGAGTTGATTACGAAATCAAAGTTTCTAACTTCCATCAACAAGTATATACACATATAAATATGTATATGTACCCAACTCAACTAAACACAACAAAAATTATCTGAAATATATACCCAGTTGTCTCAGCTTATACCCGAAATCCAATTATCAAAAGTTTCCGTCGATATTGTTCTGGTCCTACTGACCACTAGCTTAAGAACTTGAAAAAGATTTGACATGAATGGTAATAATGCAGATAAGACATTTACTCTACATATTTATAAAACAATAGCCAAACTCATTTATCTCAAATTAAGTATATAATATTCCTATAGGATCAAAATAAGTTTTATCAAACCAATGTAACCGTATACTTAGGTACTCATTCAATCAATAATTTCAAGCAAACATCAATAGTCCAATCATCGATCGATCTCGTGTCCAATATCGAACTGTGGTCACCCTTATTACCTTGTGACAAAGCTTGCCAAGATTTTCCTTGCCTAGTTCTCTACCTATATCAGCTAGCAAGTCGGCCACAAAGAAATCTTGTTATTCACAAGCCTCTAAATTGGTTATGAACATAGCGAGAACGCATAATAATTAAAAACCAAGTAAGACCTTTCACAAATCAATATAGAATGCATTTCATAAGGCATTTCCTGAACCATTTCAGAATTCATTTCATTAATCAAAATTACAAATAAGTATTTATAAGCTTACGCAATACTTTTCATAAAACATTTCTCAAATCATTTACAAGAACCAAAAGTTTGTAAATGACCAATCCGACTTTATGCAATAGATATGTTTTTCATTGACTCATAATATGTCGAATCTTTATTACAGATGTGATTTTACAAAGTCATAAAAGAGATAATGACCATTAACCTGAAAATGCAAAACCAAAAGCTCAAATCGGAAGCGACGTAGCCATCGGAAGGTACGTAGTCCGTAATGCTTCAAAAACCTATCAAAGAAATATTAATCGAAAGTCGGACTTATGCGCCAACTAATCTCAACTAAGACTACTAAATTGTGGTCAAGTCGCTCACTACCGATCGACAAAAAGACACTAAAGAATTGCCACTTTGCTGCAACTAACAGCAGCAGCCGCCTGTTTGGTTTCACTTTGGGCAACAACATTCCCTCACGCGACGAATTTTCTCACTGTCATCTCTCTCCACCGAGCTCCAACTCAAGCCAGTTTATGGTCGAAAGAAAGTTCTTTCGAAACACTAAAGACCCTAAATTTTGCCTCCTCAAAAGACAGCCGAAGGCAGGCGAAAATTTACGACAAACACAGTAACTTGAAACTATTTCCAGCAGTCCACGAAAGTTCAAAAAATCTATTCCAACCAAATCATAAATTTCAAATCAACTTCTGTAAAGTCAGAGTTTCGTTACTAACTGATTTCACAGCTGAACAACTCTTAGATTGGACCAGCAACTCAAAATTTGAATAGATCCGAATTTGCAACTCAACCTCGAAAATTCTTTCGATTAAATTAATGACGGGTTTGAATCCTTATCGAGTGCCATGAAGTGGAGATAATCTGGCTTGCTGAGACATTCGGAGCGGGCATGCATAGACACGTCTCTCTCTCTCTCGCGGTCGGGCACTCTTCTTTTGCCTCTATTTCTTCCTGAGTCTGGGCTGATGATCTTGTTTTGATAGAATTTGGGCTTTGAACCCTCTTTTTTCTTCTTTTTAATTTTCAGCCCAAATATTATAATTACGTATACGTTACATTTTACCCAATAATTACTTACAAATATTTACTTTCGAAATTATCTCAGTTTTATTTTTTAAGACCACTGTGAATGTTTACATCAATTATCTTTATACCTCTCTTTACGAAAATGCCATTTTTCCGAAAATGCCCACCCTAAATCCCATCACACCCACTAGAAATGAAATCACCACAATCCCAAGCGAGATGTTAAAATGAGTTTGCAAGAAGAGACTATTATATCTTTTTAATGTGAGATTTTGCTTAGAGGTATGTGAATGATATTTACCAATATAAGATTAATGTAAGTCGTCATTAAATCAAAAGTAATGTATATTTTCTGTACTTTCCGTATCATTACTGTTTTCTGGAATTATTGAAAGGTTCATTGAGGAGTTTTGCCTTCTTCTCAACCTTTCTTAGCTATGTTATTTTAGCTTACATCCGTGTGATAGGTGATGCTTTACAACATCTCGGTTTCATTACGTTTGGACCATCACAACGCAGGTTGACACAGGTTAAAAAGACAACGAGAATCCATAGACAAAAGAATCAAACATGCGTCTTCTTCAATCATGGATTTGAAAGAGCATCAGGATCTGCTATAGCAAAAGAACATGACTCGAGCATGCCGAGCTCGCAACAGAGTTTCTCCTGAAAACCATTCTCAAATTCAGTAAATCACTAACTTTGCCGCGAGTTTGAGATCTCAATTAACACTGAAATTACGCTAACTTCACCGATTTGCAAGGAGCCCTTGGCTTTCAGGATGGAGAAAGTAAAAAGCTTCCAAGAAGTATTCAACAACAGATGGATTCATAATGCCACTTTTTACCAATTGAATGTCTTCCAACAAATGATCATTTGACAATTTTGTGATTCCGTATCCCAAAAATAGTATCGAAATAAATACACGCTCACTCGTGGCTAAAACTTACAAACCGAGCTTCACGATGGGTTAGTGTGAATATTGACTGCTTGTCTTCACTGCCAAAGCACATCCACTGGCCAAGATGGCGCCAGCGCAAAAACCACCAGGCACTTGCGTGAAAAGTACTTGGCTGTCCACTCCAGTTAAGGTAGTTATATTAGAGTGAGGTTAATGCTTCCACATTCGAGTATATGCACTGTGAACGGGCAAACAAGTATCATCGACCCGCAGCTGCTGCATGACCACAAGGTAATCAATTCCTCAGAAGAATCATATTCACTTCCTTCAAGATACATGGGGAATGTATCCTACATAAAGCCCGTGACTGAAAATCTACTCGGCTGATTTGTGTTCGTCAAACTGCTTCAAGAGCTAGACTCAACTCATGTGCGACCTTTGCAACAGATCCCCCTCTTCTATGAACAAAGAAAATCAGAACATCATCACTTCTATAATTTCTTGAGAAGCATAAAACAAGCCTTCAGAAAAGGCAAATTAAAATGAACCTGGTAAGAGCAGGCAAGCAGCGTTTAACCCTTTCAAGCTCTACATAGCAGAGGTTATAACGTTCCAACCTGTGCCAATCCACCAGTATCGCCGTCAAGTTAGTTTTTGAACCAAAATTCTATCCAAGGACATTGAAGAATTGAACACACCTTTGTTCGGCTTCAATATCGACACCGACTGGCGTCGATGCCAATACTGCTGAATAAACCATGGAACCAAACACTCTGACCAATTTGAGTAGTATATCCAAAGAGATGCTCAAATGCCTGCAGAGTGAGAAGCTTTTAGAAAAATGGAATGTCTTTGAAACATAGAAGAGGCAAACGAAGAGCATTAATCAAACAAAAGAAGACTGCACATAAAGAGCGTGATGTCAGGCCATTTGACCCTGTGCCATATTCGACATAAATGCAGGATTACATTTGTCTAATTAAAGCTATATATCTCCAGAAAGCTAAAAAGCGAATGCACTACAACAGCTACAATGCCAATGGAGCATATGATCAAAGCTTTTGATACTTCACCAATCACAAGAAATGAGGATGTTCTTTCACTGTGAGTAGGCAGGAAATAAAAAGACAAATTCACTCATAATAAGTGTATAATGCAAACTCGCGGCCTGTTCTCGACAAAGGCTTCGTGTATTAGTGAATAATCCAATTGTCACTGTAATTTTGGCCAAACACCAGCTATAGAATATGTTCAGCATGAGTTGAGCTCAGTGATATCATGCCTCAAGAGTAACAGTCCCTGGAAAAGTCATCTCATCAGATCCAATCATGATCATGGCATCCAAGAGTGCGTTTGATAATATTTCTGCTCCCAAGAACAATTTCTATTCGGAAATGTTTTTTCCATTTCTATTCCTGGGAAACAAAGAAGTGGATTTTTTTTAACTTCTTGTTTCTGTTCCAAATCTATCCCCTAGCCACTCTTTTATTCTGAAGAATGGAAAAATTAACTAAAGTTATCGAACGAATTTCTGTTATTTTTCTCTTCCAAGGAACAAAGAATGGAAAAATAGAAAAACAGGATAGTTACTAAACAGGCCCTGATGGTGTGGATACCTTCACATATTAAAAAATTAAAGCTCAAGAGCAAGAAAAAAATTATCAGGGATAGAAAAATGAAAAAAGCTGCAGCAGCAAAAAATTGCAGCATCAAAGTCCACAACAAGAATCTGGCTGAAAGTAAATGTCTACAGCAAGATAAAACCGTTTTGACAATACAAAGATGAGTAAATTTGCTAGCAAAGAACCATTAAGTATTGTTACTCACCTATCCAGGTCACTCTCAAGAAGTCCATTCAGAAGGGGCAAAAGACAAGTGAAAATATCCAGAGTAACCGTGTCAATTTTCTCTGTCATTATACTAACTACATCAGCAAGCACCTGCAGTTTGGGGCATAGAGAAAGTGGTTAACACGAGGATTTTAATTAAGACCTCATTAGGCAATCCATGTTTCTTCAAGGGCAAGAAAGTTAAAACACTATGGAGTCACTGGAAAGCTACTCACAGAATTATCAGCCATCTTCTCCATAGCACCAATAGCCCCTTTGATATCCCTTCTTCCCCAGAATCCATTGACAACCTACCACATAATTTACAGAAGATTGTTGCATTTAATGACAAGATGACATCATCGCAATACTATGCTCGTGAGCTTATACTATTTTCACGTCATGACCACCGGGATCTCCAGATGATGACCACCAAGTAAGACCATCTATACTACCATAGAACATAAAAGCGCATTCAAGATATGAAGCCAACTATATAATAGAGGAAAAAGATAAAATCATCATTGAATTATATACTAGAATGCAATTTTAAGAAACGGGACAAAATGAATTAACTTGCTGAATAAGGGGAGGTGAGCTCATAGTACTCACATCCTAAACTTTAAATCTCCATCTCTGACATCATCTCTAAGTTAAGCATTCAAGCAGAGAAAGATAGTCAGCACAAGTTGTCCTTAGCAATTTGAGAAATATAAGCAAATGTCCTATTGATTAACCATGTGCAGATTGCAGATCTGAGTGAAAAGCAATTTCTAAGGAGTTACATTCCAACTATGCCCCATCTAACTTCCAGCCTTATACAGCTACTGACGTGACCAAGATTGACTTGTATAAGCTGTTGCTTATCAAAAGCATAGAGACCACAACCACATTACAACTTTCAAAGATTAATTGTATACAGCTATTTAACAGATATCTATATGAAGTACCTGCAATTTGGCTAACCGAGACTGCATAGAGCCAACAAACTGGTCATGATGCTCCATCACATCTGCAATGGCATCCTCATCACTAGCAGAAACTGTTTCCTTCTCAGCAGAGGGTCTATGTCCTCTCTGTTTCACAACAGAAGTTGTCAAAGACAAACCATAATAACAAATGACATGTTGAAATCTGTCGGAAATGAAAATACAAAACATTGAAAGAGAGGGCCGGTGAAAAAGTAGTCCATTTCCTTACCATACTAAAAGGCAGCACATTTGCGCCAGGCCCCATTCTCGAGGTAATACCGGGTGTAGGTCCATCAATATTAATTTTTTCTCTTTTCTCCCAATTAACAACAAGGGGACGCATTCGCCCTAGATATTCACAAGATAATATGAGCAAACTTCCTATAATGCCCAAACAAAAAATAATATTTGAAAATAGGGTGTACCTCCCCTCTGTCCGTCCGCAAAAATTTGCATTCTGTTTGTTTTCTGCATTCGAGACTCATCTGCAACAAAAGATTGGATATTGAGAATCATCCTTTTAAGTTAAAAAAAATGCACATTTGCAGATCCCAGCTTCAATAAATCCAAGGAGTTGGAAGCCGAACATTCCAGCTTTATAATAGGCAGAAGGTGAACATTATGAAGGTGAAACCCAACAAACACATAAGAGTTGTTTACTTTTGCAAGTAGTTGGCAATAAATTTCACGGAGACCATCAATTATTTCACTGAGGTGGAAAGAATTCTTCCAACTGTGATTCCTTACAACTCATCTCAGTATATGATGCTCAGCTCTTTCATTGAATAGCTTTTTCATAGTTCAAGGAGTCTAACCAAATCCTAGGCTTTAGAGGGGAAACAAAAGTTTTTTCGCCAAGTCGCCACCCTCAGACCAAAATGTGAATTTCTAAGAAATGTTTTAGCATAGTCACTCACTACTATTTCTGCAACTACCTCACTTACACTACACATAATATATCAGTTTATCAACTTTGCCAGACTAATACTACTCTGTTATGAGGTATTTTCTATTCACCTATCAGGTCCTTTGTTGAGCATTTACCAAATAATACTAAGGTGCAAAATCTCCTCATTTTACATTACTCTAACTCCCTCCTCAAATTCTTATCTTCAAAATGGTCCTATTGATGCTCAGAACAGGTCCATACCAAGTTGGAAGCAATTCTCTGGCAATAAAATCCAGCAAAATTAGCATAACATTGTGGAACAGGCAACAATAAGTGAAAGGTGACCTGAAATTAGACAAGACTCAATATTCTACAACTACTGGTTGCAATTAATATCGGAAAGCATTCTTCTTCTGATAATTGAACACATACAATTTTCACGCAGGTAATTAGCCGGTGCATCCATTACTAAACTTGTGTCACGCTTGCTTGGGGGACCAGATGAATCATCCATTGAATTTCTTTCAGCGGTAGACAATCCTTGGGCCGGGGCTCTCACTACAGAGAAGATGTTCCTATTTGCAATGTTGCTCAATGAACTGGGATTTGGGCCAGCCGTTTCAGATCGACCCGAGACCGTTGGCTGATCTAATTCGTCTCTGCCATTTGACAGCTTTCGTAATTCAACTGATTTTGACTGCAAAGAAAATGGCATCGTTCTTGAAGCAAGATCAACTTCTTTTTTGGATTCAGCAGCCAATTCTGATCTAGCGTCAGTTCTAGGAACAATGACAGGTACGATATCTGATTTACTGAAGCTGAGAAGACCGATTGTAGCATTGGCCCTTGCACTACTCCTCCTTGGAGCTGCTGTGCTCTGAGCTGTCACCGAGGTGGCTGGGGCCACCTTTGAAACAGCATTTGTATTGACCCTTTGAGGAGTACCAGGTACACTTCCTGTGGCTTTATGCATATGCAAAGCAAGAAAATTGTCATATTCTGGAAACCATTCCAGATACCAAAGCAATATATAAAAGAAACCAAAAAGAAAAAATAGATATCTTACATGCCAAACTTTTCTGCTCCTTAACAGGGTCTGAATTTTGAGAAACCGACAATCTCCCAAGGGACTTTGTTTCCTTCACTAAAGAATCTGAAGTTTGGGAAACAGATAACCTCCCTGAACTGGCCTTAGCAGTATTCTCATTCAGTACGGTGAGATTCCCAACTGTTGGAGCTTTAGATTGAGGAGGAACTTTAAATCGGTTATTACCAACAGCATACGGTTCTATGCGCTGAAAAGAGGTGAAAGAAAGGACAACATTTATAATTTCAAATATGATACAGGAAGCAACTTTAGACTACAACTGAGCACAAAAATTAGGTGCAACTTACCGAGATGTCAACGACCCAAACACCAACACAACTTTGATTAAATGAGCAGCCGAGGAGCTTTCCCTCGTGCACATTAAGGTCTGATAATCTAGACCATCCCACATCTACAGTATCATGGCACATCATTGGTTCCCAGGAAAGAACCTACAAAGTAGCATGGAACAAAGGAATCAATAATGAACCATGTACCTTTTCATTGCAACATGAAATTTTCGCCATTTTTACCTTAAGACTTTCATGCAATCCACAAAGGAGGGTCCTTCCATCAGGATTGAATGTCAAACAACGTACTCCAGTGCTCTGTCATAATTTTGGGATGTCATGGTGGTTTGTAAGAGCATCACACTAAAGACCCATCGATAATTTACTTCCTCTTTAGATACCGAAAACTCATTCAGACAAAACTCTTACCTCGGGTCCACTGGAACCAATCAGTTCAAAGGTCTCGAGGTCCCAAAATTTTACAGTCCTGTCAGCGGAACCTGTAAAACAGCCGGACCATAAGAACAATTAGTGGAGACATAATGAGACATGCAGCATTGAGTAAAATTGCAGTAGAATGGTATCTCACCTGTTGCCAGTAAAAACTCATGGGGATGGAAATCTATACACTGAACTTGGCCCTCATGAGACTTAAAATCATGCAATAGCTTTCCGGCCGTCAGATCCCAGAGCTATTAATTACATTCAGAAACTTAATCAGCCATAAATTATTAAGGAAACATAACAAAAATATAGATAACATCACTTGCTCCAATCAACATGGTCCAAATGATCTCTGCACCTCAGGCAATCATGTTAAATGAGATCCTACAACACATTTCCTTGCACAAAACCATGTATTCATTACTCACAAGTTAACTGCAGTCTCAGTTCCCTAATCCAGAACTAGATGTTATGATAACCCAAAGAATGATATGGGTTTCAGGCATTAGGTAATCGTTTCAGAGCTATCCAATAATGTACCTAATGTAGGTCTAGTCATCTGTCTACTGTCAGTGTTGCACCAAGTAACCTACAAATTTCATCAGCTAGTGGCAAGTGCACTTGTCTTTCAAAGAATCTACGCTCGCTTCGCTATATTGACAAATCACACCAGACTCCAGATGTGCATATGGCCCTCTTAAAAACATTTAAACAAGACAATACCATGGCACAAAGTAACAACTATAAAGCCTCCACAACCATCATCCAATTACCACATCCGGGAATTAAGATGCTTTTTAAGTATTACCAGAAGAAGACACCTAGATGAATGATCACGTACATTATCACATGAACTATTTTCACAAACAATTTATAGATTAAAGAGAGAGTTTAACCTTCACAGTGTTGTCCTCTCCACCGGAAACCACCCAACGACCATCAGGAGTAAACCTAATTGCATTGACCCCACGAGTGTGGCCTTTGTATGTGTGGATACAACCCTTTTTCCTGATATCCCATATTTTTAAGTTCGTGTCAAGAGAACCAGATGCAAAGAACTCCCCAAAAGGATGGAAATCCACTGATATACAATTAGATCTATGACCAGTAAGAGTCCGCACAACTGCAGAGAAAATCACGTTACAAGTCGTTGTTACACATGAATGTGATGAGAAAACAAATAAGCAAAGACATGTTTTTCCAAGATATAACTAACAGATTATGAGTTTGAAATCCTGTTTAAGAAATAGATGAGCATACTCTTTGCCTCTTGTAAATCCCAAAGCTTGATTGAACCACTGGCTGCTCCCGCAGCTACTACCACCTCCGAAGAATCGAAACTCACTGAATCAATTCCACTGCTATGTCCAGACAAGCTCTGAAAACAAAAAATGAATATTAGACGGGGTGTATTGATGAAAAGCAGATTCTAATTAGCATGGCCACTGCTCCAAGCAAATTGATGATTCATTAATGGGTCAGTTTCTACGGTGCCCAGATCCTTTTATCTGAAGAAAGCAATCATATGAAACCTCTTCCCACTGGGAAAGAAGATGAACTACAAAGAGTACCTATTGCTCAGAGGAACTCAAATCTATAAGCCGCCAGATCACCAGTAAAGGATTTCAAATTTCCTCAAATATTTCTAATTTTTAATTGACCATCAGACACTCGAAAGCCCACAATTTACTTGGTCACAGGAGAAGGCATAAAAGAAACATACTGTAGTCACATTCTGTACATCATAACTGTGTCAAGACAAAGGAGTATAAATATCACATCGTATCTAAGGAAAATGGCAACAACAGCAGCATAAGGAACAAGCCACCATCGTTCAGGCATATAAAATCATTTGTTAGACAAGATTCATCAGATGGTTGATAATTGGCGTGTAATTCATATAACAGTGACCACAGAAAACTGACCTGTATGGCATTGGGTTTTCCAATAGCCCAGAGATTGACTTTATGATCTTCTCCGCCAGTGACCAGAACCCTCGACGACTTCCTTCCAATTTTGAGGCAATTGACTGCTGCAGAATGCGCTACAAATTCCTCTGCGTTTGCAGCTCAAGTTAAGGAAAACCTAAAATAACACCAACAATACAACAGCTTCCAACGATTCCCAACCGAAACACAAAATGTCCGAATCCACAAGACTAGTAAGTTCCCCATATAGCAGCAAACGGAATCGCATTTCCATTTGCTATGCGCAAAGCCGCAACACACAGCATCAGCACGCCTAAATTCAATTCAAGGATACGTAGCTTGTAAGCGCGCTTCGTAGTCATGGCGGAGACGCGAGCAAAACCCTAATGGCAAGAACAGCTCCGGAGACATTCAACATACGACGGGTCGTCCCGAACGAGCCCAAGATCCGACAAAGGAAGCCAGATCTCAAGAACCCAAGTCAGGTTCTCCCCGTATCACGCCACCGTTGCCAGCACCTACCCACGATATTCAACAACAACAGAAAAAAAAAAATTAGCTGGCTTTCTAGATCACCAAGGAACGGGAACCAGCAAGAAGACAGGAGAAGAAGAGGGGGGAAGGGAAAAATGTCACCTTCACGGAGTCGTTCGAATGGCACAGGCGAAAGGAGAAGAACCCTCGTCTTCTCTTCCCCTGCCTTCTTGACTTCGAGGTCCCTCCTTCGTCTTCTTGGCTCGCACTCAAGGAAAGACGGTCGCGCAGAGTAGAGCACAAGCATTCAAATTTCGGGAAGCAAAGGATTTATTTTCCCCCTTCGTCAGTTACGGAGAGTCATTACGCACAATCTATTAGCAGAAAGTATCGGACTAAAAAGTGACAGCTTTTCCCTCTTTTCCTCCTCCCCCTTAAATTCTTGAAGGCGAGATGCCACCCCGACCCAAGAAGAAAAATGAAAACTTGAACGCCAACAATGGCAAGAATGCAGTGACGCTTGGTGGGAGAGGAAAAAAAAAACCAGGGAGGCAGAGACAGAGACAGAGGGAGAGGGAGAGAGAGAGAGGAGTGAGGAGGGGGAAGGGCAAAATGGAAAGAGCAGGGAGGAAGCTTTCAAGATTTGTGCTTCAGGGGTCAAGAGAAAAAAATAATTGTTATTATAATATTTCCTTTAATATAATCAACAATAATTAGGAGTGATGATAAATTTATATTTTTTTTTTTTTTTTTTTAAAAAAGAGAGAGACAGAGAGAGAGGGAGGGAGAAAAAGTGAAAGGGAAGAAAAATGAGATGAGAAATGTGGTGTGTGCCCAATTTGAAAACTACCCAACGCCTCACTCCCCTCCCCTCCCCTCTCAAAATCAAAAACGGTAAAGTCTCATGAGCAGCCCCCTGCCCCACCCCCACTCTCATTACAATACCATTCCCTCACTCACTTCCTTCACCTTTCTCTAATAAATTTCTTTTTCTCCCCGACTTTAAACGATGTCTCTTTCGTTCGATTTTACATAGCGATAAAAAAAAAAAAAAAAAAATCATCACACTCACTACACGTAATTGCAGAATGAACCGCACGTCACACAAGAAAAACTACATTAAAAAAATTGTAGCATATAATATCTACATAATTATTCAAAGGGTATTTTACAAACGGGTCGCCATCGAAATTGATAATGTTGTTTTTATAGGCTTTATTTCGCTGTCTTCCCCAGGGGGGTTGTTTTGTGAGATATGTTTTCCACGTTTCCTTCCTTTGCTTTCTTGGACTTCATCTACCCTTTTTTTTTAAAGAATATATTTATTAAATAAAATTTGATTTTTCTTGATTAAATAATGCGAAGTGGGAGCCACACGACAATCATCAGGATGCAACTCCAAATTGGGACAGCTCCAAAAAAGCCTCATATGCCAAGAAGGTGCTCCAACACTTTAAGGTTTAACTTAAAATACTCTCTTGGGTCTAAAGCCATATTCGGTATCCGTTAGGTTTTGACCTTTGGTGGCATTTAGGTGTACAACTTTTCCTGATCTTTATCCTTCGTACAAAACATAACATAAGACCTTTATCAGGATGGAGACCATCTTCATAGTGGAAATTCCGACTGCTAAACCAATTCTTAATCTTAAGTTCTCTTGCGATTTTAGGCCTTTTCAAACTGTAGTTGTGAAAAGATAATACTCCATCAATAATCTTAAGAGCATGTGAAAAGTCGTTCCCGAATATCACATCCATCTGAATTCAAAATCACAACCAACCTAAATGCGTTCATTTCACAGAAAACTCAATAATAAAGAAAAATAGTTTTTCATAAAGCATTTTCCATGAATGCAGTATGTTTTCCTTTGTTTGATGGTGTATAATTGAAGATGTTTTTCATTGTTTGGATTCCATAAAGAAATAATTGCACACTTTATCTCAACCAAAAAAATCAAATTTTTTTATTTTCAATTTTAAAAACTTAGAATCTTTAATTATTTTTCATTTTCTTTCTTTTTATTTCTTTTTTTTCTTTTTCTTATTCTCTTTACCTTCTTCTTCTCGTCCATTCCTCTGCTTTCTTGTGCCATCCTTTCTACTTTCTCTAGCGATTCATCCAAGGTTGGCTCACGAGTTGCGAGCTCGAGTCACCGCTGGATGATCCGATGAGGCTTGAGGTCACCACCAGAGGCCGCAAGCTTGCCAATTTGATGAGGCTCACGACTCATCGCTCGAGCCTCACCACTCGAGGCCACAAGCTTGCTCGAGGCCACAAGCTCGCCTAATCTGGTGAGGCTTTAGGCTTGCTAGTCTTTCGTAGCAAGGCTCGAGGCTTGCTAACTTGTCGCCAAAATATCGAAAAGTGAGGAAAATGTTTTTTCTGAAAATGTTCCACAAAACAAACACATCCTCAATTTGGGTATACACAATTTGGGTATATTACATATGGTCAAGCTCAGGTCGTTAATGATTGAGCCGCCAAAAGGAGCAATCGAAGTTCAACGATTGCAAATGTCGGTGCGATGGTCTCGGCATGTTTCTTGAGGCTATCCACCGACAAAAGATGCAAAGTCCCATTTTTTCCCGATAACTTCAGAATAGAATTGAGAGATTATGCATTAGATAAAAAAGACGAATTTTCTCAATTCCTCATTACAAAAATGAAATTCAATGAAATAACTTCCCACCACCACCGCTTTTCTTTCTCCAATTAATTTGTCCACCCTTCTGTTTCGGCAAAGTGGGGGCTGGCTTGATTCCACTCGAGTCATTTAATGAAGAGTCCTCCGCAGTTCGCAACCCCAGACAAACCGTGAATGAAGGAATGGCTTCAATGGCCAGGACACAAGAAAGGCGTGCCGATGCGGCCTGCTGGTGTTGTGATCTGTTCGTAGTCACCAAACCGGTGTCGGTGGTGGCGCCACCGTGGGACACCCCCCTCCCTCCCTTCCCCCACCCTTCCCAAATTTCACGTCGCCTACAGTTTTGCTTTTCCATCCACACGATCCCATCATCGCAAGCGTGCCATATAATCACGTACGAAGCGTTTCGTTAATGAGAAGAGAAGCTATGTCGGGTTGGACCCATTTTGGGAATTACAGAAGGCGTAAGATCACTGATTATGTTTGACTTTCATTGTATTGTCTCCTTCCGGAAAGGCGGAAATCACGATATCTCTCGAGATTGGATTATCTTGACATAGTTTTTTTCTGAAGTCTTGGTCTGGAACAGAGCTCCAAGAGCAGAGCAATTCTCACACCTCAGCCAGACCATAGAAAATGTAATTTTTGACGGTCACACCAGTGAATTTAGGGGTGAAAGTTTTTGGTTGGCACGTCGTTTTCATGTTTAACTAAATTTGGTGAAACGAATTTCAAATTTCCTGGTTTTTAAGGTGAAGGAATTAAAGAGTTGGAGTGGTCCCCCGGTTACAACCATAGTTCCCTGCATTCCTCAATCGGAAGAAGATTTTCAAAAATTCTGCGTCTTGTATTTTTATTTTTATTTTTGATGTTTCGGTTTTATCATGTGATAACTGCACATGAAAAAGCTCTAATATGATAAATTGTCATGTGGGCAATACACAACGGACATGTCCACCTAGTCCAGCACATGCCGTCTTATCCATCTTTTTATAAGGAAATGAACCCAAGTATCACAATTACTCCACAAGACAAATAGTTACCTTTGACAAGTACCATATAAGAAGAAGACAAGTTCATATAAAATCTTAACAGAAATATCATAGTAGGTTGAACCCGATTGGCTTTCCTTCTATTATATGCGAGTGCCGTTACTAACTCCAACCATAGGTTGGCCTGCATTGACTAACGTTAATCAAACACCCAATTTGTTCTTCTTCCTCTCTTTTTATTGGATAGATCGGACTTTGAGTGTAGTTTAATGCAGTCTGATGGGTCCATTCTTCAGCCGATCCTTTGTTACTGTCTCGAAACTAATTTCTCCCGGGCCTTTTTCACCAAGAGAGGAGAATCCTTAAGAGACATCGGGGGCATGCCCTCATATGAGGCTCACCGCGGAGACGGGATGAGACGGGCGGACGACATGTTGTTCTATGGATGAAATGCGCGGCCGAGAAGCACTCGGAGTTGATGTGTGTTGATCTTAAGTGGGCATAAAAGGAAGCATGTGCCAACAGCTACAGAGCTCAAGAAGCGTTTTAGTGGAAGATCGCACGCACCAAGAACATTCGCTCAATATTTATTTTATCAAAATCATGTATCCAAATCTTGAGGCTATATACTATCAGCATTCTTGGCTGCATTCCCCGGGTTCTCAACATCTTCACATGTCGAAGCACCGTATTTCCCAAAACTGTCTGGACGAAATGGCACAGACAACAGATCAAACAGATCTCAACTCTTTTGTATTCCCCAAAATTAGTGTCAACAGATCCAAAGCTACTTCAGACAACAAGGAGCAGATAAGGTAGTGCACTTTCACGAACCTTTTTCTAGTCTTTAGAGGTATGTGAGTGCGTGCGACGAGATTTAAGTAAATCGAGATTTCCCAAGGAAAACAAGAAGAGCACACCAGGCAATGGTGGCAACGTGCGTAGAGAGGCAAAAAGGTCTGCCGCATCGAGGCCACAGCAACCTTTTTGCAGTTGATATTGACAGTGGTGATCGATCTAGAAGAAGACGAAATATAACTCAAGAGGGAAAAATCAATTATTTAAATCCTTAAAGATGTAGGTTCGAAATAATTCAACCACGCCGATCTGTCAACAGCCCCAAATTCTGGGGTTTAGTTCCAGATTTCTTTTAAGAGCCAGACAATTTACCGACCAAAAAATTAAAAAAAGATGTCAAGCATTCATTAGTTTCCTTAAGTAAGAAGATGTTTTATATACCGGTCAGCCAAAAATTCCTGACAATCACGAAAAAGGGATCCACGGGGGGCTGCCAGTAATCAAAGTAGAAGCACAATTGCTACATTTTACTTTTGGCAAGAATTTGCTTTCTAGTCGCCAGTACTTTAAAAAACTCGCACCCTACAGAGAAAGGAAGAGTGCAGAAGGTCCTATCGTGAGAGAAGTTTCACTCTTGAAGTGAAGTGCTGCTGCAGAGCAAAAACAAAAATAGCCATGATGATAGTGCTACCACGCTAAGTGATATGGAATGACGCATTGATTCCATATGTAACAGCCATTCCCATCATGACCATCAGTGACTTATTCGCTGCTGTAAGGAAGTTCCTCAATTATTCAACAAGTTCATCAGATAGGAGGAGGACTTTGCTTGAGAATGGAAGATAGCAGGTATGTGCCCAAAAAAGAAAAAAACTATAATAGCTCAATCCTGGTCTGAGAACAGTTCTCTTTCTCTGCATGTGGGTGCATGAGTGCGTGCATCTACAAGACTTTTGAGAGTCTCTCCTTGATAACAGAAATAGGCTGCCAAACACGAGACACGATAACTCATGCATGACTAAATCATGTGACAAGAATGAATTTGGAATGAGTTGGAGCTTGACAGCAACACAAATGATAAATGAAAGGCAAACCATGAGGTAGATTGGGTAATTTATTGCAGCATGATAACTCCTATATATGGAAATCCATTTTGCCTCCTAAAGAAAGCAAGAACCAAATACATTTGTGAGAACAGCAACTCAGGAAATAACATTATGGACCCATCAACCTCAAGGGGATGAAGAAAACAACCTCTCATTCTTAATTGGTGATCAGGCAGTTTAACCCAAAAAAAAAAACCACATTTACCAAGTATTCATAAATCTGGCAAAGCATTCTGCACCAAGGATAACACCACCTAAATATGCTACTTTGCTGAACATGTTATGTCTAATGACAAATGGAGTAGCGTTGCTATGAATTTTCTGTTATTAAAATTAATATTGTCACTGCAAGAGTGAACAACATGTACAGAAAGTCCTTCTTATCTTGGCTTGTTCACATGGTCCCTTGATGAAGGGGACAGTGTTTGCTAATCAGCGCATTTTCATCAGGAATATTTGAAAGTTGAGGAGGCAACCCTCCATACGATCACATGGAATATTTCATGAATTGGCTACACCTTATCAGTAGCGAATCGAACAACGCTAGAAGGAGTTATATATACCCAGAACAAAGTCATTGGAAAAAATAAATAATTCACTGAGCAAGAAAATCCCAGTCTCCAAAATCAATTAGCATCCAGACTTCTGCACTCACGAAGCACATAGGACCACGTAACTCTCACTAGCCCTAAAATGATGGATCTCATATATGAGAGTAGCTGCTAATGGCTAAAAAGGTCAATGATTAACAAGATAATGAAGTGTAAAAACTCCAAGAGATTATGATGCATTCAGCATATATTGCAAATCTGAAAGAGATTTTAGCTATGATCATTATTGTTGAAATGTAAAATTTGGTGAAAAGTGCAAACACTTAAATTACTGGGAGTCCTAGAAATACATATTTATAAAGGTAAACAGATGCAGAGATGGATATACAGGCTAAAATGAGGGGACAAATGGATTTTCCCCACTGATCTTACTAGACTAGTTTCATTTGGAAAAGATTTTTGATGAGTGCCCACATGAAATTCCTCATAGGAAATACTTTGACAAGCTACTATTGAATCTTTTATCAAGTTTGCCCCCACCCACACTAAAGGTACTTCACATAAAATGTATTAACATAAACAGACATAACTTCAACCTAATATAATAAACATCTACGTAAACATATGCGAATCATTCGAGTAAGGAACTAACCAATTTCTAGATCTTACCACAGATTTTTCTTTTTACACCTATAAATTGCCACAAGCAGATAGCAAGAGTCCTTTCTTTTTAATTTTATTCCAAATTATACCACGTCATGGGAGAAAAATGAGTTATTTGGACCCTGGATTTAAAATGGTGAAGTGTTAGTTTTTTAATACAAGATATCCACGCTAGTCACCGTAGATGCCTTTGCCCAATTGACACGTCTGAAGAAATTGAAGTTGGACTTATTGGATCTTTAAAAATTCATGCCGGGGGGGTGTGCCTAGAAAGCCCATTTTATGAAATCTCCAAGTGATCCCCCAAGTATTTTGTAAAAGAACCACTCTTTTCCTTTTGAGCTCTATAAACTGACTTTGGAAACAATTTCGTCATATGACTATATCAATTGAACCAAACAACGCCCAGCAACTTCAACCTTCATGAGCAGATGACTTGTTAAACAGTAGTCACACTCATCAGATCAGATACAAAATCATCTCATACATTGCCAAAAGTAAAGAGGGAAAAAAAGGATTATATTTGTAATCATTGCATATAGTTTCTACCAGTCATCAATGAAAATTTTCCACTAAAATGCTTATACAAGTACTGAAAAGGACTAAACCATGTAACAAGATTCAGTTCACATTGAACAAGTTTCGCATTTCTTCAAGCCAGTTGCAGCCGATGTGGAGCTTGGATTCTTAAATTATATGAAGTGCAGTTGAAATATTCAGGAGTGAAGTGACAGGTCCAATTAAACAGGACTTACCATGTTTATTCTGACAAACAAAGTTTCCGTGACACCATCAAAACATTCTTGTGCCAAAGAAGCAATTCATATTCTCTGCTCATTATGGAATTATCACCACAAGGCAACAAAATCTGGTCACTCAGTTCAAATATCACTTCTTTTAAGAGCAAGAACCACGACCAAGTGATGCAAAAGCTATTCTCGCATTCCATTGTTAAGGTCACATCCCTTGTATGTAAGAATGCAGAACGCATGATCAGCGTGCCCGAATTCAATCATCAAGGACCAAGCAAACTGCTCCTCAGGAGGAGGCAAAACAGCACTCTCGTGATAAGAATGAATGATCGCACCATCGAGTGCGACAGCCGTAAAAATCGAGAACAACAGTAGAACAAACAACCATCCACAAGCACTACGCTAGCAAAAAAGTACGTACGAATATCGGAACAGAGAATAGAACGGGAGAGAGATTAATTTGCTTTTTGTATAGGGAAGCAAATACACAGTGCCGAAGCGCTTATACACTGATCGAGCTCATCATCACATCGCGCGGGCATCAATCAAACATACTCGAACTCGTCCTCCTTAAGATGCGCAAAGAACTTGACAGGTCCGCGGCCTTCAATTTCCTTAACGAACTGCACCTTGAAAGGAAGATTAGCCGAAATGCGCTTACCTTTGAACTCCGCGACGTACTGCTTCAGCTCGCCTTCCATCCCGGTCAAGTCCACCTCCGGCACGCGCGGCACGTGGTACACCTTCAGTGGCACTGTTACCCTAACTCTCGCTCCAATCCTCGCCGGGCCGCCGTCCGGGCCGTCTCCCTCGCCCGACACCGACGGAGAATCGCTCTCCGCCGACGACGACGAAGAGGAGGAGGAGGACGGCTTCGAGTCCGATTTCAGCGCGACCTCGCACGAGACCTTCCACTTCCTCGTCCGCAAGGTGTTCACGGCGGTGCTCCCCGCCGCCGCCGTCCTGGGGAGGCGGAGAGAGGCGCGGGCCGATTTGATCGAGTCCGAGGGAGACAGGGAGGAGGGAACGATCTGTGTGCTGGGGCGACTGATGGCCGCCGCCGGGACAGCGGCGGTCCCGGCGGTCGCCGGCGAGAGCAGAGCCATGTTCGCGGTCATCGCCGTCGAGAAGCGGAGGAGGAGGAGGGAGGAGGTATCGAGCGTCCTTTGTGATTCTATCGCGTGTCGAGCGAGTGATTCTGGTGAATTGGCCGTTTTGTTAAAATTTCTGCTCCTATATTTCTGACGAGCATTACAAAAAAAATTGAAAATGAGAAAAATGGAAATTGCACACGAATTTCTATTTCTATCTAACTGATATAACCCCCGACCAAAAAATAAAAAATTGTTTATCTGAACAACTGATACAACCGATTTATATTTGTTTTTAATTTTCGCCCTCCACCAAACAACAAAGGCCATGCTGCTCTATTTATTTCTTCATTTCCATTCTTTAAAATTTAAAATTTCAACAATTTCTCAACATTAAATAAAGAATACGTCTAAGCTACTTTACAATTTTTTTAAAAAAATTAAAATGTGCAATTTATTTTCTGCCAAATCAAATAGATTCTAAAAAAAAAAGGGGGTCGAGTCCTAATCGAAAATTAACGGGTAAATTTTCGCTCACAAAAAAGGTATAAAAGAGGATAGTTAAACACCTATTATCCTTTTTAGGCCTTTCGTTTTTTGCTTAAAGATTATCGGCCCAGAATAGATTTTTTTTTTCCCTTCACTAAACAGCAAATGTAGATATTTTTCTTATTCGAGTGGGGCCGAAGGACCGACACGTGGCGCAGGAACATGTGGCTGTAAGTGAGAATCGAAGGGGGAGGCCGCGATTCTACTCCAACCATTTTGGATTTGGATAACGCAAGGAGCATGACGCCACCACCGATCTAGAAATATCCAAAACCGATGGCCCCGGAGAAGTAAAAATATTAATAACGTGGAAATAAATTGATGGGAAAATAACATGACTTTAATTCAATATGTAATATGAATTTTGATAAATATAATGTAATTCATGAACTTTTAATTTATTCATGTGGTTATGTATTTTTATTTTTTTGTGTATATGTTCAATTTAGTTTTCAAACTATGTGAATATATTCATTCTATTAATTCAAATTCAGAGACATGTAGTATAGAAACTAAACTGAATATGTACCAACATGGACCATATTGAATAAATTAAAAATTTACGGACAAAATTAAATAAATTAAAAATTTAGGAATTATATTGCATATGTGAACCAAAGCTATCATCCATATATTGACTAAATAACTAAATAATAAATAAAATAGGCTTTGTTTATTTTGCATAAAATAAACGGTTTGATGATATTTCCAAAAAATGGTCACTTATATCGCATACAAAAATGAATAAATAAAAAAAATATCTTCATAATTCACAACATGTGCTAGTTATAAATTGTTATCTCTAATGAAAATATCTTTCATTGACTAATTACTTTAATTAATATAAACGATCATTTTTAGAAAAATGTTTTTCAAATCGTTCATTTTCCGTGAAAGTCTTATTTTTTCAAACATAATTAACATCGCTCATAGCATATTCCACAAAAGTAAACGAATTATCTAGGATATTAATAACACTAGTGATTTCGCGCCAGGTCTAATTCTATTGAGACGATGCAGTATTGGAGTTTGCACTTTCCTTCCATTTCAAACCCCTCCACCTACTGACCCAAAAAAAAAAACCCTCCACCTACCCCCAAGATTGTGGTAGGCACTATCTTGAAATATTCAATGCCGTGCTGAGGATTCCTACGTACCTCGATGGAGTAGTTAGAATGCATTTAGTAATTATTCTATTCTAGTGAATAATTCCTATTCAAAAATGATTTTTTCTAATTATGTTCCTTGAACGAGTTTCTAAACATTTTTGGAATAGATATGCATTTGGTACAGCTCTCGAATTTTCATGACTTAATTTTTTAATTTTTTTAATAATCTTATTACATTTTTCTCTTCTTCTTTTTTTCCTTCTTCTTCCTCCTCTAGCTGGTCGCCGGCCTCGGGGGACCCCTCTGTGGCTCGACCTTCCCCGCTGCCATGAGGTTGGCCTTGCCATGGCCAAACCTCGCCCAACCATGGCAAGGTTGAGCCTCACTCCATGTTTAGCTAGTTGTTGGCCATGACGATGGCCGAACATGTCTAGAGGAAGAAGGAGAGGAAGAGAAAAAGAAATAAAAGAAAATGATTTGGGCTTGATTTTTGAGTTGTTTTCCGCAATAAAGAAGTAACTTTTTTCTTCTTCTTGATTATATTCCCAATCTATTTCTTGGAACAAATTTATTTCAGAGAACAAAAATTTACCAAACGGATTTGTCTTTTTTGTTTTGTTTTGGGGAATAAAAGAACATAAATAATTACTGTTTGGCTAGTTAGGCTGCGTTTGTTTTCACTTCTTTTTTTTTTTGTTTTTAAACACTTTTTCTTTTTTTGTTCGCGGGAACAAAAAAAAGGAAGCAACGCGTTTGGGTGCGTTTTGTTCCTTTTTGTTCTTTTTTGTTCTGAGAACAAATGTGAAACAGAAATAAAAGCAAAAAAATTTTGTTTCTTGTTTATGGAACAAAGAACGGAAGCAACATTTTTCTTCTTTTTTCTTCTTTTTTCTTCTTCTTTTTCTTTTTTTTTTTCTTTGGCCGGTCGCCGGCCTCGGCCATGGCCGGTGGCGTCGAGGGCGCGACCTCGTCGAGGGGCGAGGCGGGCGTCGTCGAGCCGGCGTTACTGGCGGTGGCCGGCGAGGCCGAGCCTCGCGACCTCGCCGGGCGAGCTCGAGCTCGCCCCAAGGCGGCGAGCCTCGCTCGGCCTCGCCGGGGCGAGCCTCGCCGTGGGTGGGTGGCCGCCGGCCCTCGTCGGCCGGTCGGCGGCCTCGGCCAAGGCCGGCGGCGAGCCAAAAAGAAGAAAATAAAAAATAAAAAGAAAAAAATAGAAATAAAAAATAAATAAAATAAAAATAAAAATATTAAAAAATTAAAAGAAATAAAAAAAAAAATATAATTTTACCAAACTTGTTTCTGTTCATTTTTTATTAGAACAAGTTTACCAAACCCCTTTTTTTGTTCAAAAATTGTTCCCCCCGGAACGAAACACTTTTTTTTATTTCTGTTCGCAGAAACGATTTTTAAACGAAATGTTCAAACGCACTTACTAAACAAACCTTTAGCGAAATGATGATATCTCTTTTCAGCAATTTGATATCAAGTAAAGATTGTGTATGCTTTCTGCCCGGTGCCGAGCCTTCTCTTTTCGGTCGTGATGTCTCTACTAAGGCTCATAAGGGAGTTGCTTCGGCACAAGCCGGAAGGAAGCGCAAAATTGTGCAGCAATGTCAATGAATTGAGCCATTGAAACTCCTGAGCGACCCAACTGGTTTTTGTGTTTTCAATCAACCGCTCTGTCCTTATGATGTCACGGACTAATCCCTTTTCGGACGCTAATTCTGCAAGAGATTACATGACAATGCATTATATTTCTATTCGGCATTATTGTCGGAGGATTAAAAATATTAGCACATTGGTGCGGAGTTGCTGATACAACTAGGATTGTGGCTCTTGGCCTGAGCAGGGACGACTCGGCCTCGTGCAAGGATCGAACGGCAGCTGATCTTTTGAGAGCTCTGCTCTGAGCTTTTAGCAGGGCCATGCTTAGAATTCATGCGGGTTAGATTCTGTTTTCTTTAACTCGGGGCGTTCGACTAGGAATGGCTTGAATGTCATCAGCACCCCGATTGCCATGACCAAGTTCATGACGAAGAAGATCATCTGGTCGCCTGCACATAGGCACGGGAACTGTCACAGTTCTGCAGTCAGCTGAGAGCTCGAGCGCGATCTATCATGGTCGCATAAACTAATTTCTTATTATTGTACTTCATGAATAGCAGATGACAGCACATGAGCTAGTCATGGTTATGCAAAGAAGGCCGGAGCCGTCATTGCAGAGTTGGAAAAAGTCGGTTTACCTGGGAGCAAGGCCGCGTCCTGACGCTTTTGTGCCCATGAGAATCTGCGAATGATCTCGAGCAGACGGATGAGAATATTAATAGAGCCTACTCCTTAAGCATGCAGAAGCAAATTTTTTGTTTTCAGCGACAAGTTTAATATGATCGACTACTCAGTTGTCCAGGCGCAGTGATGTAAAGAAGGTCGACAACAATTAAGCAGGAACTCACATTGTACCTCCTCCAACTGGACCAGCTGCCTTGAAGAGAGACATGGCAGTCATCGCGATTCCATTAGCAGCTCCTCTCTGATCTTGGTCCTGCGAATTCAGATTCGGACTTGAGCCAAACTTCTCGATGAAGGCACGTATTCGAGGATGTTAATAAAGATCATACTGGCGAAGATGATCATTAGAAGCTCACCACGGCTTTGATTTGCAGAAGCATCAAGCTGGTCAAGGCGCAAATCTTTCGACATGCAAAATGTTACAGTTAGAATTAGGTATGAATAGAGGCTTTGCTTGTTCTCTTTTCCATACAGGAAAATAAATCCAAATGATTCGCATGCTTATAGACCGGGAAGTAAGGCATACTCACAGACAGAACATTCAGCGCGACTGAAGCGCAGTTCAACACTATGGAGAGACTTAGCCCGGTCAGCATGGCTATAAAAGGGTAGCTGGACAAGATGGGTATCGTTAAGACCTGCATTCATGAAAGAAACACGGCGGATTATCGTCCTTTTATCCAATAGATCGTGAATAGCTGGAGATATAATAGCCAGAAGATATATCTTTCACCAGCATATGCTTGAGTTTAAGTTACGAGATGTTGAAAACACACCCCACTGACGCGAGCTACCACGACAGGGCCGAGAAGGCCGTCCAGATATGGGTATAACCACATCTGGAAGACGAGAAGGCCGGCACCTGGCAGTAGAATTTGGTAATTAATGATTCCCGGAAAATATATTGAACGAGCGCAGGCATGTTAAATGATAATGACCACCATACTTCTAAGTTTCAAACAGAAAGAAAACATATGAATAACAGACGTTTGAACTGCAGTTTTAGTGACTACCTCGTTGTTTTCCTGAACGAATGTTTGGTGAAATACAAGGAAGAAACTGGAGTATATACCTGAGATGGAAAGAACAGTTCCAACATCTTCACTTGTGTAGCTTAAACCCCCGTATTGCCTGGGGCTTACGGCCCATAGCGAGAAGATCTACGAAGAGAAAGTAGCACGAAATGGCTGATGAGAGGATTGGATGAAAAGAGATTAAATTGACTTAGAAATGAGTTTGTTTGGAATCCGACATGGTATGCTGATGCCATTTTCCGCTGAACTAATTCCATACAAGCCAAAGTAATTTCCTCTGGACAACCATTGAATCATAACTAGCCAATGGAATGTCCTCTGACTACTGCATTGCAATCACAAGTTTGTGTTCGTCCAAAATAAAACAATTTTGCTCTTTAAGCGATTGTCAATGAAGCACTCGGCAGCACGAGTACTGAAATCATTGCGCTTGTGATTGTAAAAAACGGTGAACCAAGAAGAACTGAGAAGGCATGGCAGACAAGCGCGTGACATTTCACATTACCTCGATATAAGCCACCTCGTGAAGCGAAAAGACGCAGTACGGAATGATGGACGACATCAAGGGCCAGTTGCAAAGTAGAGACTTTTTCGATACTTTCCCTCCAACCTTTTGCGTCTTGCATTTCACACCGGACTCGAGGGGTGCAGTCTCCGCATATTCGCAAGGCTCATCAAGCTCACTACTCACGTGGTGCATATGCAATGTTTCCTGCAGTAAAACCAGATTTTGACACTCGATAAAGCACAACAAGCAGTTGCTAATCCTTTCACGGATGAAGTGAAGCAGAGGCGATGAGTGTATTTGGGAAGACTTTTGGGGAAAGTTTTTAGGAAAATGCAAAACCTTTGAGTTAAAAATGTTTTTCAAAATATAAATTATGTTTGGTAAATTGTAGTTTAAAAGCCATTTATGAAGCATCTATGAAGTAAAATGATGTTTGGGGGAATTACTTTTAAAGGACTTTTGTGATAAAAAAAAATTATCAAAAGAAAAATAAAAAAAATTGATCGGCAAGGGGCAAGCAGCCGTTGGCGATCTCCGGCAACCTCCGACGACCCCACCCACCCCAAAAGACAACCAACAAAGGCCGCCCGAGGTCGCATGATGCCACTGCGACCTCCAGCAACCCCGGATTTGGGGCGGCGAGGTCGCGCGACGCCGCCTCGACCTCTGGTGACCCCGGATCTGGGGTGGCGAGGTCACGCGACACCGCCTTGACCTTCGGCGACCTAGATCTGGGGCGCTCGCGGAAGAAGAAGAAGAAGACGATGAACAGTGAGGGCAAAACCGAGAAAACGAAAAATCAATGAGGATAATTTGGGAAGAAAATTTTTTTTAGCCCCTCACTGTTGAATGTCGAGAAAGCCAGAAAGCCAAAGCAAGGGAGAGGGTGCCTTGAGTTGAGGGCCTTTACAAATGCAAGCATTTCCCAAATGGGCTTCCAAATATAATTGCCAAACACAAACACATTTGCCCAATGGGCTTTGGAGGTCCAAAGGACTTTGCAAAGTCCTTCCCAAACACAGCCAATGTCTGGTGAAACGGGAAAAATTAAATGAATTCAATATCAAGAATGAGGAACATGAGCTGAGTTCAGTGAAGTGCATACCGGAAGCCAGAAGGATGTGACGACAGAAACTACCAATGCGGAAAGCGAGATGGCAAGACAGGGCAAGAAGTAGGGAAATCTGCATCCAAATCAAGAAATCAAATGTTTAAAGCTCGTGTGGATCATCACTTACTAGTAGGACCTGCGATATTGATGTAGAAGAAAGCAACCTCCACTCACCTGCCGAACACTGATTCTTTCGAAAATATAGAGGGGAACTTTTCCGCGGGCTGAACCGAAAAGCAAAAACGGAAAAACCAGGAACATCAGAGGAGCATGAAAATGAGAGAAGTGATTCCAGCATGCATGTCCAAATTGTCGTCGCCTTTGGAATATTCTAATTATGCATCGAGATATGATGATGATGAATCCGAATACCTGCGCAAGATAACCTCCCAGAGCTGGACCTACAATCAATCCTATCCCCCATGCTGTCACAACCTGAGTCCAAAGTGTAACTCTCAGCTTCATTTACTTAGCAGAAAAACTAGGAATCTGTATAGAGATCTCAAAGGTTTTTGCAAAGGTCGGAGATCTTACGGTTGATATTCCTAGCACTTGGTACTCCTCATGGAACATTTCGCACACATAAGCCTACAAGGATGATCGCAAGTTCGTGGAACAAAATGAGAAGGGATAGTTTATTTGAGGCTTAAAATAACTTGAGCCACGACAATTCCCAAAGTTCATAAGCCGTATGAGATCTTACCTTGATCGGTCCGAGTATACCATTTAAACTTCCTAGAAGGAACCTCGTTGCAATGGCCATCCAAAAGTTCACACTTAGGCCAAAAAGAGTGTTAAAGATAACCCTGATACAAATTGAATCATAATGATCAATTGACTGTATTCGTCGGAGAAGTTTATCTTTTTCACTGGGAACTCAAAATCAATGGCCATCTTGTACTAACATTGTGATTGCTCCCATAATTATGACAGGTTTCCGTCCATAGCGGTCGGCCACGATTCCCCAGAAGACCGACGTCAAGGCTCTGCCAAACATGAATGAGCAACCTTGGAGATTTTGAGGAGTTTGTCAGTGAAAAGTTAAATGGAAAACAAACAAAGGAATCTGCAATGAACAGGGACAAGCAACTCAGATAGTCTCACCTAGATAACCGGCATAATACCCGATGTCATCCTCTCTTTCGGCAATATGAAAATCTCTAATCTGCCATTCAAAATTCAAAGAACAAATGAAGATTTCTTGGGTAGAAGATGCTATCCAGTCATCTATACAATTTATCTGCCTAGGAGGAAAACTACCAGACGGCATGCCAATGGCTAATTCTGATGCTTCATAGTTGGACAAAAGAATGTTAACTTGCGCATACTTGTTTCATTTGCAACAAAAGCAAAAATTTTCAGGACAAATCGACTAGGAATAACAACCTGGAGCCTAAAGAGATGTCATCGGAGAAAACAAAGTCCAAACCAGACAATTTAGGATACTATATCTCAAGTGTAGACAGAACAATTACATACACGTCATATCTAAATTGAGGTATAAAATGTTTACCATGAAGTAAAGGAACGGAAATAGAGATGATATTGGCAGTGCTGGAAAGAGGAAGGACAAGATGCAGGTCAGTAACATCATAAATCACCCAAGACATAATTTCAATCTTATTAGTTACTAGTCAAGTGACTACAAGTACATCTTGTTAGTATATCATTTTAAAATGGCGCAGATCTTCTGATTATTGAAAGACTTAACACTATAGTTATGTGAAATTTCACAATCAGTTGAGTGGACTAATACTGAAAATGAAACATCTGGGGGCATATTCTCCACCACTAGGCAATATCACCGTCGGCTTAACTTCACATCAACCATTGAATTATTCCGAAAAAAAAAAAAAAGAAATATCACATAAGTGTCATCGCTATGTCCAGTTACTCAGTAAGTTGAATGAATCCAGCAAAGAAAATCCAAAGGTTGCCAGAACGCTTATGAACAACAACAGTGCTCTATATGGTCATTACTGGCACAGATCACGACGGTTGAGATCCACGTGAGCTCACGGATGGGCAGACCCGTCTGTAATTCCTTGATCTTCTCGACTTTGCAGCCAGGGCAATTCTCATAGTAATGCTTCTTCAACAACGCCTCCTGTTGTTCTTCCTCTGCCATTGATATTAACCTCGACAGAAAGAGCTAAACACGCGAACTTCAACTCCCGAACAAATGAAATAGAAAACCCGTCTTTTTCTCATGCAAAAAATCTGTTTCAACAGAGAATATTCACAAAGAGTAAGTGAAAACCAATACCACATGGTATCATATGTGATCGCGAAACATGCACCTCACTTACTTTCTTCCTGTCTTTCCTACCTTATTCCTTTGATGAGATTGTCCACTTGAAGGTATGTAAACTGAGAGCACGTAAAAAAATTAAGACGCTTCATGTTTGATTGAAGCTAAAAATATAGCTTGTAAGTTTGATTCCCAACCTGGCAAAAACAAAATAAAAACAAAAGCTGCTTTGGTAGATGCTTCATGTTTGATTGAAGCTAAAAATATAGATTGTAAGTTTGATTCCCAACCTTGCAAAAACAATATAAAACAAAAAGCTGCTTTGGTAATGTACGATTAAGGGATATTGTTGTCCTTTCGGCAAGTGGGAGTGAAATTACGCAGGAGCTTTTTGTATGGTTGGCTTTTGAAAAAGGAGCCAGGAAATGTGACAAAGTAAGAACAAAATCGATACATACGAATTGAAATCTTCTGGGTTTTGCTTGAGACCGTGAACATTGAGCCACATGACAAAATTATAACGAATTATGCCAAACATTCCGAATTATTAGTAGGTTGCCACGGCTGTGGTTTTTTTATCTCAGCATCCCTTCACTTATTATGATTCGTTATTTTGAGTGTGGATTTTGATGCCGTGATTTTTTATTCATTCGATTTTTCCTCAATATATTAATTACCTTTCAAAAAAAAAAAATTAGTACGAGGTCAGACATTTATTTCCCAAACGACAGAAACGTGGGAAAGAAGAAAAACTGGTATGGTCCTTTTGGTGTCATACAGATGCGATCTAGGGCACACATTTGGAAATGGTAATTTGTCTATCTCGTTCTTTCCTTTTTGACGTCGTTCATTCACAGGAAAAAGCAACAAAAGGTTTTAAAAATCATGGTGGCAACGATACATGATTGAAAACTGTGGTCTCAGTCAGCGGACAAGGGTATGATTTTCTGGTAAAGGGTTTTTAGTATCGAAAGTACAATTTCCTCTAGTGGATCCATACGTCGGCCCATGCATTTAAAGCGTAAAAACAGGGACTGAGTTTGCAATCATTTTGCCAACGAAAATTTTTCAATCAGCTGCTGATGCAAGTGCTGAAAGAGACTAAATCTTGTCACGAGATTCAGCTCCCTGTGGAAGAAAGCTCTGCATTTCTCCAAGCCAATTGCTGATGGGGAGTGTGGATTCTTGCATCATGTGGAGAGCAGTTGAATAGGACAGGAGTGAATTGACAGATCATTATCAACAGGACTTACCTTTTTCATCCTGAGAAACAGAGTTTCCGATGACCATTAAAAGATTCTTCTGCCAAAGAGATTCATATTCTCTCTGCTCTTACCAGTAATAACATCAGTTCACTTAATAGCAAGAATTTTGACCAGGTGAAGCAAAAGCTTCCCTCGCATCACATTGTTAAAGTCACATCCTATGTTTGCAGGTATTGTAATAGAATTGATGGGATCTTGCAACACAAAGCAACAAATCGAGTCACTTAGTTCACACATCAGTTCACTTAACAGCAAGAATTATGACCAAGCAAAGCAAAATTTTCCCTGGCACCCTGCTGTTACGGTCACATCCCATGCATAATATAATGCATAATAAACGAGGAACAACAAAAAATAATTTAGGTAGTTCAATCTAAGTGTAGGTACCTTCTCCGTGAAAAGAGCTAGTAGCAAATATTTTACTAATAATCGGAGAATCAAAATTACAATGTTCACGTGCTCCAATATTACTCTCGTGATAAGGACAATCCCAATATCAAATTCGATGCCCGAAGAACAAACAACCATCCACGTTAATCACTTGTAAGCCCTACTACGCTAGTGAAAAGAGTGCATGGATATCGGAATCAAGATTAGAACATGAGAGATTTTGTTTGGCTGTCCGGATTACTAACCAGGATAGGACTGGATAGGAAAGGATGTGAAATCCTGGGATTTTTATATATCCTATCCATTGTTTGGTAAATCGCAATATTAAAGTCGGATATATTCACATCATATCATTAACATTTTTTTTTTTAATATAAATGGCATATCATTGTAAATGAACCTAGAAGTTTATAAACGGAGATGGTAAAAATCTCCGTGACACTATTCCTTAATTTATTTTATTATTATTATTTATTGTATTTTTCCTCTTTTTTAAATTGTTTTCTTTATTATTTATTTTTTCCCTTTTCATCATTCATTAATAAAATTTTATCAAATAGTAAACTATACTAACATACCTAAAAACCTAAAAAAACCTAAAATATATAATAAATATAAATAATAATTTATAAATTGAATGTTTATTATAAGATAGAATTAAAGTTGAATATATAAATTAAAATAAGATTAAATTTAAAAATAAATTTTAATTTTAAATTTTAAATTCTTAAATTAGAATTCATATATTATTTATATTGGAATATAATTTTAATTTTTTAATTTAAGAAATTTATTATTCAAGAAAAATAATTTTCTTATTATGGACATTAGAAATCCTATCCACCTTTATCCTACCTTTCCCATGGGATAATTTTATCCGGCCTATATCCCCCTTATATCCAATTTAATTCTATCTAAAGTAAACACCGAACGTAGAATATGATAAATTATATTATATCCCGAATTTTATCTTGACTGCCAAACGCAGCCTAAAGGTGGAAACATGGCCAGGATGGCAAGGGAGGCTGCATTGACAAGTGATTGTGACCCAAAAATGGGCGAGGTTAAGTGCATGTTTTCTGTCCCACATTGCAAAGCTTGGGTTCTCTACTCTATGTAATGTGTTTTAAAGTCGTGAGGGCCAGAGGCTCAAAGCGGACAATATCACACAGTAATAGCTTCTGGTCCTTACAATTGGTATCAGAGCCGACTCTTGATAGTGTGTGGGGCCACAACAAGGGCACTATGCTATAAGTGGGGGCGAAGAATATGACGACCTAGACCTAAGGGTGGGCAGCGTGACCGAGATGGTAGGAGAGGCTATGTCGATGGACACTATGACCTAAAAGCGAGTAAGGCTAAGCACATGTCTTCTATCCCACATAATCAAATGAAAGTCTTACGCTAGTTTTTTTTTTTTTTTTTTTTTTTTTGTCGGTCTTAGGCTAGTTGATAAGGCTTAGATTCTCTATTTTGTGCAACATGTTTTAAAGCTGTAAAGGCTAGAGGCCCAAAGCGGATAATATTACACATCGGTAGCCCTTGAGTTCTTACAGTTGCCTTCTGGATGAGGAAGCAAATACACGAAGCTGGAGCACTTCTATACTGATCGAACTCATCTATTACGCGGACATCAATCAAACATACTCAGACCTCATCCCTCTTTAGATGCGCAAAGAACTTGACTGGTCCGTGGCTTTCCATTTCCTTAACGAAATTATGCACAAGCTAAATTGAGATCATGCCGAATTTTAAAAAGGTTTTTCAAATTAAGAACAGTTGACTTCTAATAGGAAATTAACAGGTAATTTTTTGCTTCGAAAAAAAGTGTAGACGAGTTAAGATCAGTACTCATTGTCATTTTAAGACCTTTCATTTTTTATTTATTTTTTCTGAATTACTTCTATTATGATATAGTCATTTACCAAAAGATTGCCAGCCTACAATAGTTTTTTTGCCCTCATAAATAACTGCAGCGGGGGCCAAGGAAAGTTCTCTTCTTGGCGCAGAGAAGGAAAGATCAAGAAGGTGGAAAAACTTGAGTTAATAACTTGATAAATAAACAGCCATTTGCTCGGATCTTATTTCGCAGACATTATTGACACTGCTCATGGTAAATTTAACAAAAGTAAATCAAATGATCTGGAATATGGATGACACAAACAGTTTTAGAGCAACAGTTGACTCAATGGACGTTGAGACAGCATCGGGGATTTGCACTTTCCTTCCGTTTCCCCCTTCGTCTTAAGATTATCGTGACACATTATCTCGAAATGTTCGATTCCATCCAGAGGATTCTTACATGCGTAGGCGGACCAACTAGCGAAAGAAGGATCTCTCTTTTAGCAATCTGATATTGAGTAAAGATTGTATTCGCTTTCCGCCCAGTGTTGCTGTATATCTGCTAGGATCATGGGCTGGTTGGTGTGGCACAAGCAGGAAGGAAGCGGGAGTTGTGGCAATGTCAATGAATTAAACGAAACTTTTTTATAACCCAACTGTTTTTTCTGTTTTCAATCGATTGCACTGTCCTTACAACGTCGCGGACTGATCCTTTCTAGACACTAATTCTGCAAAAAATCACATGATGCAGAGCAATACATTATATTTCTTTTTGGTATTATAGTAGGAGGATAAAAAATATTAGTACGTAGGTGCCAAATTGCTAATTCAACTAGGATGGCGACTCTTGGCTGAACAGGTCTGGGTCGGCTTCGTGTCAGGCAAATGCTACTCCACCTTGTGAAAGAATCAAATGGCAACTGGTTTTTTGCAAGCTCTGCCCTGAGTTTTAGCAAGACTACACTTAGAATTCATGCGGGTTCGATCGTGTTTTCTTTTAGTTGCGGCGTTCCACTAGGAAAGGCTTGAGCGTCATCAGCACCCCAATGGCCTCGAAAGATAAAACAAAGCTGATTCTGTAGTGTATGGTTGGCTTTAAAGGAGATGATTCGGGAAATGATTGAGGTCAGCTTTTAATTTTCTAAGCAAATGTGACAAAGTGAGCGCTAGGGATAATTAGGATAATCATCTTTAAGGGGGAGCAAGAACAAAATCCATACGTATGAATCGAAATCTTCTGGTTTTGGCTTGGCACCATTGATGTCCAGCAACGCACTTAAATTTTCTTTAAGTTTGCTCTTTATTTGGTTCATGATATTCAAAAGTGGTTTAGTGCCCTTGACCTACTATCTCGAGGGGCTTTCTTGTTATTAAAATTATAATTGAGCCTAAGAAAGTGAATTTCTCATACGGACAGATGACTTGGCAAAATCATCTAATCGAATACACAAAAAGCACATAAAATTGAATATCAAGATGCTTTGCAAAATTAAATATATATCAAGCAATATGGCGACTTATTATCATATGAAACCACGTGAAACGCGACTTTAACTTACACAATATTCCCTTCTGTAAATAAAATGAAACCACGTGAAACCATAGTTTTTATATGAGCTTAGAGCATCCCCTGCGACTTTAGTTGTTAAGATTGCTTCAGACAGATGGGACATGCTCAGCCGTCATCAAGCTGGACATTGAAATGACAGAACACGTGAATCGCACAAAGGGAAAGAAGATGATGATGAGGATTGCTTTATTTATGGACCACAGGCATATATAATTGACCGTTTGCCCAAATTGGACATGATAATTGTAGGAGTATAGTAGATCGGTCAAAAATCTTGAAAAGCAAACGGTATATAGAAATCATTGGAGTTGTACCATTCTTTCCACATAAGAAGTAAGATATGGGGAGTCCAATTACTACTTTCTCACGGGGTTAGGGCTATGGACGTTTAATTTTTAGTGTAGTTTGACTCTCACATTTTGTAAAAAGATAAGATAAAAATTTGAGAGTGAGTTGAGAGTTAGATTAGGACAAATAAAGAATAAACTTGCAAATAAAACTTTGAAATATATTATGAAATTATGGGTTTTAAATGACTCAATATTAGTGAGACGTCTCTTCGATTCAGGCGTAGGAGATTTAATAGTAATCTCTTCAATTCACATGTAATAAATTTAACGGAAAGACGAGTTCTTTATCTCAAAAAAGACGTGTCCTTTAGTTCATTAAGTGTGGTTCTTAAGGCGTGTTGATTTCAAGAAATGTTCGATTGAGTCCTATTTATATAGTACTAATACAAACATGTTTTGGTATTGTATCTTGGAAGACATAATTTGCAAATTTGGAAAATACTATTGGCATGAACTAATTGACTTAAGGGGATTTGGTAATTTATACCTCACCTCTTATATAATTCATTTAAAATTTTATAGCATCTAGCAAATTTATATTGGGTTTTGTAATTCTATCATTCTTACTTGTTAAGTTTACATATATATATATATATATATATATATATATATATATATATATATATATATATATCATTGATTTGGTTTGTTATTCGATTTGTCATCACTTTTGACAGAGTTATTATTTCTGTTTATTTTTCTGATTAAAACAAGCGAAATAAAAATGAAAAAAGGAACAATAATTATGAGTGAAATTTCGTCTAGCGAAAAGCCAGTATCTTGTGCTACTTAATCGAGGGCGTTGAATCAAAACGAGATATTCAAAAATGTTGATGATATATTTTATGAGTGCATCCGATATTTTTTATTTTTAATATTTTTCCTATTCAATTGCTTAGTATTTCAAGAGTGCTTTTTTTTTTTCATTGAAAATTTTTTGACGAAGGAAATTATTTTTCATGAAAATTATTTTCAAGGAAAATGTTTATTTTTCATTTATTTTTGTAGTCTAGGGAAAACAATTTATTTCTTGCCAAAAAAAGAAGTCGATTTCCCTTAATCTAAAATTATTATTTTCAGATCATGAAAAACATTTTCCGTAAATCAATTTATTTTTTTATTTATATACCGGAAGGATGAAAATAATTTCTCAAAAATACTGCTCATTATTTTCAGTTAAGGAAGAACGTTGACGGTGTTAAGGACACATATAGTGACATGATAAGGTCATAATAAATGACGACACAAAGGTCAAAAGTCTGGAGAGATGCCATAGGTTTTTTTTTGTTTTTTTTTTTTTTGTCGGTCCTATTCTATTCCTATTCTAATACTCATTTTCAGACTTTTTGTTCTACCTCTTTGCAGGGCGTGAGAGTTGAAACCCACTCCTGAAACTAATTCGTCCCCACCTTAACCCCTTAAGAAGGTGGGGATGTGAACCTCTCACCTCCTCCTTTCAAGTTGGAAGGGTGGTCACTGGAAAAGAGACGCCATAGGTTGGTAAGGTCATATCAGTAGTGGACCGCATTTATTATGAAAGGGGTGTGTGTGTGCGGTCCACTACTGATACTTTGATAATAAATGACGACACAAAGGTGAAAGGTCATATATTCTATTTCTCTTCCTTTCGGAGTTTGTCGTTTAGAGAATGAATGTCTGTCAAAGGGGTGTGTGTGTGCGGCCCACTACTGATAACTTGCATTGGGGGCAGAAGAAAATATAACCCTATTTTTGTATACACAATTGTAACGTGCCGACTTTTTATTTATTTATGGCATATATTCATTGTAAGTCATAAAAGTTGTTACAGAAGTGTAGTTGAATTTTAAAACTGGCAAAAAGTACAATCGAATCTTAAAAAATTTATCAAATTGATGCAATAAAATTCTTTCGTTAAATCTGTTCAACTTTGCTAATAGAAAATGTTGACGTTACTTTTATTTTTTTCATTATTATTTTCCCTATCATATGTGGCGATGATGAAGCTAAAATGACGTTATTTTGATCTAAATATACTTTTTAATATAATTTTTATTTAATTAAATAAGCCAATTAAAAAGGATTTGAACTAGGCAATGAGGGTGCCCCACCATAGTTGGGAAGGGTTGATGATGGTGGAGAAATAGTTAGCGAGGCTCACTAGGCACTACCTAGGGGTCGACAACCTTGCCTACTGCATGTGAGGGCTTGCTGGCCCTTGTCTAGGGAAAGTCGTGGGCTTTCGCCCAATTCTAGTCAAGGGTTGCTAGTGGGAGTTGACCCTCATTAGTGATGGCCCTTGCCGACCATTGCCCCACCATCACCAGCCCCTTCTCGGCTATGATAGGAGTAGTAGCAGCAGCGGTAGGGCTCTCTCTCTCTCAATTTAAAAAATAGCTTATTTCTAATTTAATTTAAGTACAATTTATATTAAAATATTTGATCAAACGTCGTCGTTTTAGCCTTATATTTTGAGTTTTAACCATATCATCACTACGTAGGAGAGAGAATATTAAGAAAAATCATGTTAGCATTTTTCGTTAGCCAAATTAGACAGAGTTAACGAAACAACTCCATTACACCAATTTGACAAGTTTTAGAATTCAGTCTTATTTTATATAAGATTTAGAACTTAATTGCACTTTTATGACAAGTTTTAGAAATTTCAGTGCATATCTTCCTTTCTTCCAGAAGTGAGGTAACGAAACATTGGACAAAAAAGGAATGTGATGCATAAAGTTGCTACTGTCTGTCAACAGCAACAGAGTGGACTACAACACAAGCATATTGCAACAGATAGATTGATTCACACATTCAAAGGGAAACTAATGGAGAAACACACATATATTTCTATTTACGAACTGTAAATTGCGGCTGCCATCCAAAAAATTGACCATGGAAGGGCTTCTTTTAAGTGAGCTGTAAAGAGCTCCAGTTCTGCACTGCAGCTGACTCATTGGACGATGAGACGGCATCAAATATTTGCACCATCCTTCCTTTTCTCCCTCATCTTAAGATTATTGCAGACTTTATCTGAAATGTTCGATGTGGTGGTAAGGACTCCTACATATCTAGGTGGACCAATTTTTCAAAACAATGGTATTTAGCGATCTGATATAAAGTACAGATTGTATTTGCCTTCTGCCTGGCATCGAGCATTCCGTTCCAGTGGTGATGTCTCTGTTAGGCTCATAAGCTGGTTGCTGCGGTGTTAGGAAGGAAGCGGAAAGTGTAGCAATGTCAATGAATTGAGCCGATGAAACTTCTGATTGACCCGACTGGTTTTTCTGTTTTCAATCAATTGCACTGTTCTTACAATGTCGTGGAGTAATCCATCCAGAGACTAATTCTGCTAGGTTACATTATAATGAGCAATACATCGTAATTCTATTCGGTGCCATTGTTGGAATATCAAAAATATTGGCACAAGGGGGCCATAATGCTGATTCACCTAGGATCGAGACTCTTGGCCTGAAAGAGGCCGGCTTGGCTTTGTGGAAGGCAAATGCTACTCCACCCTGTGAAAAAAAAATCGAATGGCAGCCGATCTTTTGCTGGCCCTGCTCTGAGTTCTAGCAGGGCTCTACTTAAAATTCATTTGGGTTTGATTCCGTTTCTTCCACTTAGCGGCGTTCGACTAGGAAGGGCTTGAAAGTCATCAGCACCCCAATTGCCTCAACCACGTTCAGGATGAAGAAGACCATGCGGTTGCCTGCACATAGGCGTGAGGCCGTTAAAGTTCCTCATTCGGCTGAGAAATCAAGTACGGTCTATCACAGTGGCCTCGACTTATTTCTCATCATTATCCATCATGAATTGTGTTTATATACACATCATCATGTGAGCAACTTCTTCGTTTCTTTTGGCAGAAGACAGCAGATGAACTAGTCATGTTTATACAAAGAAGGCAGAGCCATCATGTAGAACTGGAAAAAGTCGGTTTACCTGGGAGAAAGGCTGCATCCTGACGCTTCTGCGCCCAAGAGAATCTGCCAAAAATTTGGTTCCATGCATGAGAACACTGATTAAGTCTACTCTTTAAGCATGCAGAAGTAATTATTTGTTTTCAGTGATGAGTTTTAACGTGACCAACCGCTTAATGGTACCGTTGTAATGACATGATGAAAGCAGAGAACAATTAACTGGATCTAACATTGTGCCTCCTCCGGCTGGACCAGCCACCTTGAAGAGAGACATTGCGGTCATCGCGATTCCATTAGCGGCTCCTCTCTGATCTTGATCCAGCAATTTCAGATTCGGACTTAAGCCAAACCTTCACGAGAGAGGTATGTATTCGAGAATGTCAATAAAGATCAGACTCTTCTAGGATGATCATTAGAAGCTTACCACGGCTTTGTTTTGCGGAAGGAACAGGCTGGTGATGATGGAAGTCTTTAGACATGCAAAATTTGACAATTAGAATTAGGTACGAACAGAGGGTTTGGATTTTTTCTCTTTTCCATGCACAAACAGTAATTCGAATGATTAACGTGCATATTAGCTTCATGTATAGCAACTTAGAGTGTAAGGCATACTCACAGATAGAACATTCTACTTAGCCTGGCCAGCATGACTATAAAAGGGTAGCTTGACAAGAGCAGAATTGAAAAGACCTGCATTCACGCATTTGTGAGAATTAAACACGGGGGATCATCATCTTTTTACCAAATAAACCATGACTGGCCGGAGATACAACACTCAGATAATATATTTTTCACAAGCAGGTGCTCGAGTTCCAGTTAGGAGACGTCGAAAACATACCCCATTAACGCAAGCTACCACAATGGGGCCGAGAAGTCCATTTAAGTATGGGTATGAACATTTTTGGAAGATGAGAAAGCTGGCACCTGGCAGTAGAATTTAGTAATCAGCAATTCCTAGCACATAGAACGAGTACACAGAGAGTTGAATGATAATAGACCACCATACTTATAAGTTTTAAATAGACAGAACGCATATCAATGAGTACAGCCTGACACCACTTAAAGTTTCGTTTGAATTACAGTTTTACTGACTACCTCGTTTTTGTTTTCTGAAACAATCTATCTTGAAATATAAGAAAGAAACAGGAGTATATGCCTGAGATAGCAAGAACATTTCCGACATCTTCAGTCGTGTAGCTTAGGCCCCCATGTCGCCTGGGGCTTACGGCCCATAGTGAGAAGATCTACAAAGAGAAAGTAGCACAAAATGGCTAATGAGAGGATCAAACTAAAAGAGCTTAAATTAACACAAAAATGAATTTATTAGGAAACCGGCTTGATATGCTAATGCCATATTCCAATCAATTACTTTGGACTATGATAGAGTTCAAGAACAAGCTGAAGTAATATTATTACGACAACCACTAAATCATAACTATACCAAAAGAATGTCCTCTGACTACTGCATTGTCGGATTATAAGTTTGTTTTCACCCACAATGAAATTTGTTTTGCTCTTTAGGCTACTGTCGATGAAGCACTTGGCAGCATGAGTACTGAAATCATCGCACTCGTGATTGTAGAATGTCTGAGACAGTAAATGAAGAAGAACTGAGAAGGCAAGGTAGAGAAGCGTGCGACATTTTAGGTTACCTCCGTGTAAGCCATGTCATGAAGCGAGAAGATGCAGTACACAACGATTGATGACATCAAGGGCCAATTCCGAATCAGAGACTTTTTCGGAGCTTTCCCCTGTGCCTTTTGAGTCTTGTATTTCGTGCTGGACATGAGGGGTGCGGTCTCCACATCTTCGCGAGATGCATCAGGCTTGCTACTTCTGTGGTGCGTATGCAATGTTTCCTGCAATAAAACCAGATTTTCTGACCCTTAATAAAGCTCAACAAGCTGTTGATAATTCTTTCATAGATAAAGTGAAGCAGAGGTAATGTCTAGTGAGAAGAAAAAGAATCAGATTGTTTTCGAATATCAAGGATGAGAAACATGAACTGAGTTTGGTGAAGTGCACACCGGAAGCTAGCAGGACGCGACAGAAACTGCCAATGCAAAAACGGAGATGGCAAGACAGGGCAAGAAGTAGGGAAATCTGTATCGGCATCAGGAAATCAAATGTTTACCACTTGTTTCCGTGATCACTTAAATGGATCTGCAAATAAATTTGGAAGAAAGTAACCTCCACTCACCCTCCGAACACTGATTCTTTGGAAAATATCGACGGGAACTTTTCTGCAGGCTGAAACGGAAGAAATAGAAAACCAGGAACATCAGAGGAGCATGAAAAATGAGAGAAGCATTTCGCACGCCGTGTCTGAATTGTCGTCGCTTTTGGATACTAAATATCATCCGTCGTCTTTACCAAAAAAAAAAAAAAATTTCATCCGTCGAGATATGATAAATCAGAAGTACCCGAGCAAGATAACCTCCCAGAGCTGGACCGATGATCAATCCTATCCCCCATGCCGTACTAACCTGAGTCCAGGGTGTGACTCTCAGCTTTATTTACTTAGCAGAACTAGGAACCTGTATTGAGAGCTCAAAGGTTTTTACAAAGGTCAAAGATCTCACGGTCGATACTCCTAGCGCTTGGTACTCCTCACAGAATATTTCGGTAGCATAAGCCTGTTACAAAATTGCAAAATACATAAATGAGAATGGTCGCGAATTCATGGAACCACATAAGAAGGGATACTTCATTTGAGGCTAAAAGTAACCTGTCCCACGATCAATGCCAACGATCATAAGCCGTATGAGATCTTACCTTGATAGGTCCGAGTAAACCATTTAAAGGAACTTCATGGCAATGGCCATCCAAAAGTTCACACTTAGGCCGAAGAGAGTGTTGAAAATAACCCTAGTATAAATCAAACTAGAATGATTAATTGACTCTATTTGTCGGAGGAGGTTGTTCATTGGGAACTCAAAATGAATGGTGATCTTCTACTAACACTGCGATTGTTCCCATAATTATGATGGGTTTTCGTCCATAGTGATCCACCACAATTCCCCAGAATACTGATGTCAAGGCTCTACCGAATATGAATGAAGAACCTTCAGGATTTGAAGGAGTTTGCTAGTGAAAAGTTGAGTCGAAGACAAACAAAGAGTCTGCAATTGACAGAGACAAGCAATCTTGGATAATCTCACCTACATAACTAGCATAATACCCGATATCTTCCTCTCTTTCCGTGATATGAAAATCTCTGATCTGTCATGCGAAATTCGAAAAACAAACAGGGATTTCTTAAGTTGGTGAGGAAAGTAATGGAACTTTTAGTCAAGTTTAACCATCTTAAGCAACTATTCACTTTGCGCACACTTGTTGTACTTGCAACAAAAGAAAAAAAAAATTGGGATGAATCAACCAGGAGCCTAGAGAGACGGCATTTGAGAAAACAAAGCTCAAACCATACAATTTAAGACACGTCTCAGGTGTAGACAGAATAGTTATATAGATGTCATACTTAAAAGTTGAAGTAGAAAATGTGAGAACTTACCATGAAGTAAAGGAATGGGAATAGAGATGATATTGGCAGTGCTGGAAAGAGAAAGGACAGGACACGGGTCAGTAATTATGTGACTACAAGCACATCTTTTCGAAGTGTCAAAGATCAAATTATGGAACGAATTAACGTCATAGCTATAACGACACCATAGAAATAAAACATCTAGAGATATACCCTCCATCACTATGCCATATTGTCATCGGCTTAACTTCATATCAACAACTGAATTATCCCAAACAAATTAATTCCAAAATATCATGCAAATTCTAGTCGTTGTAACTTGTTATGCGCAGTTACTTGGTAAGTTAAAAGAACCCAAGAAAAAAAAAACCCAAAAGTTGGCCGGAAGCTTATGAACAACGATAATGCTATATATGCTCATTACCTGTGCAAAGCATGACGATCCAGACTGACACGAGCTCATGGATCGGCAAGCCTCCCCGCGATTCCTTATACTTCTCGACTTTGCAGCCAGGGCAATTCTCATGGAAATGCTTCTCCAAGAGCGCCTCCTCTTGTTCTTCTGCTGCCATTGTTATTAATCTCGACAGGGATAGCTAAAAATATAGATTGTAAGTTTGATTCACAACCCCGCAAAAACAATTTAAAAACAAAAGTTGGTTTGATAATGTATGATTAAGGGATATTGTTTTCTTTTCGCAAGTGGGAGTGAAATTATGCAGGAGCTTTTTATATGGTTGGCTTTTGAAAGGAAGCCAGGAAATGTGACAAAAGTAAGTAAGAACAAAATCGATACATCTTCTGGGTTTTGCTTGAGACCGTCAACGTTGAGCCACATGACGAACTTACAACGAATTACGCCAAACAGTCCGGATTTTCCTTTTTCTGCCGAGGCATGATTAGTACGAGGTCACAGACATTCATTTCCTAAACGACAGAAACGTGGGAAAGAAGAAATAATGATATGGTCATTTTGGAGTTACATAGATGCGATCTAGGGCACATCTGTGGAATTTATAACCGTGCTGTCATGGGCTCGTTCCCTTTTCCTTTTCGACAACGTTCATTCACAGGAAAAAAAAGGAACAACAGGTTTCAAAAATCATGGTGGCAACGGTACGTGATTGAAAACTGTGGTCTCTGTCGGTGGACAAGGGCATGACCTTCTTGAAAAAAGTTTTTAGTATAAAAAATGGGTGCGTTTGGGAGTAACTTTCGAAGGAGCTTTGGGCATTAAAAGCCCCTTGGGCCAAAAAAATGGTGTTTGGGAAACAACTTTTGAAGTCTCTTAATGGGAAAGCAAATACTTGCAAGGCTGAAAGCCCAAGGCAGGTGAGGACCTACCTTGGGCTTTCAGCCTTCTCGGCATGCCCACGCGACACTGTTCACTTTTTTTTTCCCCCAAAATTGTCCTCACGTATTTTTGGTTTTTCCGGGTGCGTGCCCTTGTATAGACACTGTTCATCTTCTCCGGACCGGCGGTTGCTAGAGGGACGCCGCAACCTAGGCGATCGTCATCGGAGATTTGGGCGACCTTCGCAAGTCGCAGATCTGGTGCGACCAAATGCGGTCGCTGGCGACTGTCGCCTGCCGCACCGCGACCTCCGCACGGAGCTCGCTGGGGCCGTGCGACCCATTTGATCGCAAGTTTGGTGGTGCTGGAGGCTCGAGCGGCGGGTTGCGATGGGGGCGGCGTCGCGACCTCGCCGCCCTTGGATCTGGGTCGTGGCGGCGTTGCGCGACCTCCCGTGACCTCGCGCCCCGCATCCGGGGCGGCGAGGTCGCGCGACCCATCCGGGCGGCGAGGTCCTCTTGCGACCTCGACTCCTTGAATCTAAGGGCCTGCATGATAACCTTCCCCAGCCAAATAATTTCTATTCTTTTGTTCCTCGGAAAAAAAAAGAATAGAAACCCGTTTGATAACTTTTTGTTCAGGAATAAAAACTTAGCCCAGAAATGGTTTTGGAATAGAAATGAGAAGTAAAAAAAAGTTGCTTCTTGTTCCCGGGAATAAGTTTCAGAAATAAGTGAAATTTTTTTTTATTTTTTTCATCTCTTGCTGCCGCCGCCGACCACCGCCCCCCGCCCGTCGCCGCCGCTGGTCGCCGGTCGCCGCCGGCCGCCGGTCGCCGCCGCCGCCGCCATCCGCCGATCGCCGCCGCCGTCGTCCGCCGCCCGCGCTGCTGCCCGTCCACCGCCCACCGGCTGCGGCCGCGCCGCCGCCCTTGCCATCGGCCGCTGGCGACCGCCGGCGGGCGGCGTGGCGGGCGGCCGATGGGCGGGCGGCGGCGGCAGCCGGCCGGTGGACGTGCGCCCAGGCGTGGCGGCGGACGGCGGCGGCGACCGGCGGATGGCAAGGCGATCCCGCGGCAAGAATAAAAATAACTCTTCCGACAAGAAATTTTACCATGCGCACCCTAAGTCGCTGGAGGAAGAGGAGGAGTCGCGCGCGAGCTGCCCCAGATCCGGGGTCGCCGGAGGTCGCGACGGCGTCGCACGACCTCGCCGCCCTAGATCCGGGGTCGCTGGAGGTCGTCGGAGGTCACCGGCAGTTGTCGGATGTCGCTGGCGGCCGTTGCCCTTGCCGGTCAATTTTTTTTTAATTTTTCTTTTGATAAATTTTTTTACCACAAAACTCCTTTATAAATGTAATTCACCATACATCATTTTTGCTCAAAGTACTTTACAAAGGGCTTTAAAAGTATAATTTACCAAACACAGTTTGCATTTCGGAAAACACCTTTAACTCAAAGGTTTTTGCATTTTTCTAAAGACTTTTCTCAAAAGTGGTTCCCAAACGCACCTAATATCCTCTTGTGGATCCATTCGTCGCCCGTGCATTTAAAGCGTAAAAACAGGGATTAAGTATGCAATCATTGCATGTAGTTGCTGCCAGTCATTTTGTCAACGAGGATTTTTCACTCAACTGTTGATGATGGAAGAGGGTGCATTTGAGAATGGCCTTGGGAAGGAGCTTTGAGTGTATAAAGTCTATTTGGCCAAATATTTGGTGTTATTTTTGAAATCCACCTTGAGGGAATATTTGCCTTTCAAAGATTGAAAGCCCAAAACAAGTTGTAGGCTACTTTGAGTTTTTAGCATTTTCGGAAGGCCTCTCTAGAATTTAGTATAAAAATTTTATTCCAAAATTATCCTCATTCAATTTTTTTTTTTTTCTATTTTTGCCCTTGTGATTCACTTCATTGTTCATCTTCTTCTTCATTGAGTCACGTGGCGTGATTGCAAGTGGCTGCAATAGGTTGGTGACGGGCTTGAGGGAGGCTGACAAGGTTGTGGCTACCCCGACGACCGTCACTAGCTAGTCGCACGACCTCAGCAACCCCCCGCGAGTTGTATTGCCACGACCTAGATTTGGATCGCACAACCTTTGTAAAGGGACGCCTGAGGTCACGCGACATCTCATGAAGGTCGTGCGACTAGGCGACCCTTGCCGATGGCCTCCGGGGGTCACCCGACCCCAGGTGGCCCTCATTGGTTGTCTCTAGGGGCCTCCTGAGGTCTTGTAATCTCATATGTCGGCCGCCAACAACAGATTTCAATTGCCGACAATCGCCTGCCCTTACTAGCCAATTTTTTTATTTTTCTTTTGATGAATTTTTCTTCTTTTTTTTCTAACATAAAAGTGTTTTATAAATATAATCCTTCTAAATATTATTTTGCTCAAAAGTACTTGACAATACGCTTTTAAATTATAATTTAATAAATACAATTTCTATTTTGAAAAATCCCTTTAAGTTAAAATTCTTTTATATATATATATTTTAAAAATTTTCTCTAGAAATCCATCCAAACTCGCCCAAAATATTGTCACGAGATTCAGCTCCTTGTGGAAGAAGCTCCGCATTTCTCCGAGCCAATTACCGATGGGGAGTGTGGATTCTTGCATCATATGAAGTGCTGTTGAAAAGGACAGGAGTGAAGTGACGAATCATTACCATCGGGACTTACCACGTTCATCCCGAGAAACAGTTTCCGATGACCATTAAAAGATTCTTGTGCCAGAGAGACATTCATATTCTCTGCTCTTACCAGTTCAAACATTAGATCACTTAAGGTATATACGGTAACATTTATATTTCGAGAAATATTTTTTTTTCAAAAATAATCTTTTTCCATTTTTATCCCGTGGAACAATTTCTGAGCAAAAAAATTTATTTGTGGTGTGTTTGGTAATATTTCTATTTCGGAGAATGATTTTTTTTAGAAACACTTTTTTTTTTTTTTTTTTTTGGTTCCTGAGAACAATTTCTAAGCATTTGAACGCGTTTGGTAATTATACAAAATTTATATTCCCAGAACAGAAATGTGTTTGGTACGACCCTATATATTTTGTGACTTAGAATTTCTTTCAATTTATTAATAATTTTATTATATTTTTCTTTTCTTTTTTTCCTTTTCTTTTCCTAGGGTCGACGAGGCTCCGAGGGGGGGCGCTTGCCAATGGCTAGCGAGCTCGAGGCAACCTTGCTAAAGGTTGGCGCAGCTCTAGCGAGGTTGCTGAGCCTCATTTGGCTAGTCATCGATTGGCGCCAAGGCTGATGACCGGCTAGGGAAAGAAGAGAGGAAGAGAAAAAAAAAAAAAAGAAAAGGAAGAAAATCTTGTTTTTTGTTTTTTGATTCTTGTTTCTAAAGTTGTTCCCGAGAATAAGAAGCAACTTTTTTTTTTTTCTTGTTTTCTCGTTCCAGGAACAAAAAATTTATCAAACGCGTTTCGTTCTATTTTCGCTCCTAGAAACAAAAAAACAGAAACACCTATCCCCGAGAGCATTACCAAACAAAATCTTGGTAACTACACAAAATTTCTATTCTTGAAATAGAAAAAGAATAAGAATGCGTTTGGTTGACAACAGACGGCAAGGGGCAGCGAACACCGAGGAAGAAGAAGAAAAAAAAGAGAGTTATTTTTAGAAATTATTTCTAGAAAAAAGAAGTTATTTTTTTCTATTTCTTGTTTCTATTCTAAATCTATTCCCGGCCACTTTTCTATTCCGGGGATTAGAAAAATTAATTAAAGTTACCAAATGGATTTTTGTTCTTTTTCTATTCCGGGGAGCTAAAAAATAGAAAAACAAAAGAAAAGAAACGTTTTCATGCATGCCCTTAATAGCAAGAATTATGACGGTGAAGCAAAAACTTCCCTCACATCCCATTGTTAAGGTCACATCCCGTGTCCGCAGGTATTGTAATATAATGATAGGATCTTGCAAGAGAAAGCAACAAATCGAGTCACTTAGTTCAAACATTAGTTCACTAAATACAAGAACTATGATCAAGTGAAGCAAAACCTTTCCTCGCATCCCATTGTTAAGGTCACATCCCATGTATGTTGGTGTTGTAATATAATGCGGAAATTGACTGGATTTTATAATTAAATCAATGCAAAATCACTAAAGAAATAAATGATGGACAATAAAGGACAATTTATGTGGTTCGAATTGAGTGTATGTACCTATCCCATTGAGAAAGCCGGTAATAAATAATCCACTAATAATCAAATAATCATAATTACAATTGTTCACACGCTCCTCTCCATCTAGATTAAGCTCAAACTCACATTGTTTAAATGTAAAACAACTCAATTGAATGTGAAGTTTAGAACAACAGATCGCCCTTTGTTCAGCACTCGTCGTGCGGCCAAGAAAATCAGGCTTGAATTCTTTCCTGTGTGTGACCTCGGAGACATCCTTTTCCAGAGCTTAATACGTTCGTCTTTGTGAGAAACAGATCCTTTGTGCCCATAAGATAAAAACAAATCAGCAGCTTCTTTATTTCAAGACCACTTCTCACCGTCAACTTGAAGAAAGATTTCCTTGAACGCCTATTATCTCTACTATACGGATCGGTCTACATTATCAAAAAAGGGGCTTAAACTTGAGAAACAAATGATTGCGAAACGTACGAACGGTGTGCCCAAATGAATCATCAAGAAACAAGCAAAACTGCTCCTCAAGAGGAGGCGAAACAGCACTCTTGTGATAAGGCCAATCACAATATTGAATTCGACGGCCCAAAGAATCGAGAACAACTAGGCTAGCGAAAAGAACGTATGCACAGCAGAATCGAGATTAGAACATGAGAGATTTGGTTGCCTTCTGTATGAGGAAGCAATTACACGAAGCTGGAGCACTTCTATACTGATTGAATTCATATATTACACGGACATCAATCAAACATACTCAAACCTTATCCCTCTTAAGATGCGCAAAGAACTTGACCTGTCCGTGGCTTTCCATTCCTTAACAAAATATGCAAAAGTTAATTCGAGATTGTGCCGAACTTTAAAAGAGCTATTTAAATTAAGAAGAACAGTTGACTTCTAATTGGAAATTAACAAGTAATTTTTTGCTTCGAAAGGAAAGTGTAAACTAGTCAAGATCAATACTCATTGTCATTGTTAGACCTTTCTGTTTTGTTCTAAATTACTACTATCATGATATAGTCATTTACCAAAAGATTGCCAGCCTACAATAGGTTTTTTGCCCCATAAATAACAAAAGCAGGGGCCAAGGAAAGTTCTCTTCTTGGCGCAGAGAAGGAAAAATAAAGGTGGTGGAAAAAGTTGAGTTAATAACTTAATAAATAGACAGCCGTTTGCTTGGATCTTATTTTGCAGACATTATTCACACTGCTCATAGTAAATTTAATGAAAGTAAATCAAATGATCTGGGATACGTATGACACAAACAGTTTTCGAGCCACAGCTGACTCAATGGACGTTGAGACAGCATCGGGTATTTGCACTTTCCTTCTGTTTCCCCCTTCGTCTTAAGATTATGTAACGCATTATCTCGAAATGTTCAATGCCGTCCTGAGGATTCTTACATGTGTAGCGAAACAAGGATCTCTCTTTTAGCAATCTGATATTGAGTAAAGATTGTATTCGCTTTCCGCCCAGCCTTGCCATATCTCTGCCAGGCTCATAAGCTGGTTGCTGTGGCACAAGCAGGAAGAAAGCGGAAATTGTGGCAATGTCAATGAATTGAACGAAACTTCTTAATAATCCACTGGTTTTTCTGTTTTCAATCGATTGCAGTGTCCTTACAATGTCACGGACTAATTCTTTCCGGACACTAATTCTGCAAAAAGTCACATGATACAGAGCAATACATTATGTTTCTTTTTGGTATTATAGTTGGAGAATAAAAAATATTAGTACCTAGGTGCCAAATTGCTAATTCAACTAGGATGGCAACTCTTGGCTGAACAGGGCTGGTTGGCTTCGTGTCAGGCAAATGCTACTCCACCTTGTGAAAGAATCAAATGGCAACTTATTTTTTGCAAGCTCTGCTGTGAGTTTTAGCAAGACTACAATTAGAATTCATGTGGGTTCGATCATGTTTTCTTTTAGTTGCGGTGTTCCACTAGGAAAGGCTTGAACGTCATCAGCACCCCAATGGCCTCAACCACGTTCAAGATGAAGAAGACCATATGGTTGCCTGCGCATTGGCATGCGGTCATTACAGTTCCATAGTCAGCTGAGAGCTCAAGCGCGGTCTATCATGGCTGCATAGACTTATTTCTCATACACACATCATGTCAGCTTCTTCTTTTCTTTTAGCAGATGAAAACAGATTAGCTGTTCATGGTTATACAAAGAAGGCCAGAGCCATGATCGGAGATTGGAAAAAGTCGGTTTACCTGGGAGGAAGGCCGCGTCCTGACGCTTCTGTGCCCAAGAGAATCTGCCAAAGATTTTGAGTCCATGGATGAGAATATTAATCAAGTCCACTCTTTAAGCAAGCAGTAGTAATTGTTTGTTTTCACTGATGAGTTTTATATGATCGCCTGCTCAATTGTCCTGTCGTTGTGATTAAATGAAAGCTGACCATAATTAAGCAGAACTCACATTGTGCCTCCTCCAGCTGGACCAAATGCCTTGAAAAGAGACATGGCAGTCATCGCTATTCCATTAGCAGCTCCTCTCTGATCTTGGTCCTGCGATTTCCAGATTCGTACTTAAGCCAAACCTTAATGACAAAGGTACGCATTCAAGGATGTTAATAAAGATTGGACTCATCGAGGATGATCATCAGAAGCTTACCACGGCTTTGTTTTGAAGAATGAACATGCTGGTGACAATGCAAACCTTTCGACATGCAAAATTTGACAGTTAGAATTAGGTACGAACAGAGGTTTTGCTGTTTCCCTTTTCATATAGAAAAAGCAATTGGAATGGTTTACGTGCATATTAGCCCCGTATAATATGGTTTAGAGTGTACGGCATACTCACAGAAATGACATTCTTTGCGATTGATGCGCAATTCAATGCTGTGGAGAGACTTAGCCCAGTAAGCATGGCAATAAATGGGTAGCTCGACAAGAGGGGTATCGATACGACCTGCACTCACACATTTTTGCAAAGGGAACACCGGTGAATAGGTCTTTTTATCAAATGAGTCGTGAATGGCCGGAGATACAATAGCCAGAATATACTTTCCACGATCAGGCGCTCAAGTTCAAGTTAAGAGATGTCAAAAACATACCCCACCAATGCGAGCAACCACAACTGGGCCAAGAAGTCTGGTCAAGTGTGGGAATATACAGGTTTGGAAGACAAGAAGGCCAGCACCTGGCAGTAGAATTGCATCATCAGCGATTCCCCCACAAATAATTGATCGAGTACAGAGAAACGTTAAATGACAATAGACCACCGTACTTCTAAGTTTTGAATAGGCAGAATGCATATCAATGAATACAGACAGCCACGTCTCAAAGTTTCGTCTAAATTGCACATTTACTGTCTACCTCGTTGTTTTCCTGAAGGAGTTTATCTGGAAATATAAGAAAGAAATTGTGGCTTACATACCTGAGATAGAAAGAACAGTTCCAACATCTTCAGTTGTGTAGCTTAAACCGCCTAATCGCCTAGGGCTTACGGCCCATAGAGAGAAGATCTAAAAAGAGAGAGTAGCATGGAACAGCCAATGAGAGGATCAAAATGAAAGAGATCAATTTAACACATAAATGAATGTATTTGGAAACTGGCATGATATGCTGATGCCATATTCCAATGAGCTACTTAAAAACTAGGATAGAATTCCAAAGAACAAGCCCAAGTAATTGTCTCGCAACAACCACTGCATCATAACTAGCTGAATGAATGTCTACACACCGCTGCATTGCAAATTATCAGTTCGTGTTCATCCACAGAAATACATTTTTTGCTCTTTTAGCAACTGTAACGAAGCACTTGGCAGCACGAGTACTGAAATCATTGCACTCATGATCGTAGAATGTCTGGTACAGTCACGAAAGAAGAAATGAGAAGGCATCATAGACAAGCGCGCAGCATATTACCTCCGTGTAAGCCATGTCATGAAGGGAGAAGACGCAGTACACAGTGATGCACGACATCAAGGGCCAATTTCGAATCAGAGAACTTTTTCCGAGCTTTCCCTTCGAATTTATGCCTCTTGTTTTTCGTGGTGGACTCCAGGGATGCGGTCTCCATATCTTTGCAAGACTCATCAAACTCGCTACTTCCATGGTGCATATGCAATGTTTCCTGCAATAAAACCAGATATTCAGATACTCAATAAAGCGCAACAAGCAGTTGGTAATTCTTTCATAAATAAAGCGAAGTAGAGGTAATGTCTGAGGAAAGGGTGAAAAAGAACAAAAGTGCATACCGGAAGCCAGAAGGACGCAATAGAAACTACCAACGCAAAAATTGAGATGGTGAGGCAAGGCAAGAAGTAGGGAAATCTGCATGGAAATCTGGAAATCAGTCGATGATCACTAAAAAGGATCTGCAGTATTCATTTAGTAGAAAGCAACTGCGCTCACCTTCCGAACACCGATTCTTTGGAAAATATTGACGGGAACTTTTCCGCGGGCTGAAGAAAAAAGAATACAAAACCGGGAACCTCAGAGGAGCATGAAAAATGAGAGAAGCATTTCGCACGCGTGTCGGAATTGTCATCGTTCTGTGGAATACTCAATTCTAAGTGGAGATACGATAAAAATCAGACATACCTGCGCAAGATAACCTCCCAGAGCTGGACCGATAATCAATCCTATCCCCCATGCCGTACTAACCTGAGTCCAAAATGTAACTCTCAGCTTTAATTTACTTCGCAGAAAAACTAGGAACCTGTATTGAGAGCTAAAAGGTTTTGACAAAGGTTGGAGATCTTACTGTCGTTACTCCTAGCGCTTGGTACTCCTCACGGAACAGTTCGGTCGCATAAGCCTGTTAAGAAATTACGAAATGCATTTACGAGAATAATAGCAAACTCGTGGAACACTATAAGAAGGGATAGTTTATTTGACGTTCAAAATAATTCGTTCCCTGATGAGTCCCAAAGTTCGTAACTGTATGAGACCTTACCCTCATCGGTCCGAGTAAACCATTTAAACTTCCTAGAAGGAACCTTGTCGCAATGGCCATCCAAAAGTTCACACTTAGGCCAAATAGAGTGTTGAAGATAACCCTGATACATATTGAATCTTAGTCATTCATTGAGTGTAATTGTCGGAGAGATGTTCTTTCATCGGGAACTCAAATGAAAGATAATATTGTACTAACACTGTAATTATTCCTATAACTATAACAGGTTTTCGCCCACAGCGATCCGCCACAATTCCCCAGAATAGCGACGTCAAGACTCTACCAAACATTAATGAAGAACCTTCAAGATTTCAAGGAGTTTGTTAGGGAAGAATTTAGTCAGAAACGAACAAAGGAGTCTGCAATGAACAAAGAGAAGCAACTTTGACGGTCTCACCTACATAACCGGCATAATACCCGATGTCTTCCTCTCTTTTGGCGATATGAAAATCTCTAATCTGCCATTAGGAATTCAACAAACAAATGAAGATTCTTCATTACAAGAGGCTAAATCATATGCTTTGAGTGGTTTATACAATGGTTTGGTTAGGAAAGTGATGAAACTTTTTATCGAGCTTAAAATATCCTTTGTGATTGCATGCTAATGACTAACTCTGATGCTTCAAAGTTAGACAGAAGAATGTTCACTTTGTGCATACTTGTCTCATTTGCAACGAAAGCAGAAATTTTCAGGACGAGTCGACTAGGAATAACAATTTGGAGTCCGGAGAGACACAATTGAGAGAACAAAGCACAAATCATACAATTTAGGACACAATGTCTTGAGTGCAAACACGACAGTCATATATACATCATGCTTAGAATTGAAGTATAAAATGCAAGAGCTTACCATGAAGTAAAGGAATGGGAATAGAGATGATATTGGCAGTGCTGGAAAGAGAAAGGACAGGACATAGGTCAGCAACATCATAAATCAGCCAAAATAGAATGTCCATTCTAACTGGCTAGCAATTATATGACTCCACTTACATCTTGCCAGCACATCTTTCGGAACCAGCAAAGATCTTCTGATTATTGAAAGAATTAATGCTATAGCTAAATGATATTTCACCATCAGATCAATCGGACTAATCCTTCCAGAGAAATTAGACATCTGGGGACATACTCTCCGTCACTAAGCAAAATTCCATTGGCTTAACTTCCGGTCAACAACTGAATTATTCAAAATGAATTGACTCCAACATATCATATAAGGGTGTATTTGATAATCATTCTGTTTCATGAACAATTTTTGCTTAGAAATAATTTTTTATTTATTTTATTCTCGAGAATAATTTATGAGCTCTTGAGAGCGCTTGTCATGTTCCAAAATTTTTATTCTCAAAATAGAAATGCATTTTATAAGATTTTTATTTTTTTTTTTTTTTTTTAATTTTTTAATATTTTTATTATATTTTTCTTATTTCCTCCTTTTTTTTTTCTTTTTTCTTTTTCCTTTTCTTTTCTTTTCCTCCTTTTTGGCCGGTCGACCATGATTGTGGCCGGCGACTAGCTTGGCGACATTTGGCGAGCTCGCCGTAGCCAGCCTCACAAATCTAGGTGAGCCTAATGCCGGCTGGCGAGGTCAAGCCTTTTGCTAGTGGAGGGGGCGAGGCTTGCCTCGTTGAAGTCTGGCCACTAGTTGAGGCAACCTCGCCCAGACCTGTGAGGCCAAGGCTCATGGTGGCCAAGCGGCCAAGCGAGCCTCCAGTGAGCTCTCCAAACCTTGTCTAGTCGGTCGACGGCCACTGCCGATGGCGGTGGCGGCCGCCGACAGTCGCTGATGACCGGTTGGGAGGAAGAAGAAGAGAGAAGGAGAAAAGAAGAAAAAAAAAAAAAAAAAAAGAAGAAAAAGTTGGGTTGATTCTAGAATTCGTCCAGAATAAGAAAAAAAGAATAAAAAATCATGCCTGTTTGGAGCGTTACCAACAGGTCCTTAATATGCGTCTTAGTCATGTCCAGTAAATCAGTAAAGTCCGATCAACCCAGACAAGAAAATCCAATAGTTGACAGAAAGCTTATGAACAACAATAAGGCTTTATGTGCTCATTACCGGTGCTGAGCACAACGATCCAGATAGATACAAGCTCGCGGATCGGCAAGCCTCTCTGTGATTCCTTAAGCTTGTCGACTTTGCAGCCGGGGCAGTTCTCATAGTAATGCTTCTTCAACAACACCTCCGTTTGGTCGTCAACCGCCATTGTTTTTAACCTCAACAGATAGAGCAGAACACGCGAAATCCACCTTCCCAACAAATGATGTAGACAACCCTTCTTCTTTCACACGAAAGATCTGCTTCAAGAGAGAACAATCACAAAGCGCTCTCCATGCAAGGCATATTCTGAGAGTGAGAGCGCGTGAGAACGTCAGATGCTTCCCGTTCAGAGCTGATGATATAGATTGTAACTTAAGATCATTTCATGAAAACAAAAGCAAGGTTTTGATCACTAACCCGAAAGATAAAACAAAGCTGATTCTGTAGTGTATGATTGGAGGTTCGGTTCTCTTGCAGGTGGGAGTGAAGTCATAGAGGAGCTCCATATGGTTGGCTTTTAAAAGAGATGATTCATGAATTGTGGGAAGCAACTCGTTCCAAATGTCACAATTGCACGTGTCAGTTTTTACTGGTTTAAGCAAGTGTGACAAAGTGAGTATTAGGGATAATTAGGATAATTATCTCTAACAGTGATTAAGAACAAAATCCACGCGTATGAATTCATATCTTCTGGTTTCGGCTTGGCACCTTTGATGTCCAGCAGCCCACTTCAATTTTCTTTAAGTCCGCTCTATATTTGGCTCATGATATTCAAAAGTGGTTTAGTGCCCTTGACTTGCCATCTCGAGGGGCTTTCTTGTTAATGAAAAACATAATTGAGCCTAAGAAAGTGAATTTCTCATTTATGGACAGAGGACTCGGCAAAATCATCTAATCGGGTACACAAAAAGCACATAAAATTGAATATCAAGATGATTTGCAAAATTAATACATCAGGCAATGCGGTGACTCGTTATAAGCTGTTGAACGAGGCTCGTATGATTCGCGATTTCTCTCGAGAATTATATAAAATGAAACAGCGTGAAACCATAGTTTTTATATGAGCTTAGAGCATCCCATGCGACTTTAGTTCTTGAGATTGCTTCTCGAAACCCTAGAGAGACGTGGCATGCTCAGCCATCGTCAAGCTGGACATTGAAATGACATAAAGTGACAGGTGAATCACACAGAAGCGAAAGAAGAGATTTATTGACTACGTGGTGGCATAATTAACTGGTTGCCCAAGTAGAACGTGATAAATTGTACGACAAAAGATTATTGTCAGTCAAAAATCTTGGAAAGCAAACGGCAAATAGAAATAACGAGAATTACCTCAGTGGTAACTCTTTTTACATAAAAAGTGAAAGATGAGACGTCGGATTTCCTACCTTCTCATACGGCTGAGGTTATAAATGTTTAATTTCAAGTGCGAAGTTAAAATGCAAGAAAAAAATCTAAGAGTGAGTAAAGAATTATAATATGATAATAATAATAAACTTGCAAATAAAACCTTGAAATATATTATGAAATGATGCATGAAATTATAGTTTATTAATGACTCAAAATTAGTGAGTAATAATTTTAATAGCAAGACGAGGTATTTATGTTAAAAAAGATGTGTCCTTTAGTTCATTAAGGGTGGATCTCAAGGTGCATTGGTTTCGAGAAGTATTTGATCCAGTCTTATTTATTATTATTTTTTTATGATCAAGGAACTACCGAAGACCACTCTTTGGGAATTACACGACCCTCCGGTACTCGATAGCACCGGTGGAGCCTCATCACAAGCCGCTATTTAGATGTAAACCCACAGGAGGATTGGCCTAGTAAACCACCCCTAGGACCCTCACTTAAGTTGCGAGCATCCGGAGATTCGAACCCATTTCCTCGGTGATGAGGTAGTAAAGCCTTGACTGATTCTTCTTATTATTATTTTTTTTTTGGTACCCAGGGAACCTTCGTGTGTCGCTTCACGGCGGAGTAAACCCTAGAAGAGCAGTAAAGTCACCACCACCCTTGCTGCCCCGGGTAAGTTGTGGGTTCCTTTCTTGCAAGGCAGACGACGCAGGGAATCGAACTCAAGACCTCTTCCAAAAGGAACCCGCACTCAACCATTACGCCGCCACCACAGGTGGTCTTGACCGAGTCTTATTTGTATAGTGTTAATACAACAAATTTTGGTGTTGTATCTTGAGAGACATAATTTGCAAATGTGCAAAATACTCTTGGCAGGAACTAATTGATTTAAGGGGATTAGCTAATTTATACCTTGCCTCTTCTTTAATTCATTTGCAATTTTATAGTATCTAACAAATTTATATTTTGTTTTGCAATTCTATCGTTCTTACTTGTTAAGGTTATATATATTTCATTGATTTGGTCATTATTAAATATATCATTGCTAATTTTGTTTATTTTTTTGATTATAACAAACAATATTGAAAACTGCCAAAAAGGAACAATAATCATGAGTGAAATTTCGTTGAAAAGCTAGCATCTCGTGCCATTTAATTGAAGGCATCGAATAAAAATGGGATATTCAAAGATATTGATGATATATTTTACAAGTACATTGGATATTTTTTATTTTTAATATTTTTCCTATTCGATTACTTAGTAATTTAAGACTGCGTTTGTTTCATTTAAAACTTCTTGATAAATGAAAATATATTTTAGGGAAATTTATTTTTCATTTGTTTTGTAGTCTATGAAAAACGATTTATTTCTAATCAGAAAAGGAAGCCGTTTTTTTCTTAATTAAAACTTATTATTTTATAGTTCATAAAAAAACGTTTTTGTATAAATCAATTAGTTTTTTCATTTAAATGTCTAAAAATTGAGAAATAATTTCTCAAAAATAGTGTTTATTTGAACAGACTGACTCTAGGTACACTAACGAAGAACGTCGACAGTATTAAGGACGCTCATAGTGACACGACAAAGTCATAATATGACGACACAAAAGTTAAAAGTCTGGAATCCCGGTGAGATGTGACAGGCATTCATTCTCTAAACGACAAACTCGTAAAGAACGAGATATAGAATCCGGTCCATTCTGGCGTCGCGTGTCGGTAGGGTTAGATGCGGTCCAGCGCTACGTCTCTAGGACCAATGATGTCGAGTATGATACGCCAATGCGACTTTTCCTTCTCGACCTCGTTCGTTCGCAGGAAACAGGACAAGAAAAGCAGCCTTTGGCGACTCCCACGAGAACATTTCCTTTCATCAGCTGTAAAAAGACAGGGCTCCGTTTTGGGGAGGCGACGAAAAATGGAGGGAACGAAAGGGGGAGCTGGAAAGATGTTAAAGATGTTGGTCGCTGGTTGCGCTTTGATATGTTGCCGGACTGATGATGGTGGTGGGGAATCAATAGCGACGCGGTAAAAGAGGTTTGGGTGGGAGTAAAAGTCTGCAGTACGTGAATGATTCAGATGCACATCGGTTAAATAAAATATTAGCCGTTGGACCACATGAATCCAGTGGCTATGATTTACTGGGCTCAAGTGTCCTCGAAGATTTCAATAATTTCTCGCGAGGCATCACATCACGTGGTAATGTCAGTTGTGAAACATGTGCCACCAAACTGGGGACTACAGAGTTTGTGATGAGAGGGTCAAAATGCAATTATTATCAAAGTTGTACGTGGGTGCGGTCCCCTACTCATCACCCACATCATATGTACACACATCTGTGAGGTGCTGACTTTTTGTTTATTTAAATATTTTTTTTTTTTCTGGGGTGAGGTAATGAAACATTGGACAAAGATGGAATGTGATGCATAAAGTTGCTACTGTCTATCAAGAGCGACATGGTGGACCACAACACAAACAAAGGGAAACTAATAGAGAAACACACATAGATTTGTATTTACAAACCCCGATCGTGGCTGCCGTCTGAAAAATTGACTATGGAATGGCTTTTTTAAATTGACAAGATAGGTTTTAGGTTCCATAATATATAGAGTAGATTCCAGATTTTAAAAAAATGAGGACTCTGTTCCGATTGGTAGATTTCCGAAAGATAAATTCTAGATAGAATTTGTAAAGAACCTAAAATCGTCCACCCTCACCCCATAAAGAGCTTTGATTTTGCGCTGCAGCTTACTTAATGGATGATGAGATAGCATTGGACATTTGCACTATCCTTCCTTTTCTCTCTCATCTTAAGTTATTGCGGACTTTATCTTGAAATGTTCGATGCGGTGTTAAGGACTCCTACATAACTAGGTGGACCAATTTATCGAAACAATGGTATTGTTTTAAGCAATCTGATATGGAGTACAGATGGTATCTGTCTTCTGCCCAGCATCAAGCATTCCGTTCCGGTCGCGATGTCTCTGTTAGGCTCATAAGCTGGTTGCTGTGGCACTAAGAAGGAAGCGGTAAGTGCAGCAATATCAATGAATTCAACCGATGACACTTCTGATTGACCCGACTGGTTTTTCTGTTTTCAATCAATTGCACTATTCTTACAATGTCGCGGACTAATCCTTCCAGAGGCTAATTCTGCTGAAGGTTACATTATAATGAGTAATACATCGTAATTCTATCCGGTGCTGTTGTTGGAATATTAAGAATGTGAGCACATAAGGGCCAAAACGCTGATTCAACTAGGATCGAGATTCTTGACCTGAAAGGGGCTGCCTCCGCTTTGTGGAAGGCAAATGCTGCTCGACCTTGTGAAAAAAAAAATAAAAAAAAATAAAAAAAATTGAATGGCAGCTGATCTTTTGCTGGCTCTGCTCTGAGTTTTAGCAGGGCTCTCCTTAGAATTCATGCGGGTTTGATTCTGTTTCTTCCAGTTAGCGGCGTTCGACGAGGAAGGGCTTGAAAGTCATCAGCACCCCAATTGCCACAACCACGTTCAGGATGAAGAAGACCAGGTGGTTGCCTGCACATAGGCACGAGGCCGTTAAAGTTCCTCATTCGGCTGAGAGATCAAGTACGGTCTATCACAGTGGCCTCGACTTATTTCTCATCGCTGTACATCGTGAATGTGTGCATATACACATCATCATGTGAGCAACTTCTTCGTTTCTTTTAGCAGAAGACAACAGATGAACTAGTCATGTTTATACGAAGAAGGCCAGAGCCGTCATCGTAGAACTGGAAAAAGTAGGTTTACCTGGGAGAAAGGCTGCATCCTGACGCTTCTGCGCCCAAGAGAATCTGCCGAAAATTTGGTTCCATGCATGAGAACACTGATTAAGTCTACTCTTTAAGCATGCAGAAGTAATTATTTGTTTTCAGTGATGAGTTTAACATGACCAACTGCTTAATTGTCCCGTTGGAATGACATGATGAAAGAAGAGAACAATTAACCGGAGCTCACATTGCGCCTCCTCCGGCTGGACCAGCCGCCTTGAAGAGAGACATTGCAGTCATCGAGATTCCATTAGCAGCCCCTCTCTGATCTTGATCCTGCGATTTCAGATTCACACTTAAGCCAAACCTTCACGAGAGAGGTATGTATTTGAGAATGTTAATAAAGATCAGACTCTTCGAGGATAATCATTAGAAGCTCACCACGGCTTTGTTTTGCAGAAGGAACAAGCTGGTGATGATGGAAGTCTTTCGACATGCAAAATATGACAATTAGAATTAGGTACGAACAGAGGATTTGGATTTTTTTTTTCTCCTTTTTCACGCACAAAAAGTAATTCGAATGATTAACGTGCATATTAGCTTCATATATAGTAGCTTACAGTGTAAGACATACTTACAGATAGAACATTCTTCGCAACTGATGCGCAATTCAACACTAAGGAGAGACTTAGCCCGGTCAGCATGGCTATAAAAGGGTAGCTTGACAAGAGCGGAATCGATAGGACCTGCACGCATTTGTGAGGATTAAAACCAGGGGATCATCGTCTTTTTATCAAAGAAATCTTGAATGGCCGGAGATACGATAGCCAGAAAATATATTTATCACGAGCAGGTGCTCGATTTCCAGTCAGGAGCCGTCAGAACATACCCCATTAAAGCGAGCTAGCACAACAGGGCCGAGAAGTCTATTCAAGTATGGGTATAAACACGTTTGGAAGATGAGAAGGCTGGCACCTGGCAGTAGAATTTAGTAATCAGCAATTTCCATCAAACAGAACGAGTACACGGAGAGTTGAATGATAATAGACCACCACACTTCTAAGGTTCAAATAGACAGAACGCATATCAATGAATTCAGACTGCCACCACTCAAAGTTTCGTTCGAATTACAGTTTTTTTTTCTGAAAGAATCTATCTTGAAATATAAGAAAGAAACGGGAGTATATACCTGAGATAGCAAGAACATTTCCGACTTCTTCAGTTCTGTAGCTTAAGCCCCCATATCGTCTAGGGCTTACGGCCCATAGTGAGAAGATCTACAAAGAGAAAGTAGCACAGAATGGCTAATGAGGGGATCAAACTAAAAGACCTTAAATTAACACAAAAATGAATTTATTAGGAAACCAGCTTGATATGCTAATGCCATATTCCAATCAACAACTTTGGAATATGAGAGTTCCAAGAACATGCCGAAGTAATATTATTACGACAACCGCTAAATCATAACTATACCAAAAGAATGTCCTCTGACTACTGCATTGCGGACTATAAGTTTGTGTTCACCCACAATGATTTTTTTTTTGCTCTTTAGGCAACTGTCAATGAAGCACTTGGCAGCATGAGTATCGAAATCATTGCACTCCTGATTGTACAATGTCCGAGACGGTGAGCAAAGAAGGACTGAGAAGGCAAAGACAAGCACGCGACATTTTAGGTTACCTCGGCGTAAGCCATGTTATGAAGCGAGAAGATGCAGTACACGATGATGGATGACATCAAGGGCCAATTCCGAAACAGAGACTTTTTCGGAGCTTTCCCGTCGGCCTTTTGAGTCTTGTCTTTCGTGCCGGACATGAGGGGTGCGGTCTCCACATCTTCGCGAGCCGCATCATACTTGCTACTTTTGTGGTGCATATGCAATGTTTCCTGCAATAAAACCAGATTTTCGGACCCTCAATAAAGCTCAACAAGCGGTCGATAATTCTTTCATTAATAAGGTGAAGCAGAGGTAACGTCTCGTGCGAAGAAAAAGAATCAGATTGTTTTCCAATATCAAGGATGAAAAACATGAACTGAGTTTGGTGAAGTGCGTACCGGAAGCCAGCAGGTCGCGATAGTAACTACCAATGCAAAAACGGAGATGGCGAGACAGGGCAAGAAGTAGGGAAATCTGCATCGACATCAGGAAATCAAATGTTTACCGCTTGTGTCGATGATCACTTAAATGGATCTGCATATAAATCTGGAAGAAAGCAACTTCCACTCACCTTCCGAACACTGATTCTTTGGGAAATATCGACGGGAACTTTTCTGCAGGCTGAAACGGAAGAAATAGAAAACCAGGACCATCAGAGGAGCATGAAAAATGAGAGAAGCATTTCGCACGCAGTGCCTGAATTGTTGTCGCTTTTGGATACGAAATTTCATGCGTCAAGATATGATAAATCAGAAGTACCTGAGCAAGATAACCTCCCAGAGCTGGACCGATGATCAATCCTATCCCCCATGCTGTACTGACCTGAGTCCAAAGTGTAACTCTCAGCTTTATTTACTTAACAGAAGAACTAGGAACTTGTGTTGTGAGCTCAAAGGTTTTTACGAAGGTTAAAGATCTTACGGTTGATACTCCTAGCGCTTGGTACTCCTCACGGAATATTTCGGTAGCATAAGCCTGTTACGAAATTGCAAAATACATATATGAGAATGGTCGCCCATTCATGGAATAATATAAGACGAGATACTTCATTTGAGGCTCAAAATAACCTGTCCACGACATATCCCAACAATCATAAGCCTTATGAGATCTTACCTTGATAGGTCCGAGTAAACCATTTAAACTTCCCAAAAGGAACCTCATGGCAATAGCCATCCAAAAGTTCACACTTAGGCCGAAGAGAGTGTTGAAAATAACCCTGGTATAAATCAAATCAGAATGGTCAATTGATTGTATTCGTCGGAGGAGTTTTTTCGCTGGGAACTCAAAATGAATGGCGATCTTGTACTAACACTGCAATTGTTCCCATAATTATTACAGGTTTTCGCCCATAGCGATCTGCCACGATTCCCCAGAAGACCGATGTCAAGGCTCTACCGAACATGAAGGAAGAACCTTTGGGATTTGAAGGAGTTTACTAGTGAAAAGTTGAGTCGAAAACAAACAAAGGAGTCTGCAATGAACAGAGATAAGCAATCTTAGATAATCTCACCTACATAACCAGCATAATACCCGATGTCTTCCTCTCTTTTGGCGATATGGAAATCTCTAACCTATCATTCAAAATTCAAAAAACAATCAGAGATTTCTCAAGTTGGAGAGGCTAAATCATATGTTTTGAGTCATTTATACAATTATCTGCCGAGGAAAATAATGGAACTTTTAGTCAAGTTTAACCATCTTAAGCAACTATTTAGTTCGCGCACACTTGTCGTACTTGCAACAAAAGAAAAAAAAAATTGGCCAAGAGCCTAGAGAGACGGCATCTGAGAAAACAAAGCTCAACCCATACAATTTAAGCTCTGGTGTAGACATAACATATTATATATATATATATATATATATATATATATATATATATATATATATATATATGTCATACTTAAAAGTTGAAATACAAAACGTATGAACTTACCATGAAGTAAAGGAATGGGAATAGAGATGATATTGGCAGTGCTGGAAAGAGAAAGGACAGGACACAGGTCAGTAATTATGTGACTACAAGCACATCTTATCGAAGTGTCAAAGATTAAATTATGGAACCAATTAACGTCATAGCTATGACGACACAAGAGAAAGGAAACATCTGGAGGTATCCTCTTCACCACTATGCAATATTGTCATCGGCTTAACTTCATATCAACAACTGCATTATCCCAAACAAATTAACTCTGAAATATCATGAAAATTCGCGATGTTGTTATGTGCAGTTACTCGGTAAGTTAAAAGAACCCAAGAAAAAGAAAAAAAACTAAAAGTTGGCCGGAAGCTTATAAACAACGATAATGCTATATATGCTCATTACATGTGCAAAGCACGACGATCCAGATCGACACGAGCTCGCGGATCGGGAAGCCTTTCCGCGATTCCTTATACTTCTCGACTTTGCAGCCGGGGCAGTTCTCATTGTAATACTTCTCCAAGAGCGCCTCCTCTTGTTCTTCTGCTGCCATTGTTAATAATATCGACAGGGAGAGCTGAACTCGCGAAAGTCAGCTGCCCAACGAAATCTGCTTCAAGGGGAGAATAATCACAAAGCGTTAGCGAAGAACAATACCACACAGCATAATATACGATCCTCCACTTTTAAGGCATAATCCGAGAGCGAGAGCACTCGAAAACGTTAAGATGCTTCACGTTCAAAGCTGAAAATACATAGATTGCAACTTCGGATCTTTTCATGTAGAGGAAAAAAGGTTCTAATCACATGCCCTGAAATATAAAAGAAGAAGATTTTGTAATCTATGACTGAGGGTATTTCCTGTTTTGCACTGGCTTTTGAAGGGAAGCGCCATAGAGGACGATGAGTATGGATAAGGAGGTGATATAGGGAATGTGAGAACCAACTCGTTCCAATTGTCATCCTGGCGCACGTCATTTTCTCTGGTTGACGGACACGTTTCAAAGAGAGTCAGAACAAGAGGGATAAATATGATCGAAATCTTCTGGATCTTGCTGGGCACCATAGAAGTCGGAGCAACACACTCAAATTTCGTTTCGCTTTTTTTTTTTTTTTACTCCAAGACATTAGAAACTGGTGTTAGTGCCCTTAATTTACTATCTAGACAGGGGTTTCTCGTTATTAAAAAATATTATGAAGCACAAAAGGTCAATCTATTACTTTCTTTTTTTGGGATTGAAAGTAACATTCAGTCATTTCCGTGAAAAATAAGAAAGAAACGACACAATATAACTGGAAATCAAGACAAATCTTAAATAATTTCAAAGTAAAACAAGGTTTCGATAATAAGATAAATCATCATAACAAAATTAAAAATCACATGTTCAAAGATCGAGAATTGCACAGGGAACTGACAAGATATGACGTATTCAACAAAACCGCCGTCGAAGCTGAAACATTGAAGCAAGGTGAAGTGGCTCTTGGATGACGAAAGGAGAGCAGGGATGATAGCCTTATTTATGGACTGCGTGCAAAGTACACCAGCTGTAGAACGTGTAATAATAGGAGACAAAGACAAAATGCAATCAGTTGGGGAGAACTCGGGTATAACAATTCACCATGGTCAAACGTAATCTAAGATCAATTTCTCTTCCCGAAACTAAATCAACTAAAAAAATCTCTTAACCCCCAGTAACAATCAGCAATGTATAGCCTCATAATATGCAAGTATAATACCGAAATGATAAGTAGACAAAGTAAATAATGATACCAAGAATTTAATGTGGAAAACCCGATACGAAAAAAACCATGGATCGCCCAAAAACACCCATTAATCACCAAGAATAGTAGGATACACAAAGTAATATTCTCTAATCACATATTAGAGGCTAAACATTAACATTACAATCATATTTTTCTCATCATATAGGTAGATAAATAAGTTTGAAGTAAAAAAATTTAACCGCAGTTGGAGAATTCAGAGACAATTCTCAACGAACAAAAGCCATCAATTTGTAGCTCTTGGTCTCACGAACAACATACTGAAATTTGAGCTGATTTCGTCAATATTTGGCCTTCAAATCGGAACCGCAAAGTTGCAGCCCTCTTCCTTTCTTCTCTTCTCCCTTGTTTCTGCAGTTTTTTTTTTTTTTTTTTTTTCGTTTTTTCTCTCTTCTTCGCTTTTTTTGGACGCACACTCCGTGTGACCACTCCACTTCTTTTTGTTTTGTTTTTTTTTTTTATTCAATGCTGGCTGGGCCCCACATGAAGGTGGACCCAGCCAACAATCAGAATATACTAGGGATCTGTCCAACGTCTGGAAAAGGAAAGTGCATATAGAACTCTCCAACCTTAGGTAGGAGCTTCCCGGAAAGTCCCGTAGAAAATATTACAAAAATAAAGAAATGAGTCATTCAAAGATGTTTCATGAGAACACTCGATACATCAATATTTTAAGATTCTTTCTTATTCGATGACTTAACAATCTTAAGTACCTTCATTTAAGATAAATGATGGACATAATTTTCAAATAAAACTGACTTGTATTCAAAAGTGATTTTTGAAAAGAATAAGAATAAGAAAAAGAAAAAGAAAAAGAAATAGGCCTCCTGTTGGTATATTCAAAGGAATATTCGAAATTGGTTTTGTCAATGGTATTTCTAGGTCAGTTCGAGTACAATAAATTTCTCGTTCACCACAAATACTAAATTTTAAAATCCCGACAGCAACATGATCAAGTCGCAATGAATTAGGGACAAGGGGACAAATGCCTACTGAAGAACTACATTTTTTTTTCTGCATCGCACATTACATTTCCTAAACGACAGAGACATGATTGTCTTTGATTGTCTTTTTGGAATTATATGATTGTCTTTTAGGAATTATAGACGTGAAGAGAGATAGATGCGATGAAGGGCACGTCTCTTATTTGATAATGTGGTGGAAAAAAGGAACAAAGAAAGGTTCCGAAATGATTGTGGCGGCAATACTTGATTGAAGCCTGAGGTCGCAGTCAACGGTACGAAATTTAAATAGAGAGAGTAGGGAAAGATTGAATTCTTCTCTTTATTTTCAGCCGAAGTGGTCAAGAACAAGTAATTATCTCTTGTTGTTTTGACTTCGTCAAAGAAAAGTTTAAAAAGATTACCAAAAAAATAATACACCTCTCGATGGATGATACTTCAATAATAAACTTTTAAATCTTGCTACTTTAGTCCTAAACTTTTTAACGATTTACTAATTTAGTTCTCATGGCCAATTTTAGTTGACAATCACTAACATAAACATTAGGCTTATTATGTGGTATAGCCGATTGATTTGGACAATTTTTGTAATTTTTTTTAAATTGAATTTTTTTTTATAATTTTTATAATTATCTTTTTTATTATCTTTTTATTTTTTAAAAAATTATAAAAATTATCCATGTATGCATTAATTGTGCCGCATGGGATGACTAATATCTACATTAGTGAATTCCTACCAAAATTAGTTGAAAAAACTAAATTGGTAAATTGTTAAAATATTTATGATTAAATTGGCCAAATTTTGTGATAAAGTTGCCACCGGTCTAGTCCAGTCTAGCTAGTAAAATGCCTAAAACATGGTTATATGACTTCTCTAAAATTTGGCGGAAGCTCTCCTCTCCTGATTAAGATGTAAATTTAATTTTGCAAGCTTTTCTTTCTTGATCTAAATCTATATAAGAGGTTCTTAGAAGCGTTCGATCTGTGGTGGCTTAGCATCTTATTGTTGTTGATGTCTTCGTATGGCGATCATGTTGAGGATGCCGAACTTAGGCGATTACTATAAGTCGTAGTTTCTGTCACGACCTAAATTTCGGGTGCACCACTTAGAGTTTAGGCTAATGGACTACTAAGTCTTAAACTTAGCTCGGGCTCTCCTTGGCTCATATCAATTTGCGACTTAGGTTCAAGTTTTTAGATTTTATCTAGGAGTTGCCACTAATCAGTTTACGGTAGGTCGATTAGACACCTAAGTAAAATAATGAGAAAATTATTTTACTCCTACAAATAAGAGATTTTTGGTATGGGGACTTGGTTACACTAGATTTCTTTAATGCCATTTTGGTACCATTTCTTTTTATTTTTTAAAAATATTTTTGCAGGCAGCTAAGATTTATTTTACCCTAAATTACTATCATGCAAAAATGGAACACTCAATGAATCAAACATAACTGCATCAATTAAATGCACCAAGCAAACATTTTTTGGGTTTTTTATCTCGAAATTAATACATGCACTCTAACTAATTTTACTAACAAACAAATTCTAATTAAATGAATCTATTATGCAAACTATTTGACATGCACCTAATATTTTTTGTATTTTTTTATTGAAATTCGGAATTAATAAAAACCCTAATTAAACTATCTAAAATGAATAATTTTCTAATTTATTTTAGAGATTAATTTGACTTAAACCCTATTCTATCTTAGAAAACTATTTTTTAGAAAAATGAGATTATTAAAATGTGCAAAGTTTATCTAAACCCTTATCTATAAAAAAAAAATTATTTAACTCCAATCCTAATCTATTCCAAAACTTATCTAAACATGCAATCTAAGTGCAACCCTACTTTATGAAACCAACATATTCCGATGTAAGACTTTGATTTTTGATTTTTATATTTTTTAGTGTTTTTCCAAGACAAGCAATTATCAAATAAACATTATATTTAAACCAATCAAGATATTCAACAAATAAATGATTAAAATAATCGAAAAAATAATCTGTCGTCTCATAGATTAAATTAACGATTACATTAACCCTAAGAATCATAACATATAAGAAAATTTAAAATAATTAAAAATTTGATCCGAAATCTTATGGATCAAATTAATAATTACAATGATTTAATAAGTTAAAATACTATCAAAATGCCCAAAAAATTAATATAATTAAAAAAATGATACGACGTGCTATAGATTAAATTAATAATTACAATAATTTTGAGCAAACACCCTACGAGATAATGCCTAGAATATTCATAAAATGAAAATCACCTTCCAATGTTAAAATTTTGTACAATAATAATGAAACTTAATAAATAAAATAAAATAAAATAACATAAAATAAATGAAAAATAAAAATAAACCACCTAAGGGGGACTTGGGAAGGGTAGCAGCGGTGTCGGTTGTTGCGGTGTCAGCGAAGGGCGGAGCATGGCGGAGGGTAGGGGCAGTGGTGCGGCGTCGGCAGAGGCAGGAGCGCGGTCGTCGGACGTCGGGCGGAGCAGGGCAGTGGGCGCGTGGCGACGGCAGGTGGCACGGCGTCGAGTTCTGGTGCAGCGACCAGCAATGGGAACAGAGAACAGAAGCAGCGGTGACAGGTTGGTTGCTACGAGCGAAGGGCAGCGGCATTTGGAACTCGAGGACGGTGGCATGGGCGCTCGATTGTTGGGTGCGGTCAACAGCAGTAGCGTTGGTGACAGGTGAGCAGAGGCGGTGGCGTCGGTCTTTGGGCGGAAGGGGCTGCGGTCCGGCTCGGGCGGAGGTGCAGTGACGGTCGGCCCGGGAGATGGACAACAGGAGGGTCATGGGGGTGCAGTGATGGCAGCCGCACAGTGGATGCACAGGTGGAGGCGTAGCGTTGCTGGCTACTGGGTTGAGTGGAGGTGCTGTGGCGTAGGTGACGGGAGGCGCTCAGGCAAAGGCAGAGGCGTGGTCATCAGAGGTGCATGCGTGGTGGCGAGCTGCAGAGGTGTGGTTGTCGGACGCCGGGCGCGGCGGTGGCAAGCAAGCGAGTGGCGACGAACAGGGTCGTGGGTGCCGGGCGTCGCTGAGAAGGAGGAAGACACTCTTCCTTTTTTTAATTTTTTCTTTTTTCCTTTTCCCATTCTCTACTTCAAGTCCCCTTTACGTCCACTTTTGTTGACTTTTTTTTTTCCTCTGCACTTGTCAGGGAAAAAAGAAGAAATGACTCCTTTTTGTTGACTAAAAGATGGATGGGGGAGGCTTCTCTTTTTCTCCTTTTTGCACTCTTCTCCTTTTCCAAATTCTCCTCTTTCTCTCATGCTTTTTCGAATTTTTTTCTTGCACAAATTTTCTCTGGAAAATTTTTTGGTCTCCCTGCGGTCATGAATTTTCTTCGAAGGATGAGTAGACATTCTTAAAATGAATTGTGACATGACAGAATTTTCAATTTCTGAAATTAGATTCAAATTTGCGGTTACTTTCAATTTGGCGCGATTTTAGCATGACCTAATATATCGGGTAGTTTTTAGGAATTTTTAGTGCAATTGACTCGTGGTCGATTATTTTTGAGCCACGATGTACATCTTCGACACACTAACGACTCTCGATTGTCGTGAAAATCTCAAGTTTTCAAATACAGACACAAGGTACCCAAAATGACAAAAAACTTGGTTTAGTGCCAATCAACGAGGATTTTGCAATCAGGTGGAATCATCCACACTTAATCACACACCTCAGTCGAATCGACCTATCTTCGGTCTTTGATCAGTTTTTAATTGTGCCGTAATGACCCTTGCAAATTAGCATGATCGAACAGTCGATTCCTAGTCGAATTCTCAAGTCTATTGCGTTAAAGTCCCTTAATGACTTCCCTAGATAGTCTAGTTATCTCATGAGTGATCGGCTCAGAGAATAGCATTATAGGCGCGTCGATGAAAGGCTTGATTTATTCAATTGAAATTTAAACCATACAAATCTTTAAACAAAAAGGTGGGGGTATAGTCGTCTCATCGAATCTTCACTTTCCCAGGTTGCTCTTTTAGTGCCGTGGTGTTGCCAGACCACTTTGACCAACAGGATGGTCTTGGTGCGCAGAACTTGCTCCTTGCGATCCACAATCTGAACTAGGCTTTTAACGTATGATACTCTGTCTTCCACGTCCAATTCCTCAAAATTAAACACGTGGGTCGGGTTAGGCTCATACTTTCTCAACATCGACACGTGAAAGACATCATGCACTTGTGCCAATCTCGGCGGTAATGCAAGACGATACGCTAGAGTCCCGATTCTTTCAAGAATCTCAAATGGACCTACATACCTCGGACTCAGCTTTCCTTTCTTGCTAAAGAGTGAAGTACCCCTCATTGGTGACACCTTCAGAAAGACGCGATCACCAACTTGGAATTCCAATGGCCTTCGACGCTTATTAGCGTAGCTTTTCTAGCGGTTCTGAGTGGTCTTCAATCTGTCTATGATGATGACAACTGCATCCATTGACTGTTGAATTAATTCTGGGCCTATGATCTTCCACTCCCCATCTTCATCCCAACAAACTGGTGTTTTGCACGCTCTACCATACAACGCTTCAAAAGACGCCATCTGAATACTCTATTGATAGCTGTTGTTATAGGCGAACTTGATGAGGTGAAGTTGTTCCTCTCAGCCTCCCTTGAAATCCAACACGCAAGCTCGCAGCATGTCTTTGAGGGTTTGAATCGTCCTCTTAGACTGGCCATCTGTCTAAGGATGATATGCCTTACTGTATTGTAGCTTCGTTCCCAAAGCACTTTGCAAACTCTTCCAAAAGGTAGCCGTGAACCTCGGGTCTCGATATGATGTAATCGTCATCGGCACTCCATGCGGGCGAACTATCTGACGCATGTACAATTCTGCGTGCTTGTCCAAATCAAGGTCCTTTCGTACTTTGATGAAGTGAGCCAACTTTGTCAATCTGTTGACCACTACCCAAATGGAATCATTACCTCTTTGACTCCTCAGTAAGCCCGTCACAAAGTCCATTGTGATGTGTTCCCATTTCCACTCAGGAATCTTGAGAGGTTGTAGAAATCCTCCTGGCTTACAGTGTTCTGCCTTTACTTGCCGACATGTCAGACACTTGGCGACATACTTGGCGATATCCGCCTTCATACTAGACCACCAATAGTGTTAACGTAGATTCTGATACATTTTTGTACTACCAGGATGAATGTTGTAACTGCTACAATGAACTTCTGACAAAATATCTTCCTTAAGCGCTGCGTCGTCAGGTACACACAATCGTCCTAGGAATCTCAGTGTTCCATCATCATAAATGTAAAAGTAGGGCTTCCTTTTCTTGGCATCCTCTTGCAGGACTTTATGAACATCTGGATCTGTCGGCTGAAGTGTCTTGATTTTGATCTAAACATTCGGCTCAATTCTGAGGGTGGCAATAAGATTTGAAAGGTGGCCGACGTCAAACTTGAAAACCGAATCTTGAGCCTTCTCAAGTAAAGCCCATTCCTTGATCAACATCTGTGTGACTGAAGACTTCCGACTCAAAGTGTTGGCGACCTTATTCACCTTCCTGGGGTGATATAAGATATCACAATCATAGTCCTTCAGGAGTTCCATCCAGCGACGCTGTCTCATATTCAACTCATTATGAGAGAATAGATACTTAAGACTTGGATGGTCAATAAAGATCTTGAATCTTTCTCTATATAAATAATGTCTCCAAATCTTTAGAGCAAAGATAATCGCTATGAGTTCCAAGTCATGCATCGGGTAGTTCAGCTCATGAGGTCTCAGCTGACGAGACGCGTATGTAACAACTCTACCATGTTGCATCAGCATGCAACCCAATCCTCTAAATGACGCATAACTATAGATCTCGTATCCTCCAGGACCAAATGGTATGGTCAATACGGGTGCGGTAGTCAGCTTCTGCTTAAGCTCTTGGAAACTACATTCGCCCTTATCTGTCCAGACAAATTTCTCTTCCTTCTTTAATAGTCGAGTCAAAGGCAACGCCAAAGCTGAAAACCCTTCGACAAACCATCCGTAATACCCTGCTAAACCCATAAAACTTCTTATCTCTATCACGGTTGTCGGTCTCGGCTAATTGATAACTGCTTCGATCTTAGATGGGTCCACAGAGATTCCTTCGCTTGAAATCACGTGACCTAGAAAAGCAACACGAGTCAACCAAAACTTGCACTTGCTGAACTTAGCGTATAGCTCATGATTCCTCAGAGTCTGTAGTACCAATCTCAAATGCCCTTCATGCTATTCTGGACTTCTCGAGTACACTAGGATATCGTCGATGAACACGATCACAAACTGATCCAGGTATTCTTTGAACACTCGGTTCATCAGGTCCATAAAAGCTGCTAGGGCGTTCGTTAAACCAAACGATATTACAGTGAACTCATAATGGCTGTATCGAGTGCGAAACGCTGACTTTGGTATGTCCTCTTTCCTGATTCTTAGCTGATGATATCCCGTTCTTAAGTCGATCTTAGAAAATATTGACGCTCCTTGCAATTGATCAAACAAGTCATCGATCCTCGACAATGGATACTTGTTATTGATTGTCACCTGATTGAGTTAACGATAGTCGATGCACAGGCGCAATGAACCATCATTCTTCTTTATAAACAAAACTGATGCTCCCCAAAGTGATGCACTGGGGCATATGAATCCCTTATCCAACAACTCTTGCATATGCACTTTCAGTTCTTTCAACTCAGACAACGCCATCCGGTAAGGAGCCTTAGAAATTGGCTCTGTCCTAGGAGCTAACTCAATCACGAATTTAATTTCTCTTTTGACGGCAGATTTATCAATTCTTTCGGGAATACATCTAGAAATTCTTGGACCACTGCAATATCTTGTAATTTCAGCTCCTCAACTGTCGTATCCACGACAGTCGCCAGGTAACCTTGGCAACCCCTGTCTAACAAATGGGGTTGCCTCGAGTGACGAGATTAAGGTAATCAAGGGTCCTTCTCGACTCCTAATAAACTCGAAGCTCTCACCCTTTATCGAGTTAAATTGAATCGTTTTACGATAACAGTCCAACTTAGCTCGTTGCTTGGTAAGCCAGTCCATGCCAATAATCAGGTCAAAGTCATACATGACTAGGACTATTATGTCTATCTTCCCCTCTCGCTCACTAATCGTTAACGTGCAACCAGGACAACCTATGGTAACTAACACCTTATCCTTTATGGTGTCGATATACTGACTACTAACTCCAACAACTTAGGAATCAATCCTACCAACTTAACATACTGCTTAGTTATAAATGAATGAGTAGCTCCAGGGTCAAATAAAGCATAAGCAGCGTGGTCGTTCAATGAGACCGTACCTGTGATCACATTAGGCGCATCTTCTACCTGTCCTCTAGTGATAGCATTCGTCATTCCTTGAGCTAGAGATCGGTTCAAACCACACTGTGGTGCATTGGGTGGCGTGATTCCTCAGATTTAGCCCATCAGTGGCAGCGGTGGTAACTACTGTCCCATTTGTCTTCTGTGATAGTTCCTGGCTATGTGACCCTGCTGGCCACATATAAAACAAGCACTCGCCCTAGCTAGACACGGGGTTGATCCATGCTGTTCTCCGTAGGAGCGACACAATCTAAACTGGCTCGCTGACTTTCCTATCCCACACTTCCCGTTGGGTGGAACATGATATATTCCTCCTATCATCGGTCTCTTCCCAAATCGATTACTATCTTTGTTAGAACTAAACCGCGACCTAGATGTGGTGGTTTGTTCGTTCATATTCTTCTCTATCAGTTGGGCTCGTCCGTACAACTCGTTATAATTCTTTAGATCGAGCGGTATCATCGGATTTTTTTAGTTCTAGTCGAAGGCCATCTGTAAACCTCATCACCTTCTCCTTGGGATCCTCGATCAATCTAGGAGCATAATGTGATAACTCGACGAACTTCGCCTCATACTAGTCTACCGTCATTGGACCTTGACGAAGGCGTAGAAATTCCTCCATTGTCAGTTGCTTGGCACAGCTAGAGAAATATTTTCCATTGAACGCTCTAATGAAGACGTTCCACTCTGAGACCAAGCTTTTTGGGAAAACACTTTCTTTGGTGGCTCTCCTCCAAGTACTTGCAATCCCCTGAAGCTGGTATACTGCAAAGGTGACCTTCTCCTCTTCAGTGCACCTCAACAGTGCAAACGCTTTCTCCAATTCTTAGATCTAGAGGGTTGCAGCCTCGGGATCTCTTGTTCCTGTGAACTTTGGCGGTTGCAACTTCAAGAACTGCTCAATGAGCTTATGAATTGGTCTCTCGGCAATCACGTTCCCCTGTGGAACTTCAGCAGGTGCGTTAACGGTAGTAGCAGTGGCTTGATTTTGGGCTTGTTGCCCCATCAGATCTCCAATCGTTTGGAGCGCTTGCATGATCCCTTCGAACCTGGGATCACCAAGGGCTGCTACCCCAGCACCAACCGGCGGGATCGGCGACGGTGCTACTCCACTTGTGCTGGCCTCAGCCTACGCTCTACCTTGGGCACCGACTCTGGTCGGCGTCCTAGCCCGAGTAACGAGTCATATCCACCTTTTTCTAGGCGTTCTTTGTTCTTGCTCACTCATGATGCAGATTCTTTATAGACACCTGCTTTCCAATTCCACACAAAATTAGAATTTGAGTGATTCCCACAAACCAACTATCAATCAGCTATCAATCACATGCATCAGTAAATTAAAAGTGGTTTTTCCAACTAACTATCCCATGACTCATCGCACCTTATCACTCCAACTACTAACCCGCTTTGATACCAATAAACGGGGATGTCACGTCTCGACCCTCGAGCCCACGCACATCCCATTGCGGTCAATACAATTGCGACTTCCCAGAACTAGTCACCGACCCTTTCATTTTTAATGCACATGCGGAAGAGAAACAATAATCCCTGACAACAAACAACATGGGATAGGAAAGTTAGGCAACATTTCACAAAAACATACTTTTATAAACAATTGGGTTTATATACAAAAAGAGTCTAGGTAAAGGTCTACAAAATGATCAAATCTCAAAAGAAGCTATCCTACAACATACTAGTAGGACACATATGCCGATCCTTCAGATTCCACCTCCACAGACTCTCGGGCTTCGGTCCTCCACAGACTCTAGGGCTTCGGTCTCCACGACCACCATCTAAGGACCTGAAAATGGTTATACAATAACTAGTGAGACAATGTCTCGACAAGTCCACCCCCTAAACCTTTATTAGGAAGGAAATACGCTAGGGGTGGCCTAGCCACACAATCACTCAATGAGAATAGGGGACTTACCTCGCCTTAGTTCATTCCTGCATGTCAGTCCAATTCATATCCCAAATGCATATAATTAATGCACACAACAATTGAAACGCTTCATTAACTCAATCAATCACAAGGGTCCCGATTATAAGACCAAACCGTTATGACACGTCCCATACCATGCCATACAATTTTGTCTCATAATTAAGCGCATTAGCTCAATCAATCATGCGTTCCAATTGTTAAATTTTCCCTTTAAGGGTACCACCTACTCATAAGTTCGGTGTTTATTGGCATAGCTAGATATCGTCTCACCGCCATTGAGCACGATGACATCTATATCTTAATAGACGGCTTTCCCGAAGGGGCGTAGGTCTAAAATCTACTGTGACCCGATATGACCCACTCATAAGTTTGGTGTTTTCTAGCGTAACCTGGTGTTGTCTCACCACCATTGAGCATGGCAACGTCTATATCTTAATAGACGGCTTCCCCGAAGGGGCGTAGGTCCATAATCTACTGTGACTTGCGATCCAAAGAATGGATATCCCATATAGGGTAATGTTCGGCTTAAAAGCTCGAGACGGTTTCTCATTAACCAACACACGACCAATCAATCTTGGCCCAGGACATCGTGCATTGCACTCAAATATCTCCATTAAAATAGTGATCTTGGCCTATTTTCTTCAAATTAAAAACACCCGGTGAAAATAATCATGTGTGGGTATACGGTCAGATCGAATTTGAAAAATTCATATCCCCCAATTTAAAATCCCACTGTTTTACATAGTATATAAACCTATTTTCGGTGTTAAAAACCTAACACCTAGGATTTTCTGAATAAATATTGAAATTCACAATTTTTGGAATAAATTACCAAAAATCCAATCAACACTCAATTTGCACAAATTAACATCCAATTGTATAAACTAAATACACCATTGCAATCAGTACAAAATTTCGGTCACCGGCTATCCCGATCTAATTACTGAAAAATATTTAATAATTAAATAATTATCAAAATTAATTAAATGCCAAAATTGCTAACCTAGGCTGGAATTGCCTAATTAAATACCGAGACGGGCCCGGAAAATTCCCGAACCAATCTAGATAATTAATGCAACCTATCTAGGCCTTAATTAATTCAATATAACAACCTAACATGCAAAATTGGATAATTAAATTACTAATCTAATCTAACTAACCACCTAAACCTTAATTAACTTAAACTAATTAACCTATAAGCATAATTAATCTCCTAAGCGAGGTTTAGTGAGTTAACTCACTTGATTTGCGATCCACTGGGACCAAAATGACGCGGACTCGACGAGGATCGACAAATTCCAAAACAGCGACGCCAATGGGGCACGGATCGGGCCCGAAAAATGGCCCGAGGAAGCCCGTGATTGGCTGGAAATTTTGACTGAGCTTCGTGTGGGCTCATGGCTGGCTTCGAGAGGAGATGCGTGGACGTCGAAGCCGTGGAGAAATGGTCGGTCAACTTCGGCTTGCTGTGTTGATTGGTGAAGACACGGGCTGGGCTGAATTCACGAGCTGCTGGCATCAACAGGGCTCCGGTGGAGATGGACGAATGACAGCAAATCAAGAGAGATGGATGGAGGAGAAAAGGTGTTGGACGAAGGGAGACAGCGGTTGCAAGGGCTGCACGCGGTCTTCAATTAATGATGGCTGACCGAAGATGGTGGGTAGGTGGCGGCTTGAAGAAATCTCGGTGGGGGATGGAGAATTTCGAGCTTCAAGGGAATGAAAGAAAACAAACCAGAAGCAGAGAGAGAGAGAGAGAGAGAGAGAGAGAGAGAGGTTGTTTTGCGTGAGAGAGAGGAAAGACCGAAGACGCGAAGGGGGAAGGGCGGCGGATGAGCGTGCCGAAGAAGCAGCTGATGGGGGCCCAAAGTCAAACAAACCAATCCCTTTAATTAATTGTATGTCCCCTAATACTTTCAAGCAAGTAAATCCACCAAATTATCAATTTTGATGCCCAAAAATGTTGCTCTCTTCCTAGCTCCGAATTTCCTCATTTTGGGACATCAATTTCTTCGACAAATTCCTAAATTCGATGTCCAATTTTGATGAAGAAAGAGTCCACATAATTCTACAAGTTCCTATCGCCAAATAGCTCAGTTTGCAAATCAAAAATCCCTTCAATTCGGACAATCTAAATTTCTGTTCTTTTCCGAAATGTTCGAATCGATTTTCCGTAAAAATTCCAAAATCGCTTAAAATTCTTTAAAGGATGAGTAGACATTCCTAAAATGAATCGTGACATGACAAAACTTTCAATTTTTGAAATTAGGTTCAAATTCACGGTTATTTTCAATCTGACGCGATTTTAGCGTGACCTAACCTACCGGGTAGTTTTTAGGAATTTCTAGTGCAATTGACCCGTGATCGATTATTTTCGAGCCACGATGTACATCTTCGACATACTGGCGGCTTTCAGTTGTCATGAAAATTTTGAGATTTCAAATACGGAACATGGTACCCAAAACGACAGAAAAATCGGTTTAGTGCTGATCAACGGGGATTTTGCAATCAGGTGGAATCACCCACACTCAATCACACATCTCAGTTGAATCGACCTATCTCCGGTCTCTAATAATTGTGCCGTAATGACCTTTGCAAATTAGCACGGTCGAGCAGTCGATTCCTAGTTGAATTTTCAAGTCTATTGTGTTAAAGTCCCTTAATGACTTCCCCAGATAGTTTAGTTATCTCAATGGTGATCGGCTCAGAGAATAGCACTATAGGCACGTCGATGAAAGTCCTGATTTATTCAATTGAAAACATGATTGAAATTTCAGATATCACATTGGACATTTGCACTATCCTTCCTTTTCTCTCTCATCTTAAAATTATTGCGGACTTTATCTTGAAATGTTCGATGCAGTGTTAAGGACTCCTACATAACTAGGTGGACAAATTTATCGAAACAATGGTATCGTTTTAAGCAATCTGATATGGAGTACAAATGGTATCTGCCTTCTGCCCGGCATCAAGCATTCCGTTCCGGTCGCGATGTCTCTGTTAGGCTCATAAGCTGGTTGCTGTCGCACTAAGAAGGAAGCGGTAAGTTCAGCAATATCAATGAATTCAACCGATGACACTTCTGATTGACCCGACTGGTTTTTCTGTTTTCAATCAATTGCACTATTCTTACAATGTCGCGGACTAATCCTTCCAGAGGCTAATTCTGCTGAAGGTTACATTATAATGAGTAATACATCGTAATTCTATCCGGTGCTGTTGTTGGAATATTAAGAATGTGAGCACATAAGGGCCAAAACGCTGATTCAACTAGGATCGAGATTCTTGACCTGAAAGGGGCTGCCTCCGCTTTGTGGAAGGCAAATGCTGCTCGACCTTGTGAAAAGAAAATAAAAAAAATTGAATGGCAGCTGATCTTTTGCTGGCTCTGCTCTGAGTTTTAGCAGGGCTCTCCTTAGAATTCATGCAGGTTTGATTCTGTTTCTTCCACTTAGCGGCGTTCGACTAAGAAGGGCTTGAAAGTCATCAGCACCCCAATTGCCTCAACCACGTTCAGGATGAAGAAGACCATGTGGTTGCCTGCACATAGGCACGAGGCTGTTAAAGTTCCTCATTCGGCTGAGAGATCAAGTACGGTCTATCACAGTGGCCTCGACTTATTTTTCATCGTTGTACATCATGAATGTGTGCATATACACATCATCACGTGAGCAACTTCTTCGTTTCTTTTAGCAGAAGACAGCAGATGAACTAGTCATGTTTATACAAAGAAGGCAGAGCCGTCATGTAGAACTGGAAAAAGTCGGTTTACCTGGGAGAAAGGCTGCATCCTGACGCTTCTGCGCCCAAGAGAATCTGCCAAAAATTTGGTTCCATGCATGAGAACACTGAATAAGTCTACTCTTTAAGCATGCAGAAGTAATTATTTGTTTTCAGTGATGAGTTTAACATGACCAACTGCTTCATTGTCCCATCGTAATGACATGATGAAAGCAGAGAACAATTAACCGGATCTCACATTGCGCCTCCTCCGGCTGGACCAGCCGCCTTGAAGAGAGACATTGCAGTCATCGCAATTCCATTAGCAGCTCCTCTCTGATCTTGATCCTGCAATTTCAGATTCAGACTTAAGCCAAACCTTCATGAGAGAGGTATGCATTTGAGAATGTTAAGATCAGACTCTTCGAGGATAATCATTAGAAGCTTACCACGGCTTTGTTTTGCAGAAGGAACAAGCTGGTGATGATGGAAGTCTTTCGACATGCAAAATTTGACAATTAGAATTAGGTACGAACAGAGGGTTTGGATTTTTTTTTTTCTTTTTTTCATGCACAAAAAGTAATTCGAATGATTAACGTGCATACTAGCTTCATATATAGCAGCTTACAGTGTAAGGCATACTTACAGATAGAACATTCTTCGCAACTGATGCGCAATTCAACACTAAGGAGAGACTTAGCCCGGTCAGCATGGCTATAAAAGGGTAGCTTGACAAGAGCGGAATCGATAGGACCTGCACGCATTTGTGAGGATTAAAACCAGGGGATCATTGTCTTTTTATCTAATAAATCTTGAATGGCCGGAGATACGATAGCCAGAAAATATATTTATCACGAGCAGGTGCTCGATTTCCAGTCAGGAGCCGTCAGAACATACCCCATTAAAGCGAGCTAGCACAACAGGGCCGAGAAGTCTATTCAAGTATGGGTATAAACACGTTTGGAAGATGAGAAGGCTGGCACCTGGCAGTAGAATTTAGTAATCAGCAATTGCCAGCAAGCAGAACGAGTACACGGAGAGTTGAATGATAATAGACCACCACACTTCTAAGGTTCAAATAGACAGAACGCATATCAATGAATTCAGACTGCCACCACTCAAAGTTTCGTTCGAATTACAGTTTTTTTTTATGAAAGAATCTATCTTGAAATATAAGAAAGAAACAGGAGTATATACCTGAGATAGCAAGAACATTTCCGACTTCTTCAGTCGTGTAGCTTAAGCCTCCATATCGCCTAGGGCTTACGGCCCATAGCGAGAAGATCTACAAAGAGAAAGTAGCACAGATTGGCTAATGAGAGGATCAAACTAAAAGACCTTAAATTAACACAAAAATGACTTTATTAGGAAACCAGCTTGATATGCTAATGCCATATTCCAATCAATTACTTCGGAATATGATAGAGTTCCAAGAACAAGCCGAAGTACTATTATTACGACAACCACTAAATCATAACTATACCAAAAGAATGTCCTCTGACTACTGCATTGCGGACTATAAGTTTGTGTTCACCCACAATGAAATTATTTTTTGCTCTTTAGGCAACTGTCAATGAAGCACTTGGCAGCATGAGTATCGAAATCATTGCACTCCTGATTGTAGAATGTCCGAGACGGTGAGCAAAGAAGGACTGAGAAGGCAAAGACAAGCACGCGACATTTTAGGTTACCTCGGTGTAAGCCATGTCATGAAGCGAGAAGATGCAGTACACGATGATGGATGACATCAAGGGCCAATTCCGAAACAGAGACTTTTTCGGAGCTTTCCCGTCGGCCTTTTGAGTCTTGTATTTCGTGCCGGACATGAGGGGTGCGGTCTCCACATCTTCGCGAGCCGCATCAAACTTGCTACTTTTGTGGTGCATATGCAATGTTTCCTGCAATAAAACCAGATTTTTGCACTCTCAATAAAGCTCAACAAGCGGTCGATAATTCTTTCATAGATAAGGTGAAGCAGAGGTAACGTCTCGTGCGAAGAAAAAGAATCAGATTGTTTTCCAATATCAAGGATGAGAAACATGAACTGAGTTTGGTGAAGTGCGTACCGGAAGCCAGCAGGTCGCGATAGTAACTACCAATGCAAAAACGGAGATGGCGAGACAGGGCAAGAAGTAGGAAATCTGCATCGACATCAGGAAATCAAATGTTTACCGCTTGTGTCGATGATCACTTAAATGGATCTGCATATAAATCTGGAAGAAAGCAACTTCCACTCACCTTCCGAACACTGATTCTTTGGGAAATATCGACGGGAACTTTTCTGCAGGCTGAAACGGAAGAAATAGAAAACCAGGACCATCAGAGGAGCATGAAAAATGAGAGAAGCATTTCGCACGCAGTGCCTGAATTGTTGTCGCTTTTGGATACGAAATTTCATGCGTCAAGATATGATAAATCAAAAGTACCTGAGCAAGATAACCTCCCAGAGCTGGACCGATGATCAATCCTATCCCCCATGCTGTACTGACCTGAGTCCAAAGTGTAACTCTCAGCTTTATTTACTTAACAGAAGAACTAGGAACTTGTGTTGAGAGCTCAAAGGTTTTTACGAAGGTCAAAGATCTTACGGTTGATACTCCTAGCGCTTGGTACTCCTCACGGAATATTTCGGTAGCATAAGCCTGTTACGAAATCACGAAATACATATATGAGAATGGTCGCACATTCATGGAACAATATAAGACGGGATACTTCATTTGAGGCTCAAAATAACCTGTCCACGACGTATCCCAACAATCATAAGCCTTATGAGATCTTACCTTGATAGGTCCGAGTAAACCATTTAAACTTCCCAAAAGGAACCTCATGGCAATAGCCATCCAAAAGTTCACACTTAGGCCGAAGAGAGTGTTGAAAATAACCCTGGTATAAATCAAATCAGAATGGTCAATTGATTGTATTCGTCAGAGGAGTTTTTTCGCTGGGAACTCAAAATGAATGGCGATCTTGTACTAACACTGCGATTGTTCCCATAATTATTACAGGTTTTCGCCCATAGCGATCTGCCACGATTCCCCAGAAGACCGATGTCAAGGCTCTACCGAACATGAAGGAAGAACCTTTGGGATTTGAAGGAGTTTACTAGTGAAAAGTTGAGTCGAAAACAAACGAAGGAGTCTGCAATGAATAGAGATAAGCAATCTTAGATAATCTCACCTACATAACCAGCATAATACCCGATGTCTTCCTCTCTTTTGGCGATATGAAAATCTCTAATCTGTCATTCAAAATTCAAAAAATAATCAAAGATTTCTCAAGTTGGAGAGGCTAAATCATATGTTTCAAGTCATTTATACAATTATCTGCCGAGGAAAATAATGGAACTTTTAGTCAAGTTTAACCATTTTAAGCAACTATTCAGTTCGCGCACACTTGTCGTACTTGCAACAAAAGAAAAAAAAATTGGCCAAGAGCCTAGAGAGACAGCATCTGAGAAAACAAAGCTCAAACCATACAATTTAAGCTCCGGTGTAGACATAACATATTATATATAAAATATAAAATATATAATATATATATGTCATTCTTAAAAGTTGAAATACAAAACGTATGAACTTACCATGAAGTAAAGGAATGGGAATAGAGATGATATTGGCAGTGCTGGAAAGAGAAAGGACAGGACACAGGTCAGTAATTATGTGACTACAAGCACATCTTTTCGAAGTGTCAAAGATTAAATTATGGAACCAATTAACGTCATAGCTATGACGACACAAGAGAAAGGAAACATTTGGAGGTATCCTCTTCATCACTATGCAATATCGTCATTGGCTTAACTTCATATGAACAACTGAATCATCCCAAACAAATTAACACCGAAATATTATGAAAATTCGCGATGTTGTTATGTGCAGTTACTCGGTAAGTTAAAAGAACCCAAGAAAAAGAAAAAAAACTAAAAGTTGGCCGGAAGCTTATAAACAACGATAATGCTATATATGCTCATTACCTGTGCAAAGCACGACGATCCAGATCGACACGAGCTCGCGGATTGGGAAGCCTTTCCGCGATTCCTTATACTTCTCGACTTTGCAGCCGGGGCAGTTCTCATAGTAATACTTCTCCAAGAGCGCCTCCTCTTGTTCTTCTGCTGCCATTGTTATTAATATCGACAGGGAGAGCTGAACTCGCGAAAGTCAGCTGCCCAACGAAATCTGCTTCAAGGGGAGAATAATCACAAAGCGTTAGCGAAGAACAATACCACAGAGTACTATATACGATCCTCCACTTTTACGGCATAATCCGAGAGCGAGAGCACTCGAAAACGTTAAGATGCTTCACGTTCAAAGCTGAAGATACATAGATTGCAACTTCGGATCGTTTCATGTAGAGGAAAAAAGGTTCTAATCACATGCCCTGAAATATAAAAGAAGAAGATTTTGTAATCTTTGATTGAGGGTTTTTCTTGTTTTGCACTGGCTTTTGAAGGGAAGCGCCATAGGGGACGATGAGTCTGGAGAAGGAGGTGATGCAGGGAATGGGAGAACCAACTCGTTCCAATTTTCATAATGGCACACTTCATTTTCTCTGGTTGACGGACACGTTTCAAAGAGAGTCAGAACAAGAGGGACAAATATGATCGAAATCTTCTGGATCTTGCTGGGCACCATAGAAGTCGGAGCAACCCACTCAAATTTCGTTTCGCTTTTTTTTTTTTTTTTTTTTTTTCGTTCACTCCAAGACATTAGAAACTGGTGTTAGTGCCTTTAATTTACTATCTAGACAGGGGTTTCTCGTTAATAAAAAATATTATGAAGCATAAATGGTCAATCTATTACTTTTTTTTTTTTTTTTTTTTTATATTTGGGATTGAAAGTAACATTCAGTCATTTCCATGAAAAATAAAAGAGAAACAACACAATATAACTGGAAATCAAGACAAATCCCAGATAATTTCAAAGTAAAACAAGCTCTTAATAAGAAGATAAATCATCAGAACAAAATTAAAAATCACGTGTTCAAAGATCGAGAATTGCACAGGGAACTGATAAGATATGACGTACTCAACTCAACCGCCGTCGAAGCTGAAACATGGAAGCAAGGTAAAGTGGCTCTTGGTTGACGAAAGGAGAGCAGGGATGATAGCCTTATTTATGGACTGCGTGCAAAAAATGCCAGCTGTTCCCCCAATAGAACGTGTAATAATAAGAGAAAAGACAATTGCAATCAGAATACTAGGGATCTGTCCACGTCTGGAAAAGCAAAGTGCAAATAGAACTCTCCAATCTTAGGTAGGAGCTTCCCGGAAAGTCCCGTAGAAAATATTACAAAAATAAAGAAATGGGTCATTCAAAGATGTTTCATGAGAACACTCGATACATCAATATTTTAAGATTCTTTCTTATTCGATGACTTAATAATCTTAAGTACCTTAATTTAAGATAAATGGTGGACATAATTTTCAAATAAAACTGACTTGTATTTGAAAGTGGTTTTTGAAAAGAATAAGAAAAAGAAAAAGAAATAGGCCTCCCGTCAGTATATTCGAAATTGGTTTTGTCAATAGTATTTCTAGGTCAGTTCGAGTACAATAAATTTCATGTTCACCACAAATATTAAATTTTAAAATCCCGACAGCAACATGATCAAGTCGCAATGAATTAGGGACAAGGTCAAATGCCTACTAAAGAACTACATTTTTGTTATAATTTTTTTTCTGCATCGCACATGACTAGCGCGAGGTCACTAACAATCATTTCCTAAACGACAAAGACATGACTGTCTTTTTGGAATTATATGATTGTCTTTTGGGAATTATAGACGTGAATAGAGATAGATGCGATCAAGGGCACGTCTCTTATTGATAATCTGGTGGAAAAAAGGAACAAAGAAAGGTTCCGAATGTTTGCGGCGGCAATACTAGATTGAAACCTGAGGTCGCAGTCAACAGTGTGAAATTTAAATAGAGAGGGTAGGCAAAGATTGAATTCTCCTCTTGATTTTCGGCCGAAGTGGTCAAGAACAAGTAATTATCTCTTGTTGTTTTGACTTCGTCAAAGAAAAGTAGGAAAAAATTACCAAAAAAATAATACACCTATTGATGGATGATACTTCAATAATAAACTTTTAAATCTTGCTACTTTAGTCCTAAACTTTTTAACGATTTACTAATCTAATTCTCATGGCCAATTTTAGTCAACAATCACTGACATAAACATTAGGCTTATCATGTGGTATTGCCGGTTGATTTGGACAATTTTTGCAATTTTTTTTATAACTTTTTGATTTCCTTTCTTTTCTTTTTTATTATCTTTTTCTTTTTTAAAAAATTATAAAAATTATCCATGTATGCATCAATTGTGTTGCATAGGACGACTAATATCTACGTTAGCGAATTCTTACCAAATTGGCTGAAAAGACTAAATTGGTAAATTGTTAAAATATTTAGGATTAAATTGGCCAAATTTTGTGATAAAGTTGTCACCAATCTAGTCCAGTCCAGCAAGCAAGATACCTAAAACGTGGTTATATGACTTCTCTAAAAGTTGGTGGAAGCTCTCCTCTCCCAATTAAGATGTAGATTTAATTTTGCAAGCTTTTCTTTCTTGATCTAAATCTAGATAAGAGGTTCTTAGAAGCTTTCAATCTAAGGTGGCTTAACATCTTATTGGTGTTGCTGTCTTCATATGGCAATCATGTTGAGGATGCTAAACTTAGGCAAATACTATAAGTCGTAGTTTCTAATGGAAAAGATCTCGGAATGTGCCTATTACTGACGTTTCCTATCATCTGCCGATGATTTGTTTTTGTTTTTTTCTTCTTTTATGTTGTAATGGATTGGTATTTTGAAATGAGAGTGTGCTTAAAGCCATAAGCCGTACTCTTTAATTTTTTAGGTTTGGTTTGTTTTGCAATCCTTTGGGGATTTGCTTTGCTTGGAAGCTTTTTACGTTTCTCTCATGTTTAATTATGATGAATGAATGGATATTTTTTTTTTGAAAAAAACAATCAAATTTAAAAAATTTAGGAATTGAATTGGTATTTGTAAAAAAGATTTAAGATTTTTTTGATAATTATTTAAAAGAATTAGTCTTGCGACTTCCCTAAAACATTTTCCTCAACAATTTTAAATGATCAAGATCTGTTGATCTTCCTTAAAGAAAATGATATATTGTAACTTTTCTAACTGTTATCATTCGTTTTTAAACAGTAATGAATTGGTCTACGAAGGGCCAAAGTCAAATGAGATATTTTGGACGAGCCGATGGCCACATTAAAATTGAGAAAATATCAAGTGGTTGAAAACCACCACGTTTGCCACAGACGTGTGGCATTGGCATACATGTTTTAATTCCAACCACCCATAATTTGAACATGTGTTCACTACCGACGTGGAGTTAAATTAAAAATGAAAAATTGCCTAAGATCTAGTCAGCCATGGTGGTTTTTCTTTGTCCGAGTTGCACAACGTCCCCTTTGCCGCGTCCTGCGTGTCTAAGCCGAGCCGCCCACTCTGTCGTCACTCGATGCCGACGATGACCATGGACGAGCTTTGTGACGCCTGAATGCCTTCCGCTATGGAAGGCCAGATCTTGAGATCTAGAGAGCGATGCCAGCGAAGGTGACGATGGCCAGCCAGCGACGCTGGAAGGGGACATCCATCATCCATGGCTTAGATGGGTTCTTTGCCCCTTTTTTTTTTGGACGAGCCAATGGTCCCATTAAAGATTCTTGTCGCGGTACAATGTTGTATGGCTAGACTTTCTCTGGACGATGGTGGTGAGTGAAGCTTCACTTTCGCTCCTGATCATCGATATCGACCCGTTGCGACTCCCGAAGACAATTTTTTGTTGTGGTTCGAGACGAGGTAGAGGTCCAGTTAGAGGGCCGGTGTTTGGAGACGAGCGAAGCCTGCAACGTAAGAGCAATACCTACATGATTTGGGCGCACATCAGTCCAACGAATATCAGCGGTTTCCTTGGATAGCGTGAATTTTATATGGGGTCTAGATGAACAACAGCGGGGATTTTCTAAGGTCAAGTGTTCCCTGAGAATCCAAGAAATTTTTTCCCAATATGATTCACATGGTGAGCCACATGACATGAGGTACTCATTTGGGGAGAAGTGCCAAAAAAGTCCTAAACCTTTTATTTTTGTGCCGATTTAGTCCTAAACCTTTTTTTGGTGCCAATTTAATCCTAAACATTTTTACGTTGTGTCAATTCAGTCATTTCTGGCCAATTTTGGCCGAATTTTGCTGACTGGACGACGGCCAGCTGACGTGGCTTGATCAGCGTTAACGTGGACAACTTTTAATAATATTTTAATATTTTTGATTTTTCTATTTTTCTTCCTCCAGCCGGTCGCTGGAGCTCGGCGACCGGCTCGACCTCGCCGGCCACCTCGAGGCCTAGGCAGCGAGGCTTGCCCTCGCCGGATTTGGCGAGGGTCGAGCCTCTCGCCCATGGCCGGCAAGGGCGAGGGTGAGGAGGTGGCCTTGCTACAATCGCGTCGTCCCCTGCTCGCGCGCCTGTTCGCACGTCTTCGCTTCTCGCGCTCCTCACTTGCGCCTTGCTCATGAGGCTCGACCCTCGCCAGATCTGGTGAGGGCGAGCCTTGCCGCCCAGCGTGAGGCTGCCCTCGCGGCCACTGGCGAGGTGGCCGATGAGGTCAACCTTGACCTTGCCAGCCGTCGCCTCTAGCTGGTCGCCGAGCTTTGATGACCGGGCGGAGGAAGAAAAAAAGAAAAAGAAAAAGAATCGAAAATATTAAAATATTATTAAAAGTTGTTCACGTCGGGCATCGACAGCCACATCAGCCAGCCGGTGTCCGTCCAAGAAAATCCGGCCAAAATTGGCCAAAATGACTAAATTGGCACAACGTAAAAAATGTTTAGGACTAAATCGGCACCAAAAAAAGGTTTAGGACTAAATCGGCACAAAGACAAAAAGGTTTATGACTTTTCTGGCACTTTGCCCTACCCATTCGTGGACGAGGAAGTTTGTCACGAGAGGATTAGATATAATTATCATATTAGTTAATTGTACATGTGTGACATCCACGACTTTTAACTCACATGATATAAAAGGGAAGATTACCTAATTAGTCCTAAACCTATCATATAAATGCCAATATAATCATGAACATTTCAATTTTGTCAATTTATTCTTAAATATTTTTGTGAAATTCCAATATAATTCTTCTTATCAATTTTGTTAAAAACCGCTATCGTGATAGTCCAATCGCCGCCAGTCGTTGTAGGTGGCATATTGCCAGTAAAATTGACCGGAATAACTAAATTGAAATTTTGCATGAAGATTTATGACTAAATTGACAGATTGAAAAATTTTAAAACCGAATTGATATTCGTACATTATAGTTGAATGAAATTTTCCGAATTAGGGATGGAAAAAAATATGACGCTTCGCACACATAATTTAAACAATCGGACAAACAAAAATGTGATTGGCAATATGCATAATTTTGACTAATAATAGCAATAAACTGCACAACAACACAAGTATTTTGCAATTGAGAGATTAATTCATACATTGAAGGGAAACTAAGACTCCATTTGCCTTGCAGAAAATAATATCCAGAAAAATATTTTCTAGATTTTCCAATATTTGCTTCACAAGAAATAAACAATCAAGGAAAACATATTCCACTAATGGAAAAAACACTATCAAAAGTGAGGAAAATGTTTTTCGCTTTTATTTTCCCTCACCTTTCTTTTACCACTCATTTTAATCATTTTTCCTTTTCTTTTTAAATTTGAATTTTTTAAATCCCTTTTTCTTTTTTCTTTTCTCTTCTTCTTTAACTGGTGGCCGACCATAGGCGAGCTTGAACTGGCCAGAAGGGCAACGAGGCTCGGCCCTCCAAGATTGGCGACGCTCAAGTGGCCCCAGAAGGTCGCGAGAGCGTCACCAGAGGATGGCGAGGCTCAAGTCTCGCGGAAAGGCAACACTCCAGCATCACCAAAGGGCGAGGGGCTCGAGCCTCGCTAAATCAACGATTGGTGGCAAGGCTCGAACCTCATAGATCAAACGCATTCCAACGTCAACAAAGGCCGGTGAGCTCGTCCGGGACGAGTCGTCCCTTAGGTCGATGGATATATATATTAAAGATTTCCTATTATGCGCTTTGGTAGCTCACCCCAATGGAGCAATATTTTACGTAATAGTAGTATGACCTGACGTTTCCATGTGACATTTCTCAAGTATACAATTTTGTTAAATTTATACATGAAAAGCTTGAAAGCTATAATGGAAATAATCTAAGTAACACTAACATGGACATGCGACATGTGACACGACATAGTACGGCACACTGACACGTTGTTTTTTAACAAATAGAGAATTATGATACGTTGGGACATGTTGTATAGTAAATGTATATTTTTATATATACATGATGAATTATTATTTTTATTATGATTTTAATCAAATTAATTTGATCAAATTCACAATTAAACAAATAATAAGAAAAGGGCCTAGAATGAATTTACACTAAAAACATTAATCTATATTTTGTTAATATCATTTATTGTTTTAATTTGACAAATTCAACTCTATTCCAATAATCCATAAAAATTGGAGGAAAAAAACAATCTACATTCTAGAAGAGCTTGTCGGAAGAGAAGAGAAAAAAAAAAAAAAACAAACTTGGGGGGTGAATTGTGTATTATGAAAGTGAGAGTCGAAAGAGAAAAGAAGATTAGATTTTTCTTCTTTCTCCATTTATTATTATTATTATTATTATTATTATTATTATTATTATTATTATTATTATTATTATTATTATTATTATTATTATATTTACATATTAACCTCTAATTTATTGAAATTTTTTAAAATTGATCTTGTGCATGTCGGAATTCCAAACTCGTATATTGGAATTTCAGACCCTAGTGTCGAGAGAATTGACTAATTGTTAGATTTTTCGACACGTGTTGATCGAGTGTCAAAGAGTATCGGAGAGTGTTGGAGTGTCCGATACGATATGAAGGCTTCTGAAGAGTGTTGGTGCTTCATAGAAAATAACAAATCATATAATTTGTCATTGTAATGCCAGAAGATGGGAATGGACCATTCATCGATCTTGCAAGCGATTCTCGAGGCTTTGGCCCGTGCTTCGTGTCAAAGTAGTGAGAATAAGGGGGTGTCTATAAAATTAAGACTTGATCAATGAACAGGCAACGTTGATATGTCGAACCTACACTTTCGTATTTAGGCGACCCGATGACGCAAAATATGTAATATCCTCTTCATATAATGACCGGGCTAAAGGAGAAATCACTTCCTTCAGCCACTTAAATTGTGCTTCAGGTCTGGAGGGCCTAACACGCCATTAAATCCATGATTAGGTCTATTATAGTACTAGTTTACGAGCCTGAGATCGATTTACCTGCCCACTCTACTTCAGGCCCGACTCGGCTTGTGAAGGAATCGAATGGCAGCTGATCTTTGCAAGCTCTGCTCTTAGTTTTAGCAGCGCTATGCTGAGTTTAGTCGCGGCGCTCGACAAGGAACGGCTTGAACGTCATCAGCACCCCGATTGCCGCAACCACATTCAAGATGAAGAAGATCATCTGGTCGCCTGCACAAAGATACGGGATCGTTGAAGTTCCTGAGTCAGCTGAGAGCTGAAGCGCGGTCCATCACAGTGGCACAGACTTATTTCTCATAATTGTACATCATGAATGCGTGCACATACACATCCTCACATAAAAATCTTCTTTTCTTTTAGAAGATGACAGCAGATGAATTAATCATGGTAATACAAAGAAGGCCAAAGCCGTCGTCCCAGAATGGGGAAGTTTGGTTTACCTGGGAGGAAGGCCGCATCCTGACGCTTCTGTGCCCAAGAGAATCTGCGAAAGATTTGAGTCCATGGATGAGAAATTGATCGAGTGTACTCTTTAAGCAAGGAGAAGTAATTGCTTGTTTTCAGTTATGAGTTTAATATGATGGACTGCTCAATTGTCCAGTCGTAATGATATAATGAAAGCAGACAACAATTAACCGGATCTCACAATGTGCCTCCTCCGGCAGGACCAGCTGCCTTGAAGAGAGACATGGCAGTCATCGCGATTCCATTAGCAGCTCCTCTCTGATCTTGATCCTGCAATTTCAGATTCAGACATAAGCCAAACCTTCATGAGGGATGCATGTATTCGAGAATATTAATAAAGATCAGACTCGTTGAAGATGATCATTAGAAGCTTACCACGGCTTTGTTTTGCAGAAGGAACAAGCCGGTGAAGACAGAAAGCTGTCGACATGCAAAATTCGACAGTTAGAATTAGGTATGAACAGAGGTTTTTCTTACTCTTTTCCACACAGAAAAAGTAATTTGAATAATTTCTGTGCATATTAGCGTCATTTATAGTAGCTTAGAGTGTAAAGCATACTCACAGATAGAACATTCTTCACGATTGATGCGCAATTCAACACTATGGAGAGACTTAGCCCGGTTAGCATGGCTATAAAAGGGTAGCTTGATAAGAGGGGTAACGATAAGACCTACATTCAAGCATTGGCGTGAAGGAAACACGGTATCGTCTTTTAATCAAATAGATCGTGAATAGCTGGAGATAGAATTAGCCAGAATATATATTTGTCAGATGCACGTGATCGAGTTCAAGTTACGAAATGCCAGAAACATACCCCACAAATGCGAGCTACCAAAATGGGGCCAAGATGTCTGTCCATGTATGGGTATAAACACGTTTGGAAGATGAGGAGGCCCGCGCCTGGCAGTAAGATTTGGTAATCAGCGATCCCCGGCATATATGTTAAATGAGTATAGAGATGAAATGATAATAGACCACCATACTTCTAAGTTTTAAAATAGGCAGAACCCAAAATCAACGAATACAGATTGCCGCATCTCAAAGTTTTATTTGATTTACAGTTTTATATGACAACCTCGCTGTTTTCCTGAACGATATCTTGAAATGTAAGGAAGAAACTGGAGTATATACCTGAGATGGAAAGAACAGTTCCAACATCTTCAGTCGTGTAGCTTAAACCTCCGTATTGCCTAGGGCTTACGGCCCATAGTGAGAAGATCTACAAAGAGAAAGTAGCGCGGAAAGACTAACGAGAGAATCGAATAAATAGAGAAAATGAACTTATTTGGAAACCCGCATGGCTGATGCCATATATCGATAAGCTACTCCAAACTAGGATAGAATTCCCAAGAACAAGCCAGAGTGATTTTCTCACGACAACCATTGAATCATAACTAGCTTAGGAATGTCCCCTGACTACTACCTTGCAGATTACACGTTCGTGTTCATACACTATATAACAATTTTTGCTCTTTAAGCAACTGTCGATGAAGCACTTGGCAGCATGAATACTGAAATCATTGCATTCATGATAGTAGAATACGGTGAATGAGGAAGAACCGAGAAGGCGTGGTAGAGAAGTGCACGACCTTTTACGTTACCTCTGAGTAAGCCATGTCGTGAAGTGAGAAGACGGAGTATGCAATAATGGCCGACATCAAGGGCCAATTACGAAGCAGAGACTTTTTCGGAGCTTTCCCTTTGACATTTTGCATCTTGAATTTCACACCAGACTCGAGGGATGCGGTCTCCACATCTTCACGAGGCTCATCAAGCTCGCTGTTTGCATGGTGCATATGCAATGTTTCCTGCAATAAAGCCAGATTTTCGGGCACTCATAAAGGGCAACAAGCAATCGATAGTCCTTTCATAGATAAAGGGAAGTAGAGTTAACGTTTCAAGATAGGAAAATAAATGTATAAATCCAATGTCAAGAATGAGAAACATGAACTGAGTTTAGTGAAGTGCATACGGGAAGCCAGCAGGACGCGACACAAACAACCAATGCGAAAAATGAGATGGTGAGACAGGGCAGGAAGTAGGGAAATCTGCATCAAAATCAGGAAATCAAATGTTACCGTTCATGTCGATGATCAGCTAAAAGGATCTGCAATATCAATGTAGAAGAAAGCAACCTCCACTCTGTTGAAGTAGTTAACTAACTTAACTTTTAGTTTTTACGTGTCTTCAATAATGTAATAGTGGAGTCCTAGTCAATAGGAAGTGGCTTGTTTTTAGGAGTTAGTTTCTGCACATGTTCTGTTAGTGGGATATGTTAGTGGGTCTTTGTTGTTGTTGTTCTGTAGCTATTTTCTTGCAAAGTGGTATGGATGTTCTGCCTATTTTATAGGTTTTGTTTTGTTGAATATTGTGACGAGAGTTACAGCAATAACTCTCTGGTGTGTTTTTCTTCTCTAAGTCTATTCATGTAAATTTCAATAGTGGTATCAGAGCAAAAGAGTGTTCATAAGGAGAGTCTTGAGTGATCAAACACGAGAGCAGTAGTGATGGCCACAGAGAACTTTGTACAACCCGCTATACCTCGCTTTGATGGTCATTATGACCATTGGAGCATGTTGATGGATAATTTCCTCAAGTCTAAGGAGTATTGGGACGTTGTTACTTCTAGTGTTGCCAAACCAGAGGAAGGAGCTCAGTTGACAGCAACACAATAGACAGCTCTGGAAGCAGCAAAATTGAAGGATCTTCAAGCCAAAAACTATCTATTTCAGGCAAAAACTATCTGTTTCAGGCTATTGACATATCCATCATGGAGACAATTCTCTGCAAGGACACCTCCAAACATATATGGGATTCCATGAAAAAAGAAATATCAAGGCTCAGCAAGGGCAAAAAGGCAACAACTCCAAATGCTTCGTGGGGAGTTTGAATTGCTAAGAATGAAATCGGGAGAAACAATCACGGATTTCTTTTCCCGACAATGGTGATTGTCAATAAGATGTGAATCCATGGAGATAAGACAGAAGACGTCACAATAGTCGAGAAGATTCTTCGATCTTTGACACCAAAGTTTAACTTTGTTGTCTGTTCTATTCAAGAAGCCAAGGATGTTGAAGAACTCTTAATTGATGAGTTGCAAGGATCGTTGTTGGTCCATGAACAAAATTTCTTACAGCAAGAACCAGAAGAGAAGGCATTGAAGGCCTCAACTGCAGATCATTTTTCATCAACAACAAGAACGAATAGTGGCAGAAGCAGAGGAAGGGGAACCAATGATTGCCGCAATTTCAATAAAAATCTTATGGCTATTTTTCTCGTGATTCTCAAGGCAGAGGACGAGGACGTGGAGGTTGACACTCAACAGATTTCAGACCAAGGTCAGTAGACAAATCCAAAGTGGAGTACTTTAGATGCCATAGTTATGGGCATTACAAATCTGAATGTCGAACCAATTTAAATACACAAAGTATGGAAAGGACTAACTTTGTAGCAGAAAAGGAAGAAGCATAAATTCTCCTATTGGCGTGTCAAGAAAAGGAGAAAACTTCTTCAAACTTCTGGTATCTTGACACTGGCTACAACAAGCACTTGTGTGGAGACAAGAAAGCATTCTTTGCATTAGACAAGTCATTCTGCACCACAGTAAAATTCGGAGACGACTCTATCGCGTTAGTCATGGGGAAAGGGACGGTTACAATTGTTCCTAAAGGGACTTCAGTACATACCATCAAAGAAGTGTTTTATGTTCCAGAATTAAAAAACAACCTCCTAAGTGTTGGTCAATTACAAGAGAAGGGGTATGAAATTACACTTAAAGGAGGTGTTTCTAAGAATCCATGATGAGAAATTGGGTCTGATTGCTCAAGTTACAATGACTGCCAATTGGATGTTCCCACTACATCTCCATAGCACTTCCCACTCATGCTTCGCTGCAAGATTAAAAGAGGAAGCTTGGGTATGGCATTTCAGATACGGTCATCTCAGCTTTGGTGGACAACGGACATTACATCAAAAGAAGATGGTGGAGGGACTACCCCCAATCATTGCTCCATTCGAAATATGTGAAGACTGTGTTGTTAGCAAACAACACCGTGCTCAATTTCCACAAGGAAAAGCATGGAGAGCAAAGAAACCATTGGCGCTGGTCCATTCAGATATTTGCCGGCCAATATCTCCAGTTTCCAATGGAGGTAAACGGTATATCATTACTTTCATTGATGATTATAGCCGGAAGATTTGGGCTTATTTTTTGCATGAAAAATCTGAAGCTTTTGAAGCATTCAAGAGCTTCAAAACACTTGCTGAAAAAGATAGTGGGAATCCAATAAAAGTCCTTCGCACAGATCGCGGTGGCGAATACAACTCGGGTGCATTTGCAGATTTATGTGGGAAGTATGGCATTAAGAGACAACTCACTACAGCTTATTCACCACAGCAAAATGGAGTTTGCGAATGGAAGAACCGCACTATTTTGAATATGGTGCGAAGTTTATTGACAGCAAGTGGAATTCCAAAGAGCTTCTAGCCCGAAGCTATTAATTGGAGCATTCATCTTTTGAACAGAAGCCCAACTCTTACTGTTCTGAATATGACACCTGAAGAAGCTTGGAGCGGACAAAAACCGGCAGTAGATCACTTCAGAATTTTTGGGTGTATAGCCTATGCTCATGTTCCAGATCAAAAGAGAAAAATGCTAGATGACAAGGGAGTCAAATGTGTTTTTCTTGGCATTAGTGATCAATCAAAAGCCTACAAGCTTTATGATCTTGTAACCAAGAAAATCATCCTCAGTCATGATGTGATATTTGATGAAGAACAATTCTTGCCATGGAGTGAGAAAGGTGTTGAAGGACAAATTCTAATGAATTTGAAGATGATGAAGAGCCCACAACCAGTCGAACCATCACAGATAGTTCACAAAGTCAAAATGCTTCTGCAGAAATTGACGAACGGCCACATCAAGTTCGAAAAAGACCTGCTTGGATGAGTGATTATGAAGTAATAGGGGTTGATCAATCTGAAGATCCACTTACCTATTTTGCTTTGTTTTCAGATTGTGATCCTACAACCTATGACGAAGCTGTGCAAAAAGAAATTTGGAGAATTGCTATGGATGCAAAAATCGCAGCCATTGAGAAGAATAATACTTGGGAGTTGACAGAACTTCCAAGAGGACATAAATCAATCGGGGTCAAGTGGGGTGTACAAGACGAAGTTGAATAAAGATGGCGAAGTTGACAAGTATGAGGCACGCTTGGTCGCAAAAGGTTACAAGCAAGAATTTGGAGTGGATTACAAAGAGGTGTTTGCTCCCGTGGCAAAACTTGACACAATCAGATTGGTGATTGCATTAGTAGCACAGAATTCATGGCCTATCTTCCAATTGGATGTGAAGTCAACGTTCTTGCATGGTGACATCCAAGAAAAGGTATTTGTTGATCAACCTTCTGGTTTATGTGAAGCATGGTAGTGAACATAAAGTTTATAGACTGAAAAAGGCACTATATGAGTTAAAACAAGCTCTCCGAGCTTGGTATAGTCGTATCGATGCCTATTTTTTGAAGAAAGGATTTAGAAAATGTCCATATGAGCATACATTATTTATTAAAGTTGGTGATGGTGGAAAATTGCTTCTGGTATGTTTGTATGTGGATGATCTCATCTTCACAGGGAATAATAGTGTCTTGATCAATACATTTAAGAAGTCTATGATGGGTGAATTTGAGATGACTGATCTTGGATTGATGCATTATTTTCTGGGCATAGAAGTAATCCAATTTGCAGCTGGAATCTTTCTTTCCCAAAAGAAATATGTTCAAGAGATTTTAGACAAATTTCAAATGAAGAATTGCAACTCTGTGACCACACCAATTGAGGTTGGATTGAAGCTATTGAAAGATTCTGATGGGAAAAAGGTGAATAGCACTCTTTACAAGCAAATTGTTGGAAGTTTAATGTATGTGACAACAACGAGGCCAGATATCATGCATGGTGTTAGCCTCATAAGCAGGTATATGGAATGCCCAGCAGAAATACAATTGCAAGCTGCAAAGAGAATTTTTCGCTACTTGCAAGGGACTGCAACTTTTGGGTTGTTTTACAAAAAAGGAGAAAAATCAGATTTGTTTGGCTTCACTGACAGTGATTTTGCTGGAGATAATCGATGATCGAAAAAGCACTTCTAGCTATGTGTTTATGTTTGGTTCAGGGGCTGTCTCATGGTCTTCAAAGAAGCAGCCAATTGTTACTCTATCATCAACTAAAGCTGAGTTTGTGGCTGCCACCTCAAGTGCTTGTCATGCTATTTGGTTAAGAAAGATTCTTGGAGAACTTCAGTTTAAACAACAAGAAGTGACAACAATATATTGTGACAACAACTCAGCCATTAAACTTTCAAAGAATCTAGTTCTACATGGAAGGAGCAGACATATAGATGTGAAATATCATTTCTTGAGGGATCTCACAAAAGATAAAGTGATAGATCTTGTTTTCTGCAGAAGTGAAGATCAACTTGCTGATTTATTCACCAAGAGTCTCAAATTGTCTACATTTCAGAAGCTGAGAAAGCTTCTTGGTGTTTGTTCGTTGGATGTTCCAGATTAAGGGAAGGTTTGTTTTATTCCTTTAAACTGATTGTCTGAAACATCAGTTTAAGGGAGGGTGTTGAAGTAGTTAACTTTTAGTTTTTACATGTCTTTAATAATGTAATAGTAGAGTCCTAGTCAATAGGAAGTGGCTTGTTTTTAGGAGTTAGTTTCTGCACATGTTCCGTTAGTGGGATATGTTAGTGGGTCTTTGTTGTTGTTGTTGTTCTGTAGCTATTTTCTTGCAAAGTGGTTTGGATGTTCTGCCTATTTTATAGGCTTTGTTCTGTTGAATATTGTGACGAGAGTTATAGCAACAACTCTCTGCTGTGTTTTTCTTCTCTGAGTCTATTCAAGTAAATTTCAACACACTCACCTTCCGAACACTGATTCTTTGGAAAATATCGATGGGAACTTTTCCGCAGGCTGAAGTGAAAAAAAAATAGAACACCAGGTACATTAGAGGAGCATCGAAGATGAGAAGCATTTCGCACGCGTGTCCAAATTGTCATCGACTTTGGAATTCTCAATTTATGCGTCGAGATATGATAAATCAGAAGTACCTGGGCAAGATAACCTCCCAGAGCTGGACCGATAATCAATCCTATCCCCCATGCTGTACTAACCTGAGTCCAAATGTAACTCTCACCTCTATTTACTCAGCAGAAAAACCAGGAACCAGTATTGAGAGCAAAAAGGTTTTGACAAAGGTTGGAGATCTTACGGTTGATACTCCTAGCGCTTGGTAGTCCTCACGGAACAATTCGGTCGCATAAGCCTATTAAGAAATTACGAAATGCATTTATGAGAGTAATAGCAAACTTGCTGAACAATATAAGAAGGCATAGTTTGTTTGAGGCTCAAAATAACTTGTGCGACTACGAATCGAAAAGTTCACAAGCTGTATGAGATCTTACCTTGATCGGTCCATATAAACCATTTAAACTTCCAAGCAGGAACCTCATTGCAATGGCCATCCAAAAGTTCACACTTAGGCCAAAGAGAGTGTTGAATATAACCCTTATTATAAATCAAATCGTAGCGATTAATTGATTGTAATCATTTGAGAAATCTCTTTCACTGGGTACTCAAAATAAATGGTCATATTGTACTAACACTGCTATTGTTCCCGTGATTATGACAGGTTTTCGCCCGTAGCGATCCGCCACAACTCCCCATAAGACCGATGTCAAGGCTCTACCGAACATGAGCGAACAACCTTCGAGATTGGAAGTAGTTTGTTTGGGAAAAGCTTAGTCTAAAACAAATTGGGAGTTTGGGGAAAATTATCCAAAAAGTCCTAAATTTATTATAATTTTGCCAATTCAGTCTAAATTTGTCAATTCAATCCTAAACATTTCCACTTCTTACCAATTGAGTCTATCCAACCAATTTCAGCCAGAAATTGTTGATATGGACGGCCAACGCTAACGTGGCGCTTTTTAAAATAATATTTTGAATTTTTATGGCTTTTTCTCTTCTTCTTTTTTTACTTTTTTTTGGAGGGGTTTTCAGATCTAGGGTTGGCGACCCTTGCCGACCACAAGCGAGGGCTGGCCAACCCTCGCCGGCTTTAGCAAGGGTGTTGCGCCCCTCGTCGGTGAAAGCAAGGGCGCATGAGCCCTCGCCCAGAAATGGCGAGGGCGATGACACTCTCGCCAGATTTGACCAAGCGAGGGCAGCAACCTTGCTTAAGGCCATCACTTGGGGCCGATGAGGGCTTGCATGCCCTCAGTTTTGCTAGCAAAGGTCAGCTGACCCTCACCTATGGCCTTCGTGGGTTACGGGCTCTTGCCCGTGGCCCCGAAAACTCCCAAAAAAGCCAAAAAAAAAGAAAAAAAAACCATAAAAAAAATTCAAACTATTATTCAAAAATTGCCATGTCAACGTTGGTTGTCCACATCAGCAATTTCCGGCCAAAATTGAAATGATGGAATTAATTGGCAAAAAGTGAAATTTTAGAATTGAATTGATAAATTTGAAAGGTTTATAACTTTTTGGACAATTTTCCCGAGAGTCTGCAATGAATAGAGATAAGCAACAAGATAATCTCACCTACATAACCAGCATAATACCCGATGTCTTCCTCTCTTTTGGCGACATGAAAATCTCTAATCTGCCATTCGAAATTCAACAAACAAATTAAGATTTCTTGAGTAGAAGTGGCTAAGTCATATACTTCTAGTCATTTATTATTATTTTGCCGAGGAAAGTAACGGAAATTTTAATCGAGTTTAACCATCCTAGGGGAATGCATTCCAATGGCTAACTCTTGTGCCTCAAAATAAGATAAAAGAATGTTCACTTCACATATACTTGTTTCATTTGTAACAAAAGCAAAAATTTTCAGGATGAATCGACCAGTAACGATAATCATACAATGTAGGACACTATATCTGAAGTGTAGACAGAGCGCTAATATACACATCATCCTTAAAATTGAAGTATAAAATGCAAGAACTTACCATGAAGTAAAGGAATGGGAATAAAGATGATATTGGCAGTGCTGGAAAGAGAAAGGACGGGACAGGTCAGCAACATCATAAGTCTAATTTTCTTTACGTCAACAACTGAATGTTCAAACAAATGAACTTCGAAATATCATGCAAATTAGCATCATTGTTATGTCCAGTTACTCTGTAAGTTCCAAAAACCCAGAAAAGCAAACCCGAAGTTGACAGAGAGCTTATGAACAACAATAAGGCTATGTAAAATCATTACCGTTGCAAAGCACGACGATCCAGATGGAAAAAAGTTCACGGATTGGCAAGCCCCCCTGCGATTCCTTAAGCTTCTCCACTTTACAGCCGGGGCAATTCTCATAGTAATGCTTTTTCAACAACGCCTCCTTTTGTTCTTCCACTGCCATTGTTATTAACCTCGACAGATAGAGCTGAGGACACGAAATTGAGCTCCCGAACAAATGGAATAGACCCTTCTTTTCTTTCTCAAAAAATCTGCCTCAAGTGAAGAACAATACCACACACTGTCATATATGATCCTCCACGTCAAGGCGCTTTCGGAGCTCTAAATGGTTGGCCTTTATAGGGAAGCCATGTTAAACAATCTATCTGGAGAAGGAGGTGATTTAGGAAATGCGAGTACCAACTTGGTCCAAATGCCATCATTACACGCGTCAGTTTTAACTTGTTTAAGCAGATGGGTCAATGTGAGGAAGAACAAAATGATACATATGAAACAAAGTCTTCTGGCTTTTTGTTTGGCACCTTTTATGTAGAGCAACCCACACAAATCATGATTTTATTAAGTCCATGGTACTAAAAAGTGGTTTAGTGCCTCTTGATTAACGATCTAAAGGGGCTTTCTTGTTATTAAAAAAATTATCGAGCCCAAGAAAGTGAAATTTTTATTCATCGATAAAGGACTTGGCAAAATCATCTAATTGGCGACATAGGAAGCGCATATAATTGAGTGTAGAGATTGTTTGCAAAATTGATATATTGAGTGATATGTGGACTTATTTCATGATGCTGAACAAACCCCACACATTGACAGGTGCACTTAGTGCATCAACTTTGTAGATTTACTTGAGTTGACGTGATATTCTCTAATGAGATAAGATAAATAAAGAGCACAAAATCATAGACTTCTTAGAGTTGATGCTACATTTGGTAGTCAAGATAAAAGTCAAGATTTATCCTATTTTGTATTTGGCTCCTCCCTACGATAGGATAAGGTCGGATATAAGAGGAAATATAGTCTAAATAAAAATATTCCATGAAGGAAATGGGATAAAGGTTTATTTATTGATATTTTATTTATATATTTGAGTTTCTTTCTATTATATATTTTACGTATATTAGTAAATTTTGTTATTTGATAAAAAAATATTATTAAATCAATTATGGAAGGGAATAAAAAAGAAAAATAGAGAGGAAAAAATAATAAACAATAAGTAAATAAAAATGAAGTAGAAGAATCATATTTTAAATGAACAAATTCAAACTTGAAAATGATCATTCTAATCAAAAAATATGAGAGGCAATAAGATTTCAAGAAAATCCTATCCTCTCCATCTCCTCTTCCATATCTTTGGTTCATGTTGAAACTTCTCTGTAATACTCTAATTAACGTTAAAGCCCCATGTAAATCAAGGAGAGAGTCGGAACTCAATAGTCCACGGAAACAACAAGAAAATCGAAATCCCTTCCCTTCCATAATTCTGTGGCTGATGTTAAAGTTTCGTAAAATGAGAGTTGAGGCCCTATACTTTTCAAAATTATGAATGGGTGATTATGTTTTCTCTCTTTGAGCATTGATTGGCTGATTTACGTCACGGTAACCCTTTCACATTTCTTGTCATAAACAAAAGTCTGGAGAGACACGATTTGTATAATATCACAGGCATTCATTCCCCAAACGGTAGAAACCCGGAAAGAAAGAGAAACAGGATATGGCCCATCTGGAGTTGACATGTCGGAAGGGATAGATCCCATCCGACGCACGTCTCTTGAATCGACAGTGCAACTGTCATACGCCAATTCAACTTTTGCTTCTCGACGTCGTTCATTAGCAGGAGACAGGACAAAAAAAAAAGCAGTTTTTGCGACTCCTATGAAAACATTTCCTTCGTCAACTGTAAAAAGATGAGGCTCCGTTTGAGGAGACGAGGAAAAATGGAGGGAAAGAAGGCGATAGCTGAAAAGAAAACAGGCAAAACTTGGATGTTTTCCGTGAGAAGAATAGGAAAAGTTGATATTTTGTTCTAGTCGAATTTCATTCGCCGCCCCTCTGTTTTCTTCCCCTCATTGGTTTACCGAAGAAGCAAGGTCTCGAACATTCGATCTCGCCCGAAGAAATGACACGTTGACAAGAGAATGATTTTCTGTAACTGGTATCATTTCTGTGAAAGATTACGAAGGGCACATGGTTGAACGAGCGATTTTGAAAAGGAGCCAATGGCCACATTAAAGATTTTAGATTTTGGTTGCACTGTGATATGTTGCTGGACTTTGTACTGATGATGGTGGCGGTGGGGAATCAAATGTCGCGTTTTCCTTGATCGTGAGAAGAGGTTGGGGACCAACTAGAGCAGAAGCCTGCGATCCCCGAGCAATACTTGCATGATTCAGGTGCATATTGGTTCAATGAATAATAACCGTTGAATCACGTGGATCAAGTATGGAATACACATAACTCAATGGCTAGAATTTTCTAGGCACTAGTGCTCTCAAAGAATCAAAGAATTTCTTCTGACACATATCACATGATAAGGTCACTTTCAAAAGCCACATGAGATGAGGCACCCATTTGTGGAATACATAATTTGTGATGGGACGGTCGAAAAATTCCTAATTTTCATATTTAATTGTATTCACTCTTATTCTGATTAGAAATCTAGATAATCAAACACAATCAATATTTCATGCAATTTCAATTGTTGAGGTTAGGATTCAAGATAATGATGCTTCTCATGCTTATCACGTTATTTCCTTGAATAGATGCAACGGTCTCAATCGTTCTCATGCATTTTTCAAAACCCTAGATCGAACAATGATTGTCTAGCAATTGCTTTATTCATGGACCACGTGCAAAGAACACAAACTGCTTGCCCAGAAAAGACGTGCAAAATAGTAAGAGACAATATCATTTGCAATTATAATCTGGAGAAAGCAAACTGCAGATAGAACTCTCAAGTCTCAACAACGAGCTTCCAGGAAAGTTTAGCAAAAATATTACAGAATTTTGTGTGAAAAATTTCGACTTAGCTAAAAAGGCGAGTATCTCTTACCACTTGATCAAAGGTACAGCATAAAGAAATGGGGTTATTCAAAGTTGCTGATAATAAAGTTTACGAGAACATTCATTACATTGAGAATTTTAAGTTTTTTCTTATTTGATTGCTTTATAATCTAAATACCTTATTCAAGGACAATGTTTGACATAATGGTGTTTTTTCTGCGGTGGTCCACAAATAGAATTTACATATCGTAGTGTACAAAATAATAATTTTCAGATACGACAGTAATATCTTAAAGTTAAGGTTATCATTATGAAAAATCTCAAATTTGTATATATATAATAAATTTACTTTAAAATTAATTTTTGAGTCATTAAAAAGTTTAATTGATATATATATATATATATATATATATATATATATGTTAAATTTATTTTAAATTAATTTTTAAATATCGATTTATGATTCTCCATTATGTAGATCTTGAACTTATGATAAAGTAGGACGAAAAGTTCAGAAAGTCTGGAAAGACGTGATTATTACGATGTCCCATGCATTCATTCCCTAAAGGACAGAAACTCGGAAAGATAGAGAAACATATCATGGTCCATCTGGAGTTAATATGGGAAGAGAGAGATGCGACTAGGGCACGTCTCTTGAATGATGACGTGACATCATAAGCCAATTCAATTTCCCTTTTTGACAGGAAAAATAAAAAGAAGACCAGGAAATGGTCCCATAATTATTGTGGCAACATGTGATTGAGAACTGGGGCCACAGTCAGATGACCAGGACCATGACATTTTCTGTCTCTCTCTCTCTTTATGATGGTATGGTGGTGAATCAATTTTCACGTTTCTCCTTTATCTCATCTGTTGCGCTGTGACTTCGGACGAAGTTCTGTCGTGGTCCGGGACAAAAGTCTATTTCATAATAATAAATAAAGAGAAGAGGTTGGGATCTAATTTCAAGGCTCGTGTCGTCGGGAGACGACCGAAGCCTGCAACGGACGTGCTGTACCTGCATGATTGGAGGTGCGCATCAGCCCAGTGATTATCAGCCATTAATCTTGCAAAACATGTGCCATTCCTGCTTGACTCGACGTGCACATCAGTCCAATGAACATCGGCCGTTGAATCATGTGGCTCGCCGGCTGGGATTTAGGGTTAAACTGCTCCCGAAGAATTCAAGATATGTCACGGATCGAATTCTCCCGTCTTTAGTACCATTGTGAGTGGAGTTTGGTGTCATCGGGGTAAAAAGTAAGTAATACAAAGGAGATGAAACAGCTAATTCTTAAAAGTGATATTAGGGCATTTGTGTTGGGAGTTCTAACATAGAATAGTTATAATTTTGAAGAAATTTGAAAATAGGATTAGCCTCCCATGCACAAATTAATAGGAAGCTAATACTGCTCTCCTGATGAGACTATAATAGACCAAAACTAGTGATTGTACTGAAGCGTTTTGTGTATCTCACTCAAGATACTAGCTAAATTAGACATAATAGAACTAAAGTGAAATGCGATTCGTCGTATTATTTTTAAGAATAAATATGGAAAAAAATGTCTATTTGGTATTCTTGGTTCATCAAGTGTCACACAGGCTATTCCATTGGCAAGAATTTGTCGGCTTGTGACATATACATGGTATAGTCGCTTTCAAAAGCCATATGACATGAGCCACCAATCTATGGACTATGGAGTTTGTGATAAGAGGGTGCGATGCAATATCAAAGTTAAGTTGTCTGTATGTCACATTCCTAACTTATAATAGGCATGGTATGGGTATCGTTCTTTCAAATGAAGATGAAGACACTTCTTTTTTTCTTTAACGCAAATATAATGTGCTAGCTCTTTCTTTTCTTTTGTTTTTTTTTTTTTTTTTTAATGCCGGGGGGGGAGGGCAACAAACCTCGTTTAGGTGAGGTTGGCCTCCTCAACACCGGACCAACCCTCGCTTAGGTGAGGCGAGGCAAGGCCACCCTAACCTGGGTGAGGGTCCACCTTGTCAAATTTGGTGAGGGTGGCCTTGTCGGCACTTATGCTCACCCAAGCGTCCTATGGCCAACGAGGGCGACCCTCGCGGGCCATGAAGGTGGCTGGTGACTAGCCACTAGCCAAAAAAATAAAGGACAGAAAATGGACAAGAAAAAGGAAATGAAAATTCTAAAATCAATTTAAAAATTCAATAAAATATTAAATTATTATTAAAAATACCAATTCACCGCTGACTATGTTACATAAAATAGTTGACGTCTACATTAACTAAATTGAATGAATATTGATACCAATGTGAAAAAATTTTAGGATTAAATTGGTCAAATTGAAAGATTTAAGACTAAATTGGTATAAATACGATAAGTTTATGACTTTTTTCTTTTCTTTTTTGTAATTTTCCCAATATATCGTGTTGTAAGCAATGCATGGACTTGTCTACAGGTGAATGGCTGCTTTGATGGTGTAACATGGGCCTCATAGCCCAACAAGAGGGAAATGAGCCCATCCACATCAATCTTGCAAGCAATTCTCGAGGCTTTGGCCCGCATTTCATGTAAAGGTAGCAAGAGTAAATGGGTGCCTCTAAAATTAAGTACTAGAACAATAGACTAGAGCTGATCAACAGGCAGGTAGTGCAGATACATCGAAACTAAACCTTCATATTTAGGCTCGCCTATGACATAAAAAATGTAATATACTCTTCATACAATGAACGGGTCAATGAAGAAATTACTTCCCTAAACCGCTCGAATTGTGCTTCCAGTCTAGAGGTCCTAACACACCCTTAAATAAGTTCACGAGCCTAAGATTGGTGGACATGTCGAACTCTTCCATTTGGATGAGCTTGCGAGCAAATTTTAGGCTCGACTTGGCTTGTGAAATAATCGAATGGCAGCTGCTATTTTGTAAGGTCTGTTTAGATTTCATGCAGGTTCAATTCTACTTTCTTTTAGTTGCGGCGCTGGACGGAACGGCTTGAACATCATCAACACCCCGATTGCCCCGATCACATTCAGGATGAAGAAGATCATTTGGTTGCCTGCGCATAGGCACAGGGTCGTTAGAGTTCTTCAGTCGGCTGAGAGAGCTCAAGCACGGTCTATCATGGTCACGTAGAGTTATTTCTCATCATTGTACATCATGAATGCGTGCATATACACATCTTCATATAAGCATCTTTCATTTTGGCAGATGACAACGGATGAGTTAGTCATGATTATACAAAGAAGGCCAGATCCGTCATATCAAAATTGGATAAGTTCGGTTTACCTGGGAGAAAGGCCGCGTCCTGACGCTTCTGTGTCCAAGAGAATCTGCCAAAGATTTTGAGTCCATGGATGAGAAAATTAATCAAGTCTACCCTTTAAGCATGCAGAAGCAATTGTTTGTTTTCAGTGATGAGTTCAATATGATCGACTGCTAATTGTCCCTTCGTAGTGATGTAATGAAAGCCAACAAAACTTAAATGGAACTCACATTGCCCCTCCTCCACCTGGACCGGCCGCCTTGAAGAGAGATATGGCGGTCATTGAGATTCCATTAGCAGCTCCTCTCTGATCTTGATCCTGCGATTTCAGATTCGAACTATGAGATAGGTATGTGTTTGAGGACGTTAATAAAGATCAGACACGTCGAAGATGATCATTTGAAGCTTACAACGGCTTTGTTTTGCAGAAGGAACAAGCTGGTAAGGATAGTAAGCTTTCGACATGCAAAATTCAACAGTTAGAATTATATACGAACAGAGGTTCTGCTTTTTCTCTGTCACATACTAAAAAAGTAAGTCGAATGTTTTCTGTGCATATTAGCTTCATACATTGTAGCATAGAGTCTAAAGGCATACTCACAGAAAGAGCATTCTCTGCGACTGATGCACAATTCAACACTATGGAGAGACTTAGCCCGGTCAGCATGGCTATAAAAGGGTAGCTTGACAAGAGCGGTATAGATAATATCTGCATTGACGCATTTGTGCAATGGAAACACAGGATTATAGTCCTTTTATCAGATAGACCATGAATAGCAACGAGAAAAAGTGTTTTTCACAAGCACATGCTCAAGTTCAAGTTATGAGATGTCGAAAACATACCCCACAAACGCGAGCTACCCAAACAGGGCCGAGAAGTCTGTCCAAGTATGGGTATATAAACGTTTGAATGACAAGAAGGCCGGCACCTGGCAGTAGAATTCGGCAATCAGCAATCCCCCGGCAAACATATTGAACGGGTACAGAGAAACGTTCAGTGATAATAGACGACCATACTTCTAAGCTTCAACTAGGCAGTACTCCTATCAACATTATGGACAGCCACATCTCGAAGTTTCGTTCGAATTACAGTTTCAATGACTACCATGTCGTTTTCCTGAACGTATTAACTTGAGATACAAGTAAGAAATTGGAGTATATACCTGAGATGGAAAGAACAGTGCCAACATCTTCAGTCGTGTAGCTTAAACCCCCCAGTCGCCTAGGGCTTTCAGCCCACAGCGAGAAGATCTACAAAGAGAAAGTAGAAGGAAAAGGCTGATGAGAGGATCGAATTAAAGGACAACGAACTTATATGGAAACCGGCGTGATGTGCTGATGCCATATTCCGAGGAACTACTTCAAACTAGGATAGAATTCCAAAGACCAGGTCAGAATAATTTTCTCGTAACAGCAATTAAATCATGACTAGCCAAAGGAGTGTCTTCTGCCCACTGCATTGCAGATTACAAGTTCGTTTTCGTCACCAATAAAACAATTTTTGCTCTTTCAAGCAACTGTCAAGGAAGCACTCGGCAACATGAGTACTGAAATCATTGCATTCTTCATATTAGAATGCGATGAATGAAGAAGAGCTGAGAGGGCGTGGTGGGGAAGCCCATGCTATTTTACATTACCTCTGAGTAAGCCGTGTCGTGAAGTGCGAAGACGCAGTACGCGATGATGGTGGACATCAAGGGCCAATTACGAATTAGAGACTTTTTCGGAGCTTTCCCTTTGACTTTTTCCGTCTTGCATTTCACATCAGACTCGAGGGATGCGGTCTCCGCATCTTTACGAGACTCATCAAGCTCGCCAATTCCGTGGTGCATATGCAATGTTTCCTGCAATAAAACCAGACTTCTGGGCTCAATAAAGCGCATCAAACAGTTGCAAATTCTTTCATAGATAAAGTCATACAAAGATAGATAGAAGAACACTAAAAGTGCTAAAAGTTTTGCGGGACATTCACTTTAGCACCAAAAATTTTTGCCGACTTATTTAAGTGCTAAATTGGAACCTCCAGTGAATTCCGACCAAAAATATTAGGTGGCTTTTTTAATTATATATCAATGCCTAGGTGGCTTTTTCATAGAAAAGGAAAAAAAAGGATGACGATGAAGTGGCCGCGATTTAATCTCTCGTTCTCTTTTTCTCTCTCATTCAAGCCTTGTTCGACAATTTTGAAGCAAAGATGCTGTGGTTTGAAGAGTAGCCTTGTTCTTGAGTACCTTAGGGTGGAAAGATGTCGTGGTTTGAAGCAAAACTTCAAGTGCTCGTGATCGGCGCTGGGGGAGAAGGAACGAGGGAGCACGAGGCACTTTGAACACCTGGATCAGAAAAATAGGGGAGAAGAGAGGCACAGCTGACGAGACTTGGAAGCGATAGACGGTGTCAATCGACGGTGGCGAGAACGTCCAGAGGACGATGGAGAAGGATCACCGACGATCGAACTTCGAAAATCCTCGAGAAAGGAGTCCTTTTTGAGACTCGTGTGTATGCTATGGTGTGCCTTGTTTTGGCTACAATGAGCTAGAGGTGACCGGTGATGGAGATTTGCCTGTGGACGACAGCAATTGGAGTTGGTGGACTTTGGATGGAAGGTGATCGAGAGGGTATCAAGATTAAAAATGGCTTTTGGATCTTCCTTCCTGGTTCGACAATTCTGAGGTTCTCCTTGGACATTTGAAATCCACTTTTGCCGTCATTGATATTGAGAATTAGGGTTTCTTATTTGGGCGAAATGTTTGATTGTCCGATTTAAGGCTTTTATTTGGGACAAAACATGTAAATGACGTAGTTTAACATATATATATTGACCAGATGCACCAGCAAACTACATTGGTAAGTGAAATTAATAAAGTATTACTAAGTCAAATTTCCGACAATCCAAATCAGAGCCAGCACTTAAGTGATCATTTTTTATTTTTTATTTACAAAAAAGTGGCACTAAATGATCCAATGATTAGTTTGACATTAAAGTAAACGTCCTACAAAACTTTCGATACTTTTAATATCCTCATGCCTAGAGATAATGTCTGATGAAAGGAAAAAAAAAACCAAATAGTTCCAATATCAAGATTGAGAAACGTGAAATGAGTTTAGCGAAGTGCATACCGGAAGCCAGAAGGATCCGATAGAAACTACCAATGCGAAAAGTGACATGGTGAGACAGGGCAAGAAGTAGGGAAATCTGCATCCAGATCAAGAAATCAAATGTTCAAAGCTTCGTAAGGATGTTCACTTGATAGGATCTGCAATATCAATGTAGAAGACAGCAACCTCCACTCACTTTCCGAACACTGATTCTTTGGAAAATATAAATGGGAACTTTTCCGCGGGCTGAAGTGAAAAAGAAAAAAGAGAACAGTTAGGAGCATCAGAAGAGCATGAAGATGAGAGAAGCAATTCCCGCGGGGGTGTCTGAACTGTCGACGCTTTTGGAATCCTCAATTTCATGCGTCGAGATATGATAAATCAGAAGTACCTGCGCAAGATAACCTCCCAGAGCTGGACCGATAACCAATCCTATCCCCCATGCTGCACTGACCTGAGTCCAACGTGTAACTCTCAGCTTTATGTACTTTGGCAATATTAAAAAAAAACTAGGAATCTGTATTGAGAGATCAAAAGTTTTGGCAGAAAAAGCTAGGAATCTGTATTACGGTTGACACTCCTAGCGCCTGGTACTCCTCACGGAATATTTCGCTCGCATAAGCCTGTTACGGAATCACGAAATACATATATCAGAATGGTAGCAAAATTCGTGGAACAGAACAAGAAGGGATAGCTTATTTGAGGCTCAATATGACTTGTGCCACGACCAATCCCAAAGTTCATAAGCGGCCTGAGATCTTGCCTTGATTGGCCCGAGTAAACCATTTAAACTTCCTAGAAGAAACCTCACCACAATGGCCATCCAAAAGTCCACACTTAGACCAAAGATAGTGTTGAAGATAACCCTGATATAAATCGAATCATAATGATCAAATCGACTGTAATCATCGGAGTAATTTTCCATCTCTAGGAACTAAAAATGAATGGTGATCTTGTACTTACACAACAGTGGTTCCTATAATGATGACTGGTTTTCGCCCGTATCGGTCCGCCACAATTCCCCAGAAAATCGACGTCAAGGCTCTGCCGAACAGGAATGAACAACCTTCCAGATTTCGAGGAGTTAGTGAAAAGTATAGTCAAAATCAAACCAGGTTGTCTGCAATGAACAGAGAGAAGCAACAGAATAATCTCACCTACCCAACCGGCATAATACCCAATGTCTTCCTCTCTTGTGGCGATATGGAAATCTTTAATCTGCCATTTGAAGTTCAACAAACAAATGAAGATTTCTTGACCAGAAAAGGCTAAATCATATGATTGGAGTCATTTACAAAATTATCCATGGAGGAAAGTAGCGGGACTTTTAATCGAGTTTAACCATCCCACGCAACGGCATGCCAATGGCTATCTTTGATGCTTCAAAGTCAGATAAAACAATGTTCACTTCGCTCATACTTGTTTCATTTGCAACAAATGCAAAAAAAAATTAGGACTAATTTGACGGAGAATAACAATCTGGACCCTAGAGAGACAATATTTGGGAAAACAGATCCCAAACCATACTGTTTAGGACACAATATCTCCAGTGTAGACAGAACAGTTATATATATACATCATACTTGAGTATAAAATGTAAGAACTTACCATGAAGTAAAGGAATGGGTATAGAGATGATATTGGCAGAGCTGGAAAGAGAACAGACAAGACACCGGTCAGTGACATCATAAATCTAATTAGCTATTATGTATGTGAATATGGTACATCTTTTCGAATTGGCAAATAACTTCTGATTACCGAGCGAATCAACGTCATAGCTATTAGATATTTTACAATCCGCTAAATGGACTAATATTGCCAGAGAATTAAAACATCTGCGTTTACGCTCCATCACTATGCAATATCGACATCGGCTTAACCTCACATCAACCACTGAATTATTCCAAACAATTAACTTTGAAATATCATGTAAATTCGCGTAGTCCTTATGTCCAGTCGCTCGGTAAGTTCCATGAACCCAGAAAGAAAAATATATCCAAAAGTTGACAGAAAGCTTATGAACAACACTAGTGCCATATATACTCATTACAGCTGGAAAGCACAACGATCCAGATCGACAGAAGCTCGCGGATCGGCAAGCCTCTCTGCGATTCCTTAAGCTTCTCGACTTTGCAGCCAGGGCAATTCTCAAAGTAATGCTTCTGCAACAACGCCTCCTTTTGTTCTTCCACCGCCATTGCTATCGACCTCAACAGATAGAGCTGAACCCGCGAAATTCAGCTCCTGAACAAATGAATAAAAAATCCCTTCTTTCTCGAGCGGAAAATCTGCTTCGAGAGAGAACAATCAAAAAGCGTTAGTGAAGAACAGTACCACATAACATCATATATGATTCTGCAGTTCAAGGCATATTTCAAGAGTGAGAAGACGTGAAACGTTAAAATGCTTCATGTTTAAAGCTGCAGAAACAGATTTTAACTTTAGATAATTTATTGTAGACAAACAGGTTTGAATCATATACCTTAAATGAAAAAAAGAGATGATTTTGTAATCTATATCGAGGGTTCTATTTTTCGCATGTGGGAGTAATTTATACAGGAGCCTTATATGGCTGGCCTTTATAAGGGAAGCAATAAGAAACCGTTTAAGGAAATGTGACAAAGTGAGTAAGAACAAACTGGTAACTACGGATTGAAATCTTCGGGATTTTGCTAATGTCCAGCCACCTACTCAAATTGTTGTTTGCATTTTATTTAGTCCACGACCTTAAAAAGTGGTTTAGTGCCCTTGATTTACTATCTAGAGGGGGCTTTCTGGTTATTAAAAAATAATCGAGCCTAAGATAGTAAATTTATTATTTAAGGTAAATGACTTGGCAAAATCATCTAACCGGATTCACTTGAAGCACAAAAAATTGAAAGTTACGATAATTAACAAAATTGATATACATAAATTGATATTGTGACTTATTGATAGATACTGAACAAAGCCCCTAAATTGAAATGCGCATCCAACAATAAGATGTGAGATACTCGGCAGTCGTCAAGCTAAACATTGAAATAGTATAAAGTGAGGCAGGTATGACAAAGCGGAAACAAAGATGATGAGGACTGCTTTATTTATGAACTACGTGCAAATAACACTAATTGTTTGCGCATATAGAACGTGCTTATTTGTAGGAGACAAGATCATTTGCAATTAAAATACTAGGGATCGGTCCATAATCCGGAAAAAACAAACAGTAAATAGAACTCTCAATCTTATAAAAAATGAGTTAATCAAAGAAATCGATAATATATTTTTCGAAAAAATATAATACATTAAGATTTTAATGTTAATGCTTTCCTTATCAAAATATAAGTACCGTTGCCGCAACATCTTCAGATGGATCCAAATGGACTGCTATTTTTTTTTTTTTTTTTTTGGTAAAAAATGGACTACTAAATGGAAACAAAGGTTCCCCCACGAGGCAACCATTCAAGTTTAGTGTAAACTTTTCCAAGTCCTGCCAATCACAACTTGGTTGTTGGTACTCAAATTAACATGTAATTTTTTTACATTTTAGAGTCGTCACTAATTAGTTAAAGTTGATTAGACACTTAAGTAAAATGATAGGAGTACATTTTACTTTTGTGAGCTAAAAACTCAATAAATTCGGAGACTTGATTGTACTAAATTAATCTAACACCCTTTGGATACCTTTTCTTTTTATTTTGAAAATGTTTTTTGCATGTAGTTTTGGTCAATTATAATATTAGGCCACTAACATATGATGAATGATCATGGAGTGCGCAATAAAGAAAATAACAACCAATAATCAAACTAGTATATAGATTATAGAAGATTTTAAGACCTAGATGCGCTAAGAACGCAAAGTGGGTCGCTATCCATCACCACGAGATTTCTACAAACTATTACTTAGAAAAGTATGTAAACAAAATGTATAAATGTCATGCATGATTGTGCATGGATTAAGATTAACTAGTATGCAATCTATACTTTTTATTCATTTTGTATTTAATTAACATGCCTAATTTAAGAAAAAAACATAGATACACCTTAAAGATTCTATATCAAAAAGGGAATGACTCATATGCTCTAACGAAATAACTAGAAAGGCAAGAATGGTATATCATATGTATGTTGAATTCTAAATGACATGTCATGAAAATAATATATTCTGCGACACTAATTAAAAATAGTCCTTAGTGACCTAAGAAATGCCATGCAACTGATTATCCTAGTTTGATGCAATCTATGTGAGACTTTCTAATGTGGTTTTTTGTTCTTTTTTTGTTTAATAAAAATTATGTATTACATTAAATTTATATGCATTCTATTGCATAACAAACTGAGGATAAGTAAATTGGAAATTCTAAAACTTGTACAAAAGTACAATTGAATCATAAAATTTTCAAGAACTTTAATTTATGAAAGAATTTGATTTGATCAATTTAACAATCTTTTAAAATTTAATTGTATTTTTTGAAAGTTTGAGGTACCTCCCTTCTAACATTTCCAAGCGCCCCCTTTTACAACAAAAATCTCTCATGTATCTTCGGAAGCTCTGTATCCAGGGAGACTCTCGATTGTGAGCAACAACGACGCCGCGGCGGCAGCAGCGAACAGCAGTGACGGCAGGAGGGGGACAACAACAACCACAAAGCAAAACTCCTTTGTGTCTCACGTATTTGCTCTCTCTTTCTACAGTGAGGTGCACCCTTCTGCACTTTTCCATCGCCCCCCTTTTACAACAAAAATCTCCGGCGTATCATTGAAAGTTCTGAATCCAGGGAGATTCCTTCCATGGCAAACCACTCCCTTCTGCCCTTTTCCTTCCTTTACGAAGATGACTAATGATCCTCTATTGATTGATGAATTCCGGCTTTTAACTTGCGATCTTTTCTTTTCTGCATTTACTCATGCTGCCGTAAATGTGTCCACAATCATTCTCCATCGTTTTCATTTTCTTCCTTTCCCAAACTGCGCTCTATCTCTTGTCGATTTTGCCTCTCGCCCGCCATATCTTTAAGCAAAAAAAAAAAAAAAAAATGAGGTCGATTCCTCCCCTTGGTTGGCCGAAATATGCTGCAGAACAGTGTGGAAAGATTTTTCCGATTGACTGGTGTCCTTCATTCTTGGCCGAGGTTTACGAGCTGAATATATGTCCATCCAATGGGATAGGAATATCAGTCCCTTCCCTTTTGCTGACTTGGACAAATATTGCACAATGTGAGTTCAATTTTCTTTTTGCGATTTCAGCCCTTTAAGTTAATTCCAAGATAATTAATGAACGGATTGACTCGAATGCAATTGATGTGGATTTGAATAAATTAATATCTTGTTTAGGAATCGGATCGACTCCTAATTTTTTATGCAATGAATGACTAAATAAATTGTCAAAATTTAGATATCGGCAACTTTAATGGAGGAAGTGCTTGACATAATATTCAAATAAAATTGACCTATCTTAAATAGTGATTTTGTTAAAGAACAGGCTTATAATTGGCATATGAAACTAGTTTTGGCGACAGTGGAATTCGAATAAAATAAATTCTATCTAAATTAAAGGTGGTCCACAAATAAAAATTTTCATCGACAGCCTAACCAAATATCAACTTTTAAACAAAATAGCAATTTTTAAAATACTAACTGCAACATGATGGAGTTATAACGAGTGAGGACAAAAAAGGTCAGCAGAGACAAGATTAGTGTAAGGCCACAGAAATTCAGTCGCTAAACGACAAAAACTTGGAAAGAGAAAGATGAAAGATGGTCCTTTTGGGATTATATATGGGGAGAGAGATGCGATCTTGGGCACCTCTCTTGAATTAATGATGTGTTATCACAAGTCAATTCATCTGTCGTTTTTTTAAGTCGTTCATCCACAAGGAAAAAGGACCAAAAGGTGGTTCCAAAATTATTGTGGCAGCGATACATGATAGAAAACTGTGGTCACGGTCCGAGGACATGACCATGACTTTCTTGGAAAGAGCGCAATTTCGGAGTAAAATAGAATGAAATTCGGTTGAAAAAAGTTGGGATAGAGCAAATTTTCGTCTTGATCTTAGCCAAAATGGTCAAGAACAAGAACGCTAGTGATTCCTCTCCATAGGAAGTTTTGTTGTGGTCGAAGACAGAAATCTTTTTTGGAACTAAAGAGAAGAGGTTGGAATCCAATGAGAGCCCCGCGCTGTTTGGACGAGTGAAGCCCGCAAGAATAATAGTTGCAGGATTCAAGTGCCCATCAAGCCAACATCTATCAACCATTTCATTAGGTCACGTGGATCTTTCGTGAGATCCAAATGATTCGATGGCAAGGATTTACTAGGATCAAGTGCTCCCGAAAATTCCACGAATTTTTCCAAAACAAATATACACGGTATCATGATTATTGCAAGCCACATGACCTGAGGTACCAATTTGTGAATGAAAAAGTTTGTCATGAGAGGGTGGTCCAATGCAATTATACTAAGGTTAAGTTGTAGTGTATGTGACGCCCATAACTTGTAATTAGAAGGCAAATTACCCAATTAGTCAAGTACTTATTGTGTAGATGCTAATCCCGTTTTAAACTTTTCAACTTAGTTCTAAACCATTGTGTAAAATTACACCGTAATTGTCACGGCCTGATCCTCGAACGCGTACCCATCCCTCACCTGGTCGATTAGTAGCGACGTCAAGGACGCATCGCCGACCCTATTCATTTTATATGTGCAAGCGGAAGTATAAAGAAAATCCCTAGAAAATAAAATAATGGGATAGAAAAGCAGTGCCATAATTTTTACATTGAAGCTTATAACCAAACTTTTATACAAAGCACAAACCAAAGTACTTTACAACTGTTCACAACTTTTACTCTAACTCTATTCACATCAAAATGGAGTTCACAAAAGAAGATGGGATCTCAGTCCATCAGAATCGTACTCAAAATCCCTCTCGGTTCTATCTTCTTCTCCCAAAAATTCTTCTCCTTCGGTTTCACCTTTGAGTTTTTCTTCTCAGATTCCTCCTCCTCAGCTCCTCATCGGGATCCTGAAATGTTGTCCCACAACCGGGATGAGACTACGTTTCAGCGAGTTCTACCCCACTAAGACTCAATTAGGGAGCTAATACACTACTCGGTTGCCTAAGCACAGCACAATTCAAAAGACTTACCTTGACCTCAGTCTCAACATGCAATTCAAGGTTATATACAAATGCTTCATAAATCACAACGAACAATCAATCGAATCATTGGCCAAACGAACTAGTCGATTACATGTCAGATGGACCATTCTAGGTCATTGATTCCACACTATAAAATCTCCCATAGGATACTCGGTCACAGAGCCACATCAATGCTCTCGGGCGTCAGATTCGCCAAGGTGACTTATCCACTAGACAATTGCGTGCGTTCTTTAAGGCGTCGTTTTCGCTAGTGACATCCTTAGTCACTGAACCACGCATGCCTATAACCATGTACTCAATAGACAATTGTGTGCGTTCTTTAAGGCGCCGTTTTCGCCAGTGATGTCCTTAATCACCGAACCACACATGTCTATGACAATGTGTTTAATAGACAAGTGTATGCGTTCTTTAAGGCGCCGTTTTCGCTAGTGATGTCCTTAATCACCGAACCATATATGCCTATCACGATATGAGTACTAGACCGATACGTGCATTCTTTAAGGCGCTGTTTTCGCTAGTGACGTCCTTAGTCACCGAACCACGTAGGTTCATTCACCGTGTCTGATCGGTTCAAACCCAAAGTACTTTTGATTCACTCTCATCATTCTACTCACTTTACAACTCAACAAAGTATTAAAACGCTGAATAAACATATTTGGCCAATTTCCAATCAATAATTCAATCTCAATCAATTCCAAACAATTTAGGGTAAATCCCTAAAATACCACAATTAAATCAATTCCATGCAACGTAGAGCTCAAATAAATAAACGGACTGCGCCACGACAATCAACACGAGATTTTGGTTGTCGGCCATTTCTGCCTTAATTTCCGAAAAATAATTAATTAATTAATTAATTTCGAAAATTAAATAATAAATATTAAAAATTAAATTTAGCTCAAAATAAAGCCCAATTAAATAAACAGACTTCACCACAGTCATTAGATAATATTAGGTCATTGGCCATCACAGTTGAATTTTCGGAAAATAAATAATTATTTAATTTAATTTCGAAAAATAATATTTAAATGCCAAAAATTCCACTTAGGCCCGAAATATCAAATTGAAGCCCGATAAAGGGTCAGAAAATTTCCGGGCTACCCTCAATAAATAGTAGACCATGTCTACTTGCTAATTACACATTCAATTTGACTAATTTACATCATAATCAACTAATAAACCCTAATCAAATCACCTAAGCTTAATTAGATAAACTAAACAACCAATTAAGTATAATTAACCCACTAAGCAAGGATTAGTGTGGTTACCCACCGGAATCGCGCGCAACCGGTACCAAATCGACCGGCTCGGCGTGGGGGTCGATTCCTTCCAAAGCACGGCACGACTCCGAAGCCCGGAAATAGCCCAAAAGCGGGCCCGAAGGGGCTGGAATACCCACTCGTGGGTTGTTGCCTTGGCTGGCCGGAGAGGGTTCGGTGGCCAAGAGAGCGAGGGGAGGGTCGGTGGAGGTGAGGGGGGACGCCGGGGAAGTAGGGGCGGCGGTTGGGCGGCGTGCGGCGGCGGTTGGAGGCGGCGGCCGAGATGGGCAGGAGCTGGACGCGTAGGAGACGGGGGCGACGGTCGGATGCACGGGCTCAGGTGAACAGTGGCGACGGGCGGTGCGGGCGGCTGCTGGCTTCGGCGAGCTCCTTCTTCTGGTGTTGCTGGTTCGAACTCAGAAGAAGAAGAAGAAATGGTGGAGAGTTCGGTCACGTGGGTGGGGAAGGAAGAGAGAGGAGAGAGAAGAAGAAAGAAAAGAAAAGAAAAGAAAAGAAAGAAGAGATAAGGAGCATTGACTAGTAAAAAAAGGAGGGAGAGGGGAAAGCCAATTTCAATTTGGCTTGAGGCTCGTACAAAAAGTGAGGGGCATCCGCACATGGGGAAAAATGGGAGAGAGAGAGGAGAGAGAGAAAGAAAAAGAAAAGGAAGAAAAGGGAGAGAAAAATAAAGAGAAAAATAAGAAAGTAATTAAATAGTAAAATAACCCTACTATTCCAATTACTCAAATTATTTTTTTTCTTTTTATTTTTTTCCGGTCTTCGATTTTCCTTCCGATAATTTCTTTCTCAAAATTTCGGACTCGTCAATAAATTGACGGACGATGAGATAAAGTCCTAAAAAAAAGAATTATGATACGCTTAAAATTCGATTCCCGAAATCGAGTTCAATTTCGTGGTTAAAATCAATCAGACGTGATTTTAGTCCAATCCAACCAATTAAGTAGCTTTTAGGGATTTTACTGCGGATACATCCCTTAACGGCTTCACTCAATGGGTTAGTTAACTCATGAATGATCAACTCAGAGAAAAAGGACCGTAGGCACGTCAACGAAAAGCCCATTTTTTTTTTTTTTTTTGGTCAGTCCTACTCTATTCTTATTATACACTCTCTCTCAGACTTTTGTCCTGCCTCTTGTAGGGCGTGGGAGTCGAAACCCACTCTTGAAACTTACACGTCTCCACCCCATCCCCCCGAGAAGGTGGGGATTTGAACCCCTCACCTCCCCCTTCCATGTTGGAAGGGTGGCCACTGGGGCGAACCCCCAATGGTTAACGAAAAGCCCATTTCACTTTGTCGAAACGGGGTCGAATTTCGAGATGTCACAGTAATCATTTCGATCATTTCATCACGACCATAGCGATCCAATCATCATTGGTTGTGGCATATTACCACATCAATGGTCAAAAAGTGTTGATATATCGTACCTAGACTTTCATATTTAGGCTCGCCGATGACATAAAGTATGTACTATGCTCTAAATACAATGATCGGGCCAAATAAGGAGTTACCCTAAGCCGCTTAAATTGTGCTTCCGGCGTGGAGGTCCTAACACGCCCCTTAGAACCATGATTAGGTCTATAGGAGACAAGCTCTGCTCGACTTGGCTTGCGAAAGAATCGAATGGCAGCTGATATCTTGCAAGCACGGCTCTGAGTTTTGGCAGCGCTGTACTTAGAATTCGTGCAGGTTCGATTCTACTCTCTTTTAGTGACCGCGCTGGACGAGGAACGGCTTGAACGTCATCAGCACCCCGATCACCAAGACCACATTCAAGATGAAGAAGATCATCTGGTTGCCTGCACGTAGCCACGGGATCGTTAAAGTTCCTCAGTCGGCTGAGAGCTCAAGCGTGGTCTATCACGGTCACATGGAGTTATTTCTCGTTATTGTGCATCGTGAATGCGTGCCTATCCACATCTTCATGTAAACACCTTTTCTTTTAGCAGATGACTGACAGATGAGCTAGTCATGGTTATACAAAGAAGGCCAGAGCCGCCATCTCAGAATTGGAAAAGTTCAGTTTACCTGGGAGAAAGGCCGCGTCCTGACGCTTCTGTGACCAAGAGAATCTGTGAAAGATTTCGAGTCCATGGATGAGAACAATAATCAAGTCTAACCTTTAAGCATGCAGAAGTAATTGTTTGTTTTCGGTGATGAGTTTATAATGATTGAATGCTAACTGTCCCATCTTAGTGATATAATGGAAGCCAACAAAAAAATTAAGAGGAACTCACATCGCGCCTCCTCCAGCTGGACCTGCTGCCTTGAAGATAGACATAGCAGTCATCGCAATTCCATTGGCAGCTCCTCTCTGATCTTGATCCTGCGATTTCAGATTCAGACTTAAGTTAAACCTTCATCAGAAAGGTGTATATTCGAGGATGTTAATAGAGATCAGACACGTTGAAGATGATCATTAGAAGCTTACAACGGCTTTGTTTTGCAGAAGGAACAAGCTGGTGAAGACGGAAATCTATGGACATGCAAAATTCGACAGTCAGAATTAGGTATGAACAGAGGTTTTGCTTTTTTCTCTTTTCCATACAGAAAAAGTAATTCTACTGTTTTTTTTGTGCATATTAGCTTCATATATATTGTAGCATAGTGTAAGGCATACTCACAGATAGAACATTCTTCGAGACTGATGCACAATTCAGTACTATGGAGAGACTTAGCCCGGTCAGCATGGCTATGTAAGGGTAGCTTGATAAGAGAGGAATCGATAAGATCTGCATTCAAGCATTTGTGTGAAGGAAACGCAGGGGATTATTGTCCCTTTATCAAATGGACCATGAATAGCCGGAGATAAAACAGCGAGAAAAAAATGTTTTTCACAAACAGGTGCTCGAGTTCAAGTTATGAAATGTTGAAAACATACCCCACAAATGCGGGCTACCAAAACGGGGCCAAGAAGTTTGTCCACGTATGGGTATAAACACGTTTGGAAGACAAGAAGGCCAGCACCTGACAGTGGAATTCAGCAATCAGCAAACCCGGCAAATACGTCGAACGAGTACAGAGATACGTTCAGTGATAATAGACCACCATACTACTAAGTTTTGAATAGGCAGAGCTCATATCAACAATATGGACCGCCACATCTCAAAGTTTCGTTTGAATTGCAGTTATAGTGACCACCAGGTTATTTTCATGAACGAATTTATCTTGACATGCAAGGAAGAAACTGGAGTATATACCTGAGATAGAAAGAACAGTTCCAACATCTTCAGTCGTGTAGCTTAAACCCCCTAATCGCCTAGGGCTTACGGCCCACAGCGAGAAGATCTACAAAGAGAAAGTAGAACAGAAAGGCTACTGAGAGGGTCGAATTAAAGGACAAAATGGACTCATTTGGAAACCGGCATGATATGCTGATGCCATATTCCGAAGAACTACTTTAAACTAGGACAAAATTCTGAAGAACAAGTCGAAATAATTTTCTCGGGACAGAAGGAATGTCTTCTGCCTTCCGTATTGCAGATTACAAGTTCGTCTTTGTCCACACTAAAACAATTTTTGCTCTTTAAGCAAATCGCAATGAAGCACTCGGCACCATGAGTACTGAAATCATTGCACTCATGCAATTAGAATGCAGTGAATGAAGGACTAAGAACGTTACCTCAGAGTAAGCCATGTCGTGAAGCGAGAAGACGCAGTACGCCATGATGGCCGACATCAAGGGCCAATTACGAAGCAGAGACTTTTTTGGAACTTTTCCTTCGATATTTTGTGTCTTGCATTTCACACCAGACTCGAGGGAGGCAGTCTCCACATCTTTGCAAGACTCATCAAGCTTGCTATTTTCGTGGTGCTTATGCAATGTTTCCTGAAATAAAACCAGATTTTTGGGCACTCAGTACAGCGCAGCAAGCAGTTGCAAATCCTTTCATAGATAAAGTTATGCAGAGACAATGTCTGATGAAAGGAAAAAAAAAAAAACAACTATTTTCCAGATCAAGAACGAGAAACATGAACTGAATCTAGTGGAGTGTGTACCGGAAGCCAGCAGGACGCGATAGAAACTACCACTGCAAAAAGCGAGATGGTGAGACAGGGTAAGAAGTAGGGAAATCTGCATCCAGATCAAGAAATCAAATGTTTAAAGTTCGTGTGGGTGATCACTTGATAGGATCTGCAATATCAATGTAGAAGAAAGCATCCTCCACTCACCTTCCAAACACCGATTCTTCGGAGAATATCAAGGGGAACTTTTCCGCAGGCTGAAGTAAAAATCAATAGAACAAGCAGGAACATCAGAGGACCATCGAAGATGAGAAGCATTTCTTACATGTGTGTCTGAATTGTCATCGATTTTGGAATACTCAATTTATGCGTCGAGATGTGATCAATCAGAAGTACCTGGGCAAGATAACCCCCCAGAGCTGGACCGATAATCAATCCTATCCCCCATGCTGTACTAACCTGAGTCCAAATCTAACTCTCAGCTTTATTTACTTAGGAGAAAAACCAGGAACCTGTATTGAGAGCTAAAAGGTTTTGACAAAGGTTGGAGATCTTACGGTCGATACTCCTAGCGCTTGGTACTCCTCACGGAACAATTCGGTTGCATAAGCCTGTTATGAAATTATGAGATACGTATATCAGTATGATCGCAAATTTGCAGAACAAAATAAGAAGGGATAGCTTATTTGTTTCTGAAAAAGAAATTGTGCCACGACGTATCGGTACAAGATCTTACCTTGATTGGTCCGAGTAAACCATTTAAACTTCCTAGAAGAAACCTCATCGCAACGGCCATCCAAAAGCTCACACTTAGGCCGAAGAGAGTGTTGAAGATAACCCTGATATAAATGGAATCTTAATTGTTAAAAGAGAAATTTTTCGTCACTGGGGACTGAAAATGAATGGGGATCTCATACTAACACAGCAATTGTTCCCATAATTATGACTGGTTTTCGGCCGTATCGATCTGCCACAACTCCCCAGAAAATCGACGTCAAGGCTCTACCGAGCAGGAATGAACAACCTTCCAGGTTTCAAGGAGGTTGTTAGTGGAAAGTATAGTCAAAAACAAACCAGAGAGTCTGCAATGAACCAGATAAGCAACCGGATAATCTCACCTACATAACCGGCATAATACCCAATGTCTTCCTCTCTTGTGGCGATATGGAAATCTCTAATCTGCCATTTGAAATTCAACAAACAAACGAAGATTTCTTGAGCAGAAGAGGCTAAATCATATGCTTCAAGTCATTTACACAATTATCTACCGAGGAAAGTAGTGGGATGTTTTAAACAAGTTTAGCCATCCCACGCGACTGCATAACAGCCAACTTTGATGCTTCAAAGTTAGATAAAATAATGTTTTTTTTTGGTAAGGAGGATAAAATAATGTTCATATGAAAGAAAAGCAAAAAAAATTCTAGTTGACCGAAAAGTAACAATCTGGACCCTTGAGAGACGATATTCGAGAAAAACAGAGTCTAAACCATACAGTTTAGGACACAATATCTCTAGTGTAGACAGAACAGTTATATATACATCATACTTAAAACTCAAGCATAAAACGTAAGAACTTACCATGAAGTAAAGGAACGGAAATAGAGATGATATTGGCAGCGCTGGAAAGAGAGAGGACAAGACAATGGTCAGTGACATCACCAGCTTAACTTCACATCAAAAACTGAACTATTCCAAACAAATTAACTCCAAAAAATCATGCGAATTATCGTCGTCCTTATGTCCAGACACTCGGTAAGTTCAATGAACCCAGAAAAAAAGAAAAAAAAATCCAAAAATTGACAGAAAGCTCATGAACAACAATAGTGCTATACATGCTCATTACCGTTGCAGAGCACAACGATCCAGATTGACACGAGCTCGCGGATTGGCAAGCCTCTCTGCGATTCCTTAAGCTTCTCGACTTTGCATCCGGGGCAATTCTCATAGTAATGCTTCTGCAACAACGCCTCCTTTTGTTCTTCCTCCGCCATTGATATCAACCTCAACAGAGAGCTGAACCCGCCAAATTCAGCTCCTGAACAAACGAAATAGAAAGCCCTTCTTTTTCTCACGCAGAAAATCTGCTTCAAGAGAGAATAATCGCAAAGCGTTAGTGAAAAACAGAACCACGTAACGTCATATATGATTCTCCACTTCAAGGCATAATCCAAGAGTGAGATGACGTGAAAACGGTAAGATGCTTCATGTTGAAAGCTGAAGATATAGATTGTAACTCCAGATCATTTCATGTAGAAAAAGAGGTTTGAATCACATACCCTGAATGAAAAAAGAATAAGATTTTGGAGTCTATGATTGAAGATTTTATATGGTTGGCTTTTAAAGGTGAAACATGGAAAGCGATCAGCCTGGCGAAGTCTGAAGGAGATGATTTAAGGAAATGTGAGAACCAACTTGTTCCAAGTGTCGTCATTGCACACATCACACATCAGATTTCTCTCGTTTAAGCAAATGTGGCAAGTGAGTAAGATCCAAACTGGCACCTACGAATTGAAATCTTGCGGAATCTGCTTGTCGGTCGTTACCATTAATGTCCAGCCACCTACTCAAATTCTGGTTTGCGTTTGATTTAGTCCATGATATATATATATATATTTTATATATATATATATATATATATAATCCTATTAATCCTATTCTCCACTCTCAAACTTTTACCCCGCCTCATTGCAGGGCGTGGGAGTCGAAACCCACTCCTGAAATGAAATCTTCCCCACCCCAATCCCCTCTGAGAAGGTGGGAATTTGAACCCCCAACCTCCCCCTTCCAAAATAGAAGGGTGGCCACTGGGGCGAACCCCCAGTGGTTATTTAGTCCATGATATTAAAAAGTGGTTTTGTGCTCTGATGTACTATCAGGAGGGATCTTTCTGGTTATCAAAACAATTATCGGGCCAATAGCAGATTTATTGTTTATGATAAATGACTAGACAAAATCATCTAACTGGTAAAATTGACTATTATGATTATCTATAAAATTGATATATGAAGTGATGTGACGACTTATTAGCAGATGCTAAACAAGACTTGTATATTGAGACGTGCATCCAAGAACAACATGCGAGACACTCAGCCGCCGTAAAGCTGAATAGTAAAATAATATAAAGTGAGACAGAGTATAAGAAAGCGGAAATAAAGACAATGATGAGGACTGCTTTGTTTATGGACTAGTTGCAGATAATGCTTTTTTTAGGATTCGTAGGAGACGACAGCATTGCAATCAATATATTACGACCAGGTCCAAAATCCCGAAAAAGCAAAGTACAAGTAGAACTCTCATATCTCATAAAGAAATGGGTTATTTAAAGACGTAAATAATATTTTTTACAGAAACATTTCATACATTAAGAATTTAAGTTTTTTCTTCTTCGGAATCTAAGTACCTTAATGGAGGACGGTGCTTGACATTACGTTTCAAAAATGAATTGACCTGTATTGAATTGTGATTTTCGAAAAAAACAGGCTTACAATTGGCATGTGTAACTAGGTTTGACGATAGTTTTAGGTCAATTCGAGGAAAATAAATTCTACATCATCAGCGGAGGCCGACTAATAAAAATTTTCATTAACAGCCTACAAAATAACAATTTTTAAGATACCTTAGACCTAAGAAGCACGGACACTCTCTAGAAGCCTTTGTGTCATGTCCGACATTCCGACACGTGTCTAACACGTTCCGACACGCGGTCAACGAGTGTCGGAAAATCCGACACGTGGTCAATTCTTCTCGACACGCGAGTTCGAAATTCCGACATGTGATTCTGACACGCATAGGGTTAATTTTAAAAATTTTCAATACTTGAGGAGTCAAAATGTAAATATATGAAAAAAATAATGAAAATAACAAAAATAAATGAGAAAGACTCTCAAGTTTCTCAGTTATAAGTTTTGATCTTCCTATGAGTGATGATGGAACGCCTCTCTTCTCGTTAGTGTCGTTCCGTTGCCCCAATATTACTTAAAGTTATAATTTTTTTTTGCTTATTTCCGCCTCTCACAAGCATCAATTATCTCTTTTGGTCTATGTTATTGGTTTGTGAGTTATCTCTCATATTTTCCGTGGCGAATTTAGTAATTTCATTTTCTTTTGGTCATACTTCAAGAGTTCTTGTTCTAGATTTTCATTTTTCTCGAACCTTGTTTTGCAGAGAAACTCCAAGTTAGTTTATATTATGAACTCTGAACTCTGTTTAGGATTATAAGAAATCTCACTAATCTCCAACAAGTATAAGAAAACAAGACATGTTCCTTTAAGTTTACTCTTTCGTGTTTGCAATTTTTGAATTTTCGTTCAATCTTTGTCAAATTAAAATAATGAATGATATTAACATATATTTGATTAATATTTTTAATATAAATTAATTCTATGCTCTTTTTATTATTATTTTTTTTGTAATTATAAATAATGTGTCGGAATTTTTTATTTTTTGATAAATGACGTGTCGGTGTGTCATGTCGTATCGTATCGCATGTCCGTGTTGGTACTACGTAGCCGACAGCAACATAAAGATCAAAGGTGTGGATAGACATGATTAGTACAAGGTCACAGACATTCATATCCCAAACGACAGATGGTCCTTTTGGAATTTTATGGGGGGGAGAGGTAGATGCGATCTAGGGCACGTCTCTTGATTTAATGCATGTGCTTTGATTAGTCAATTCATCTGCCGTTTCTGACGTCGTACATTCACGGGAGAAAACGACAAGAAATGGGTTCCAAAATTGTTGTGGCCAACAAGACATGATTGAAAACTATGGCCATAGTCCGAAGACATGACCTTGACTTTTTTTAAAGAGTTTTCAGTACCAAAAGAACAATTTCTGTTGCAATTTCTGAGTAAATGTATAAAATTCGGATAGGAAGAGTTGGGAGAGATCAAATTATCTTCTGGATTTTAGAACTTCAGTGATAAAATTTCCTCTCCGGATGAAGTTTTGTTGTGGTCCAAGACCATAAACCATTTTGGAATAGTAGCGAAAGTAATTGGAATCCCCTTACTTGTGTTGTTTGGACATGAGTGGAGCCCACAATATAAAACAATACTCGGAGGATTCGGTGCACATCAGTCCATCGAATATGAGCCTTTTCGTTGGATCATGTGATTTTATATGACATTCACATAATCAAACAGTTAGTATTCATTGGAATTAGCTTTCAAGAATATTTCCCAATACAAATTCTATGGCATCATGCTTTTCGAAAGCCACGGTACGAGAGGTACCAATTTGTGGACGACGAGTTTGTCATGAGATGGTCCAATGTGATGAACAGAGATGTTTTTCTCTCTTCGATATCTTTTCTGAATGAGTACAAAATATATATAGTTGTATGGAGAAAAAAACTACAAAAAAAAAAAAAAAAAAACTATTCTAGGATATGCCCTATCTTAGGTTAAGAATCTGGTTGATTCTCAAAATAAAGATATTGTACAATATAAACTTAGCAACTAATTAGCCCTATAATTTTTCCAATTAATTTTAATTGACAACTCACACCAGCACAATGCAATTATTGTCAAAGTTAAAGTTGTATGTGTGTGATGCTTGCAACTTGTAACCCACGTGATAGAGGGGAAAATAACACAATCAATCATAAATCTATTGTGTCAAATTTAGTCTTGAACCTTGGCGCAAAATTCTAATGTAATCCTTTCAATTAATTTTCATTTGAAATCACTAGCATGAAAGTCTAATTATCATCGATCGTCCTACATAGTGTATTACCACATCAACAATTTCGATGAAAATTAGCCAAAACTACAACATTTGATTCCTGCAAAGGTTTAGGATTAAATTTGCCAAATTGGAAAGTTTATGATTGAACTAACAACCATACAATAGGTTATGGATTAACTAGACAATTTTCGATATAGATATAGTCGAAGGAAATTTCCTCGAATCTGAAATGGAGAAATATATAACACTTTTTATACATAATTGTATGTATGAAGAGCAGGAGGGAGGAGGGACGGATAAGGAAACAATCAGACAAACAAGGAATGTGATTGGTAATATGCATAACTTTGCTATTGTCTATTAATAGCCACACAGTGTACTACTACACAAGTATATCGCAATAGTAAGATTAATTCATACAAACATATTTTTTCTTCCCCAAAATGTTTAGATGATAACACAATCACGGCTGCCATTTGCAAATTAATAACTACGGATGGATTTCAAAGAGTTCTCATTATACGCTTATGCAATTAACCTAAATGGAAGAGTATCTTATGTGCCGGTCATATCACATGACTTTTTTCTTGTGGCATTTCTCAGGCATGTAATTGTGTTTACATGGTATATAACCAATGCATGGACTTGTCCAAGATGTCCTAAGCTTAGTCCAAGATGTAACTCCCAGCTTTATTTACCTAGCAGAAAAACTAGGAACCTGTACTGAGAGCTCATAGGTTTCGATAAAAGTCAGAGATCTTACCGTTGAGTCCTAGCGCTTGGTAATCCTCAAGGAACACTTCACTTGCACAAGCCTGCTGCGAGATTGCAAAATGCATGTATTAGAGTAATCGCATATTCATGGAACCATATAGGATGGGATACTTTATTTGAGGCTCAAAATAACTTGTGCCACGATGAATCCCAAAGTTCAAAAGTCGTACAAGATCTTACTTTGATTGGTCCATATATTCCATTTAAACTTTCGAGCAGGAACCTCATCGCAATGGCCATCCTAAAGTGTCTTGTACTTTGATTGGTCCATATATTCCATTTAAATTTTCGAGCAGGAACCTCATCGCAATGGCCATCCTAGAGTTCACACTTATGCCAAAGAGCATGTCGATGATAACCCTGATATAGATTGAATCATAGCGGTTAATTGATTATGATAGTTGGAGAAATCCTTTTCACCGGGAACTCAAAATGAATGTGTGATCTTGTTCTAACACTGTAGTGATCCGCCACGATTCCCCAAGAGACCTACATCGAGGCTCTACGAGCATGAGCGAACAACCTTCAAGATCTCAAGTAGTTTGTTTGCGAAAATTTTAGTTGGAAACAAACCAAGGAGGCTGCATGGAATAGACATAAGGAATCAGATAATCTCGCCTACATAACTGGCATAATACCCAATGTCTTCCTCTCTTTCAACGACGTATAAACTCTAATCTGCCATTCGAAATTCAAATGAAGATTTGTTGAGTAGAAGAGGCTAGATCATATACTTCTAGTCACTTACACAATTATTTGACGAGGAAAGTATTGGAACTTGTAATTGAGTTTAACCATCTTATATGGACTGCATTTCAATGGCTAATGCTGATGCTTCAAAGTTAGATAAAAGTATGTTCACTTCGCGGATACTTGTTTCATTTGCAGCAAAAGTAAAAAATTTCACAATCTGGAGCCTAGAGAGAAGACATTTGAGAAAATGAAGCTCAAATCATACAATTTAGGACACAATGTCTCAAGTAAAGACAAAACAGTTATATATACTTCATACTTAAAATTGAAGTATAGAATGTAAGAATTTACCATGAAGGAAAGGAATAGAAATAGAGATGATATTGGCAGCGCCGGAGAGAGAGGACTAGACGCAGGTCAGTAGCATCATAAGTCTAATTAGCTACTGATTATGTGACTACAAGTACATCTTTTCAAACAGGCAAAGACCTTCTAATTATAGAACAAATTAACGCCATAGTTATAAGCGGACTAACATTGCTACGGAAACAAAATATCTGGGGACATACTTTTCGATGTCCATCACCATGCAATATTGCCATCGGCTTAACTCTACATCAACAATTTAATTGCTCCAAACAAGCTGACTCCAAAATTTCATGTAAATTCGTGTCATTGTTTAAGTCCAATTACGCGGTAAGTTCAACAAACCCGAAAAAGAAACCCTTAACTGAGTTTTGAATCTGGGGTTGATGTGACATACTGATTTTCATATTCTGATTTCGATTAAATAAGTTGGGCTTTTCATCGACGCGACTATAGTTTTTTTTCTCTGAGTTGGCCACTTACGAGATAACTAGCTTATCAGGTGAAGCCGGTAAGGAATTTAAACACAATAGACTTGAGAATTCGACCAATAATCGACTGCTTGACCGTACTAATCTGTAAGAATCATTATGGCAAAATTAAAAATTGATCAGAAACCGGAGATAGATCGATTCAATAGAGGTATGTAATTAGTGTGTGGGTGATTCCACCTGATTGTAAAATTCTCGTCGAACGGCACTAGACCGATTTTTTTTGCCATTTTCGTATCCTGTGCCCATATTTGAAATCTTGAGATTTTCACGACAACCAAGAGTTGCCAATGTGTCGAAGATGTACATTGTGACTCAAGATAAATCGATCATAGGTCAATTGCACTAATAATTCCTAAAAGCTACCCAGTAGACTAAGTCACGCTAAAATCGCGTCAAATTGAAATTAACCGCGAAATTAAACCCAATTTCATAAATTGAAAATTCAGTCATGTCACGATTTATTTTAGGAACGTTGACCCATCTTCCGAAGAATTTTCGGAGATTCTGAGATTTTTATGGAAAATCGATACAGACGATTCAGAAAACGAACGAAAATTCGGATGGGCTAAGTCGAAGGAAATTTGGACTTCCAAGCCGAGCCTTTAGGTGTTGGGGACTTGCAGAAAATTCTATAGGATTTTTCTTCATCGAAATTGGACCTCGATTTGGAGAATTTGTGAAGAAATTGAAGAGTATTTGAGTGAAATTCGAAATTAGGCATGGGGCTGAAAATTGGGACTTCAATTTGGTTTAATTATGGAAAATCTATTCAACAAAGAATTAGAGGGGACAAGAATTTAATGGAAGGGATAATAGTTATTGACTTTGTCCCTTTCTTGTTCAATCTTCTCGGACAAGCTTGCATCGCCGAACTCATCTCCATGATTTCTCTTTCATTCTTATCTCCTTTTGTTTTTGCTTCTCCTTTCCATTTTCTCACGTTCAGCACATCACCGAATCCAGCTGCTTCTTTCCTCCCATTTCACTGCCACCTCCATCGAATTGGCTGCCCCACCTTCTTCGTGTCTTTATTTGGGCGGCACGAAGTCAAACCTAGGAAGAAGGCCACTGATGTTTTTTTTTTTTTGGTCTAAAGATACGTAGCTTTTTATTTACGTCGTGAAATTATTACAACCTATCTGGTGGGATTCAGTACATAGTTTTTCCAGCAGTATGTTAGGAGGTGATGAGGCCCAATTTGCAACAAGAATTTCCTAGCCATGGGCCTTGGCAACCCAGTCTGCAATTGTATTAGCTTCATGCCTGCAGTATCTGATAGTCAAATGAGAAAATCTTGCGATCAAAGTGGTGCTGTCCGCAATCAGTGTTCGACATTCCCATGGAGGCGATCGATGACCATTTATTACTTCAACGAGCACTAAGTAGTCTGATTCAATCTGTAGGTAAGTTTCTCCCATGCCTTGTTGTATCAGGTATCTGAGAGTCGTATTTAGGGCTTGAGTTTCCGATTGTAGTGGAGATCGAGCAGGTACTGTCGTGACCTCTCTTTTGCCATTCGGGCAAAAAGAAAGAAGGTTTAGGGGTATTTGCCTAATGAGGCAGACCAATGGCCCTAAATTAGACACGGGCTCTCCCAAGCCCATACCTCGCGCGACGTTGGATTTTGTATTCTTATTCTTAACAACCTATGTATTTCTAGGAGTCGTCACTAGCCTATTGGGGTCGGCTAGAAACCAATCAAGATGCGGGAGTGTTGTCTCGATTCCTACGCAACCAAAGATTTCTAGAAATGGGGACTTGTTTACGCCAATATTTCTATTAGCGCCTTTGTGGTACCACTAACTTGGAAGGTTGTTTATCTAAATGGCCACACAATCTTGATTACCAATTATAATCTTTATGAAACCGCTAAGTGTCCATGCAAAAGTTTTTATAAGTTTGTTTTCCTTAACGTCTAAACTAATCCTAACATAATTTAGAAGAGAAATTTACACTCAAATTAATGAAAAGCGGTGCGCAAGTAAACATTCAAAAAATTGAAATAACTTGAAAATAAATTCGGAAAAAAAAGACCCGATACAAGTCGGGCAAATAATATTACATGGCCTTGTTATCACGCCCCGGGACAGGACATTCGTGAGCAAAATGGAAATTTAAATATGCATGAAATTACTCTAGATGCATGCAATTACTCTAATTAATTTTAATCTACGCATGATAGATTATTTACAAAAATGGTTCTAAAATACCAAAATATCATTTAAATTAAGAAAATGACCTTTTAAAATTAGGAAAATTTCATAGATGTCATTTCTATCATAACTTGATACTATCCATCATTTTTACAATTTTTTTTTGAAATTTTCATTTTTTAAATTTTTATAAAAAAAAAAAATTCCCTAAACCGATATATGCCAATTTACACTAATATGGGACTGCCTATTACATGAATATAACAAGAACCAAGCTCAAATCGACCGTTTCAAAATCGAAACTTGATTTGAACATTTCATCGAACCATTAGCTTGCATCAAAACACCTCAAAATGGCTTCTTCGGGCTATGTTTGTGGCCTTCAATCTCAACCCATAAGCAATCTCATGTGAAAGAAAAGTATCAAGGATATACTATTGCATGTCAAGAACCGATTTAGCTAGAAATCACAGCCTAGAACTCGTAAGAACTAAGCTGGAATCGTCATCAAATATGCGGGTTTGAGCTGATTTTGCAAATCTGGGTTTGAGCCCAAGTCAAGCAAACAAGTTATATGCCTATATTCAAGCTACGACACTCATCACATGCAAAATCTACGGGAAACATTACTTGATCAAAGTGAAAGTAGGTAACATGAGCTTTCAAAGGCAACAAACATCACAAAGAATGACCAACCGAACGCATCAAAAACGACCTCTCCAAGAAGCATACATGCAAAACTCTTGAAGAGATTCCAACACTTGGAAAAATTCCAGCCTCAAAATCAGTATTTTGGACTGGTCTTCCTCTTGATTTTTCATGGTTGAAACATGTTCAAAATTGATCAAAAATACATCTAGGATTCTTACATTGCTTCCTAGTTTCTTTTTCAAGTGGCTCTTGGCCGAGAAAGCCGAGAAATTATCCTCGAGGGCCCGTGGAAGTTGGCTTCTTCAATTGGAAAACGAGATCTGCAAAGAAAGAACCGATAACGAAGGTTTTCATTGACCCCCAAAATAAGCTTTAAAACCTCTTTTGTTGGCCAAATTAAAACCAACCCAAACTATATGTATTCTAGTTTGGCTTGTAAGTCATGGATTTTCTCATTTGTCTCTAATTTCTCAAAAACACTCGCTTTCCCTCACTCGTGACCAACTGGGCTCAACACTTAGAAAAATTTTCGGACTTTCTTAGCCTGCTAGGAGGGTGGATTTCGGGGGGCTTTAGGAGACCTTCCCAAACTCCATTTGGGACGTGTGACCTATGGATAGAAAGATATTTGAGTGAAGTTTCACTCTCTAGTTGAAGGTTTTGACTAATTGTGGCCGCAGGTATGTGAAAATTTCACTTTTCTCTCTTAAAGTCAGTCTGGATTTTCTGGGTTTTCCATTTTCTGGAGTTGCTTCTGAGGACCTGTTTGAGGGACGACCGCGAACTCTCTCCTCCCCCTCTCGTCTCCTCTCTCCCCTCCCTCAAAAGACCTTCCTTCAGTGATCTTATCCTCTCAATTAGAGGATTTTTGGTTTGTATTTTGTCCACCTACCAAGCCTGTCAACAGGGCTCCTTCACCCACTCTCTAACTTAGTCAATTTTTCCACTTCTACAGCTGTTGAGTGTGTGGATTTGGTGCGATTTTCCCGTGCTTTCAGCAGCTTATCCCTAGCCAATTCTTGTCCACTTGCACTAATTATTATGGCATTCCATCACGTGTAAAGATCAGACTGGTTGGGCAAGTGATGAGGATATGGTGGGGCCACAAAGTTGCTTACTCAGCAACTCCGAAATCAGACCAACTTGTGGACTGAGATTTGTCAGCTAGTTTAGGTGCTTTAATCCATCAATTTGGCTGCGATTTTTTATCAATTAGCAAGCTCATGCATAGTAGTTTAAGATCTCGACCAAATTTTGCAATTTTGCCCACCCAATTTCGCAAGAAAATCTCTCAAAGTTGGCCATTTTCTTATCCGAAAATACCTAATTCAATACAAACTTGGTCTTTTTGGCTCGATTTGATTAATTCGACTTGGCCCAAATTCAATTTCAACTTAATTGGTGACCAAGATGATGATTTACGGGCTCGGGCGCAAATTTTGCAAAATTTGCGAATTAGTCCCTCAACTTTTGGAAATTGCGTTTTGGCCCCAATTTGCCATTTGAATTCCAATCTGACCTCCTGGGCTTGGCTGGTCACATTTAGATCATTGGCCCCAACCTTTTTTTCTTTTCCTTTTTTTTTTTAATATTTTTTTATATATTTTTATTTTTATTTTTTTCAAAGTAAAAACATCTTCCATTTAAAACACTATATTAAATGCCTAGATAATCTATATGCAAGAATTTAACTTGAAATATTTTTGTGGAAAAACAAGTTCCCATTTTTTTGAAAATGATTTTTAGGTAAAAATTTAGGTGTTAACAGGTACGATCCGAGAGAATCCATCAATCAACTGTCCAGCATGATCTTTGCAAACACATGCCATGGATCCTGTTTTTGCTGTTACGGAGAAAGCCCCATCAATATTTATCTTTATGCTACCTGGATCCAGAGGAGTCCATCGCTGAGAGGTACGAAGCTGCACTGGCCCTGTTTCTGTTGCTGTTGCCATCTGCGGAATGCAGCGTTGAATCTCTGCCTCTTCAAACGCCATATCTACAATCTGGGTAGGTGGAAGTCGTTTGTCCCTGAAGATCACATGATTTCTAGCTTTCCAAATCTGCCAAAGAAGGGATGCTATTGTCTCCAGATCAGGTACAATAATTTCACTTGCCAAAACATCTTCTATCCGGGCATCCATACGATTTGTATTGTGCATTGTGATGTCGAGGTTCACTTTGGGATGGGACCAGACACTCTGGGTCCATGGGCAAAGGAGAAAAAGGTGTTTTGTGGTTTCAGGGGTTTGAGCTGGGCATAACTGGCAGACCAGATTAGGAAGGATGTGTCGTCGGTATAGGTTATCCCTTGTAGCTAGCGCGTTGTGGCAAAGGGACCACAAGAAAATTCTAATTTTTGAGGAAGTTTTTGCATTCCATACCTGTCTCCATAACCGGGATGGTGTATGATGAGATGTAGAGGCAGAGTTAGGATCGTTAGGGGTAGTCGTATGGCGAAGGTAGTGATAGCTGCTTTTCACCGTATACTCTCATGTTGTTGTGCCTGTCCAGATAATTTGATCTGTAGTTGACATAGGGCCTATGTGTATTTCAGTAATATCTTCAACTGTCTGATCATCAAAGCTTCTCCTGAGAAGAGGAAGATTCCAAGTAGATTGTTCTGAATTTATAAAGTCAGCCACCATCTCTGGTTCCCCTCAATTTGCAGGTCCCCCAATGATTCCTCTAGGTAGCCATTTGTCCTTTCTCATGAAAATATTCTTCCCATTACCTACAAACCATTTAAGTTGAGGTAAAATGGAATCTCGACCCAACAGGAGGCTTTGCCATCCCCAAGACGGTCTGTGTCCTTTAGTCGCATGCCAGAAGTCAGTTGAATGAAAGTATAGTCCTCTAAATAGTCTACTCCACAAGGCTGATGGGTTTTGGAACAACTACTATGCTTGTTTTCCCAAAATTGCTTTATTAAAGTCAAGTAAATCATGAAAACCAAGCCCCCCATTTTCCTTGCGCTCTTTAAGTAAGTCCCAACCCTTCTAATGGATTCTCGATCTAGTACTCTGATTTTGCCACCAAAACTTAGCTATCTTTTGTTCAATGGATTTGCATATAGATACGGGAATCTTAAAGATTGACACGGCGTACTATGGGAGGGCTTGAACCACAGACTTTAACAGTACTTCATTCCCACCCTTAGATATGAGGTTTTCTTTCTAGCCCGCCACCTTTGCACTAACCCGCCCTAATATCCAAGCAAACATATCCTTTTTTGATACCCCTAATCCGACGGTATTCCTAAGTATTTTCCAGTTTTTTCAAGCACGGGCACTCTCAATTCTCTGGCTAGGTTCTGCTGTAAAGTTCTAGGGCAAGCTTTACTAAGGAAAAGACCAGATTTGTTTCGACTTATAGCTTGGCCCGTAGCTAGACAGTATTGTTGTAATATATTCGCTAAATTGTGGCATTATATGAGACGGCCATTTAAGAAAAATATTGCATTGTCAGCAAAGAATAAATGAGATAGGGTAGGACAACACCTGTTAAAGGTTATCCCTTTCAGATTTCCCATTTCAACTGCTTACTTGATGAGGGTAGATAGGAGGTTAGCTACAAGGATAAAGATATAAGGAGAAAGAGGGTCTCCTTGTCACAGTCCCCTTGTAGGATGGAAGTAGGGTAATGGCTCACCATTTGATTCCTTCATCATGTAGCTTTCAACGCCAGCAAAGCCTGAAGCCCACCGATTCCCCTGCAGCAACTCCCCATTGATGCCAGTAACGCCTGCTCCCCTCCACCCGCTCAGCTCAACGAGTCAACCTTCAGCAAATTTCTCACCAGCGAAGCTCCCCTCAATCGGTTTGTTGACCGAAGCTCCTCCATCTGCACGTGTCTTCAACCCCAGCTCGATGCTAGCTGCCAGCGATCGTGGCCATCTCCACTTCGCTTTCTCGTTGCCACCATTCAACCTCGTGAAGACCCCAATCGTCTCTCCCTTCATTGTCCATAGCCCAGCCCAGAAGATTCAGCCACGCCATTCTTTTCCAGTCCAGCGTTTTGGGCCCGGTTCAACAGCCCACAAAGCTCTATTCTCAGTCCGCCACTTGAATCCCAGCCGTAGCAAGCCCAATTCAGTTTTTCAGCCTTGGGTCCAGCCTATTCGAAGCCCGCTTCAGTCCAATTTTGGCCTAGCCCAACTCAACAACAAATCTTAGTTTGGGCTGAGATTTGTTGGGCCAATTTTAGACCCGGTCCGAGCCCGTTGGCGCCGCTGCAATTCAAATTTCGGCCGCTGTCGCGGTGAATCGGTTTTCGCATTAAACCGATGAGTTTATGCACTAAACTTTTCTTATTAGGCTAATGACATTTAAGGGGTGTTTATTTTAATTATTTTAATTTAATTAGGAATTAGGTTGTTAGTTAGATTATTGGGGATTTAATTAGTTAAATATGCATGTTAGGTGGTTTGATTAAATTAATCAAGGCCTAGATAGGGTATGCTATTTATCTAGACTGGTTCGGAAATTTTCCCAGCCCGTTTAAGCATTAATTTAGCAATTTCGACTTAGGTTAGTATTTATGGTAATTAATTGTAATTATTTAATTAATTTTGATAATTATTTAATTATTAATTATTTTCCGGAAATTAGACCGAGATAGCGATGACCGGAATTTCGTGCTGATTGCAATAGTGTGGTTAATTTCTACAATTGAGTGTTAATAAGTGCAAATTAAGTGCTGATTGGATTTTTGGTCATTTATTCCAAAATTTGTGAATTTCCAATATTTATTCAGAAAATCTCGGGTGTCGGATTTTAACACCGAAAATGATTTTATATACTATATAAAACAGTGGGATTTTAAATTGAAAGATATCAATTTTTCTGATTCGATCTGACCGTGTACTCACACACGACTATTTTACCATGTATTTCTAATACGAAGAAAAATGCCAGGTTCACCATTTTAACTAAGGTATTTAAGTGCAATGCACGGTGCATTGGGCCATATTTGAGTGATCGTGTGTTGGTTAAGAGAACTCATCATCGAACTATGTTGGATGGACATTACCCTATACGAGTTACCCACTCATTGGGTTTATGGTCATAGTAGATTCTGGACCTATACTCTTTCGGGAATGCCGTCTTTGAAAGATGTAGCCGTGCTCAAGGTGGGAGACGAAACCTGGTTACGCCAGTAAACCGCCGAACCTCAAGTAGGCCGTGCCCTAGAGGGGAGAAATTATCAATTGGAACGTGTGTTGAGTGAAATAGATGTGCCGGATTATGGGACATGGTATGGGACGTGTCATAACGATTTGGCCCTATAATCTGGACCTCTATGATTAATTAAATGGATGAAGCGTTTCAATTGTCATGTGCTGTGATGATATGCATTGTGATATGAATTATGCTGACCTGTAGGGTAGATCTGAGACGAGGTAAGTCTCTGTGGTTGTGTGATTGTGTGGTTAGGACGCCTCTGGGCGTATTACTCTTCTAATCGGGGTTTAGAGCATGAATTCGCTGAGATTTATATCTCACCCCATCGTGGGCTCAATTTTCAGGGCCGTAGAGCGGAGGACCTAGAGCCAAACTGAGGAGATCCGAGGAGTAGGTCAGTTAGGATAGATTCATTTTGAGAGCCAGTCTTTTGTAGGCTCGTGGTTGTTGACTTTTGTATATGACTCTATGTGAATATAAAAGCATGTTTGTTTGTGAATTTGTTGTTCTACTTTTCTATCCCGAGATGATTACTGTCAGGAGATTTATTATTCGCTTTCGCATGTGCAATAAAATAGAAAAATGGTCGGCAACTCGTCTTGGGAAGTCACAAGTTTTATCGACCAGAGAGAGATGGGCACACGCTCGAAGATCAGGGCGTGACAGTTGATGCTACAAGGGCCATGGATCAACCCACTTATCTTGAAACCCTTTAGGGAAAGAAAAACTGGAATTCCTATTGACTTGGAAGGGGAGTCAACTGATTGGGTTGATTATGATGAGAAGGTTTTAGATACTCATGACTGTAACTGACCAAGAGTCCGAATTTCTAAAGAGGAGAAAAAATGAGCAAGTGCCCCTTGGCGCAAAGCTTGGATCAAAATTGAGTACTCCCTTCCCATTCGTCGCTTAATGGCGTTGTGGAAGCCGAGAGGGGAATTGTCTATCATTGATGTTGGTAATTATTTGGCTGATGATCACGAGTTTGTTTTGAGTAAGGCCTTGGATGATTTTTTATCTCTACGTATTGTTGCGACCTATGTTTTCCACGTCAAGGGAAAAAGGAATAGGTTTAAGGTTCAAGTCCCTATATCTAATACACTAAAGACTCCGGAAAAAAAAAAAAAAAAAACCCTCAATCAGAATGAATTATTGTAAGACGGGATTTAAAATGCTAAAAACATATTGGATAATGATCAACTACAAACGTCAAAACAACCCCTTAAAGTGGCCTTCGTGCATGATACACACAAGCCGACTATGAACCAGAATGGATCAGTTCAATTTTTCGTTCAAATTCTAAGCACTCTTTTGGTTCACATAAAAACCGAACCAAGCTGACCTAAGCATCATTTGTATTCCCATATAACATTCATCAAGCTCGTGAAGATAGATAATACATGTAAAGGGAGTCAAGCATGCAAGTCTCTTGAAGCTAGATTAACACTAGAAAAAATTCCAACCTCAAAAATCAGTTTTCTAGATGGTTTTCCTCTTGATTTTCCATGGTCAAAACATGGTCAACCTTAAACAAAAATGCATCTAAGATCCCTAGCTTGCTTTCTAGTTTCTTTGTCGCATAGTTCTTGACCAAAGGAACCAATAAATTATCCTCCAAAGGGGCCAGAAAGTTGGCTCCTTGTACACGTACATGTACATCATATATATGTATATGTAATGAGATCTACAAGGAAGAAAGCTTAACACAGAGGGGTATTGTTGGCCTCCAAAACCTTACTCTAGTGCCTTTCTTGTCAACTCCCTTGATGCATATTCTGACTATATGTATTCTAGTTTCAGTTACAACTCTTTTTTAGCAACTTCTATCTCCCTCTCAAAATCTCACTTTTTCCTGACATGTGACTAACTAGGCTCAACACTAGAAAAAGTTTCAAGGGTTGATCCATAAAGATGGTGTTTTTTGGGGAGATTTTGGCTTTCTTACCAGTCTCTGTTTGAGGCATGTTACCTATGATTAGAAAGCTATTTGAGTGTACTTTTACTCTCTCATTGAAGGTTTTGTTGAATTTTAGCTGGAAATTTGTGAAAATCCCGTGATCTCAATAAATCAATATGGAATTTTGCTGAGTTGACATTGGTTTCTACCCCCAACTTCTCGCTGATCTCACGATTCTCTCACGGGTTTTTATCTATCTCTCTTTTTCCAGCTCTAGAGAATTTTTTTTTTTCAGAGAGTCCTACGAAATCCGCCCCCAAAAAAAAAACAAATAAATAAATAAAAAGGTGATACCCTTTTCTTCCTTTTTGCATTTTGGCATTTTATTCTCTGCCGTAGCTCTCTGTTCTTTTCAGCAAAGAAGCCCTGCCTTTCGAAACATGACCATGACTATCTTGAAAGAGTTTTTAGTAAACTAAAAGAGCAATTTTTGTTTCAATTTTTGAGTAAAATAGTCTGAGATTTTGGATAGAAAGAATGGGAGAGATTAAATTGTCATCTTGATTTTAGCCAAAATGGTCAAGAACAAGAACGTTAGTGATAAAACTCCCCCTCCAGATGAAGTTTTGTTGTGGCCCGAGACAAAAGTTCATTTTGGGATTGTAACCAAGGAGAAGAGGTTGGCGTCCAATTTGGCGGCTCATGTTGTTTGGAAATGGGCGAAGCCCATGATATATAAGCAATATTTACATGATTCGGCAATTTAATCAATCAGCTGTTGGATCATGTTCATCTCACATAAGATCCAAATTATTCAACAGCTGAGATTTACCGTGCTCTCAAATAATCCAAAAGAAATTTCAACACATATCACATGGTAGCGCTGCTAAGTTGCTATTGTCTATTAATAGCACCAAAGCAAGCTACAACACAAGCATATGGCGATAGGGAGGTTGGTTCACACATTCATGGGAAACTAAGAAAGAAACATGTATTCTTCTTGTCGTTTCTTCCAAAATTGTCAAAATGATAATACTATCATGACTTCCACCTGCAAAATGATTCACTACGGATAGTTTTCTTTCAAGTGAGTAGTAAAGAGCTTTGGTTCCATAATTCTATAGTTAACCTAACTGGAAGAGTATCTTATGTGACTCTCATATCACATAACATTTTGATGTAGCATTTCTCAGGCATATAATTCCGTTAAATCTACACACGAGGCAAAGTGGGTCGCTATCCATCACCACAAGATTTCTACAAACTATTACTTAGAAAAATATGTAAACAAAATGTATAAATGTCATGCATGATTGTGCATGGATTAAGATTAACTAGTATGCATTCTATACTTTCTATTCATTTTGTATTTAATTAACATGCCTAATTTAAGGAAAAAAACATAGATACACCTTAAAAATTCTATATCAAAAAGGGAATGACTCATATGCTCTAACGAAATAACTAGATGACAGGCAAGAATGGTATATCATATGTATGCTGAATGCTAAATGACATGTCATGAAAATAATATATTCTGCGACACTAATTAAAAATAGTCCTTAGTGACCTAAGAAATGCCATGCAACTGATTTTCCTAGTTTGATGCAATCTATGTGAGACTTTCTAATGTGATTTTTTGTTCTTTTTTTGTTTAATAAAAACTATGTATTACATTAAATTTATATGCATTCTATTGTATAACAAACTGAGGATAAGTATATTGGAAATTCTAAAACTTGTACAAAAGTACAATTGAATCATAAAATTTTCAAGAACTTCAATCAATGAAAGAATTTGAGTTGACCAATTTAACAATCTTTTAAAATTTAATTGTACCTTTTGAAAGTTTGAGGTACCTCCCTTCTAACATTTCCAATCGCCCCCTTTTACAACAAAAATCTCTCATGTATCTTTGGAAGCTCTGGATCCGGGGAGACTCTCTCGATTGTGAGCAACAACGACGCCGCCGCGGCAGCAGCGAACAGCAGTGATGGCAGGAGGTGGGACAACAACAACCACAAAGCAAAACTCCTTTGTGTCTCACGTATTTGCTCTCTCTTTCTATAGTGAGGTGCACCCTTCTGCCCTTTTCCATCGCCCCACTTTTACAACAGAAATTTCTGGCGTATCATTGAAGGTTCTGAATCCAGGGAGATTCCTTCCATGGCAAACCACCCCCTTCTGCCCTTTTCCTTCCTTTACGAAGATGACTGATGATCCTCTATTGATTGATGAATTCCGGCTTTTAACTTGCAATCTTTTCTTTTCTGCATTTACTCATGCTGCCGTGAATGTGTCCACAATCATTCTCCATCATTTTCATTTTCATTTTCTTCCTTTCCCAAACTGCGCTCTATCTCTTGTCGATTTTGCCTCTCGCCCGCCATATCTTTAAGCAAAAAAAAAAAAAAAAAAAAAAGAGGTCGATTCCTCCCCTTGGTTGGCCGAAATATGCTGCAGAACAGTGTGGAAAGATTTTTCCGATTGATTGGTGTCCTTCATTCTTGGCCGAGGTTTACGAGCTGAATAGGATAGGAATATCAGTCCCTTCCCTTTTGCTGATCTTGGACAAATATTGCACAATGTGAGTTCAATTTTCTTTTCGCGATTTCAGTCCTTTAAGTTAATTCCAAGATAATTAACGAACGGATTGACTTGAATGCAATTGATGTGGATTTGAATAAATTAATATCTTGTTTAGGAATCAAATCGACTCCTAATTTTTTATGCAATGAATGACTAATTAATTTGTCAAAATTTAGATATCGGCAGCTTTAATGGAGGAAGTGCTTGACATAATATTCAAATAAAATTGACCTATCTTAAATAGTGATTTTTTGAAAGAACACGCTTACAATTGGCATATGAAACTATTTTTGGCAACAGTGGAATTCGAGTAAAATAAATACTATCTAATTAAAGGTGGCCCACAAATAAAAATTTTCATCGATAGCCTGACAAAATAACAACTTTTAAACAAAATAGCAATTTTTAAAATACTAACAGCAACATGATGGAGTTATAATGAGTGAGGACAAAAAAGGTCGGCAGAAACAAGATTAGTGTAAAGCTACAGAAATTCAGTCGCTAAACGACAGAAACTTGGAAAGAGAAAGAAATGAAAGATGGTCCTTTTGGGATTATATATGGGGAGAGATAGATGCGATCTTGAGCACCTCTCTTGGATTAATGATGTGCTATCACAAGTCAATTCATCTGTCGTTTTTTTATGTCGTTCATCCACAAGGAAAAAGGACCAAAAGGCGGTTCCAAAATCATTGTGGCAGCGATACATGATAGAAAACTGTGGTCATGGTCCGAGGACATGACGATGACTTTCTTGGAAAGAGCGCAACTTCGGAGTAAAATAGAATGAAATTCGGTTGAAAAAAGTTGGGATAGAGCAAATTGTCGTCTTGATCTTAGCCAAAATGGTCAAGAACAAGAACGCTAGGGATTCCTCTCCATAGGAAGTTTTGTTGTGGTCGGAGACAGAAATCTTTTTTGGAACTAAAGAGAAGAGGTTGGAATCCAATGAGGGCCCGCGCTGTTTGGACGAATGAAGCCCGCAAGAATAATAGTTGCAGGATTCAAGTGCCCATCAAGCCAACATCTATCAACCATTTCATTTGGTCAAGTGGATCTTTCATGAGATCCAAATGATTCGATGGCAAGGATTTACTAGGATCAAGTGCTCCCGAAAATTCCACGAATTTTGCCAAAACAGATGTACACGGTAACATGATTATTGCAAGCCACATGACCTGAGGTACCAATTTGTGAATGAAAAAGTTTCTCATGAGAGGGTGGTCTAATGCAATTATATTAAGGTTAAGTTGTAGTGTACGTGACGCCCATAACTTGTAATCTGCAAGATGTAGAAGGCAAATTACCCAATTAGTCAAGTACTTATCATGCAGATGCTAATCCCATTTTAAACTTTTCGACTTAGTTCTAAACCATTGTGTAAAATTACACCGTAATCATTTCGATCAATTTCATCACGACCATAGCGATCCAATCATCATTGGTTGTGGCATATTACCACGTCAATGATTTTCGACATAAATTAATAGGAATGATTATATTGAAATTATGCATAAATGTTTGATAAAAGAAAAATTTTAAAATTTAAAACTGAATTGATATTTATATAATAAATTATGGACTGATTGGACAATTTTCAATACATATATAATTGAAGGAAATTTCCCCAAATGAGGGATGGAGAAAACTATAATCCTTTAACAAATAATTGTATAATTAGGTAGGGGGGATAATGAATAAATCGGTAAGTAATGTGGTTGGTAATATGCAGAGCATCAGTATTCTCTATAATAGTGATAAAATCACAAATGCAATAGTTTTAAGATTTTTTTGGTAATTTTCTAGAGAATGAGGGGTGCCTCCAAGAGCATTCTCTTGAATCAAGTAACAAAACGATAGACTAAACCTTATCAACGGTCAGAAAGTGTTGATATATCGTACCTAGACCTTCATATTTAGGCTCGCCCATGACATAAAGTATGTACTATGCTCTAAATACAATGATCAGGCCAAATAAGGAGCTACCCTAAGCCTCTTAAATTGTGCTTCCGGCGTGGAGGTCCTAACACGACCCTTAGAACTATGATTAGGTCTATAGGAGACAAGCTCTGCTCGACTTGGCTTGCGAAAGAATCGAATGGCAGCTGATATCTTGCAAGCACGGCTCTGAGTTTTGGCAGCGCTGTACTTAGAATTCGTGCAGGTTCGATTCTACTCTCTTTTAGTGACGGCGCTGGACGAGGAACGGCTTGAACGTCATCAGCACCCCGATCACCAAGACCACATTCAAGATGAAGAAGATCATCTGGTTGCCTGCACGTAGCCACGGGATCGTTAAAGTTCCTCAGTCGGCTGAGAGCTCAAGCGTGGTCTATCACGGTCACATGGAGTTATTTCTCGTTATTGTGCGTCGTGAATGCATACCTATACACATCTTCATGTAAATACCTCTTCTTTTAGCAGATGACAGGACAGATGAGCTAGTCATGGTTATACAAAGAAGGCCAGGGCCGCCATCTCAGAATTGGAAAAGTTCAGTTTACCTGGGAGGAAGGCCGCGTCCTGACGCTTCTCTGACCAAGAGAATCTGTGAAAGATTTCGAGTCCACGGATGAGAACAATAATCAAGTCTACCCTTTAGGCGTGCAGAAGTAATTGTTTGTTTTCGGTGATGAGTTTATAATGATCGAATGCTAGCTGTCCCATCTTAGTGATATAATGGAAGCCGACAAAAATTAAGCAGAACTCACATCGTGCCTCCTCCAGCTGGACCGGCCGCGTTGAAGATAGACATGGCAGTCATCGCGATTCCATTAGCAGCTCCTCTCTGATCTTGATCCTGCGATTTCAGATTCAGACTTAAGCCAAACCTTCATCAGAAAGGTATATATTCGAGGATGTTGACAGAGATCAGACGCATTGAAGATGATCATTAGAAGGTTACAACGGCTTTGTTTTGCAGAAGGCACAAGCTGGAGAAGACGGAAATCTATGGACATGCAAATTTCGACTGTCAGAATTAGGTATGAACAAAGTTTTTGCTTTTTTCTCTTTTCCATACAGAAAAAGTAATTCTGCTGTTTTTTTTTTGCGCATATTAGCTTCATATATATTGTAGCATAGTGTATGGCATACTCACAGATAGAACATTCTTCGTGACTGATGAGCAATTTAGCACTATGGAGAGACTTAGCCCGGTCAGCATGGCTATATAAGGGTAGCTCGACAAGAGCGGAATCGATATGATCTGCATTCAAGCATTTGTGCGAAGGAAACATGGGATTATTGTCCCTTTACCAGATGGACCATGAATAGCCGGAGATAAAACAGCGAGAAAAAAATGTTTTTCACAAACAGGTGCTCGAGTTCAAGTTATGAAATGTTGAAAACATACCCCACAAATGCGGGCTACCAAAATGGGGCCAAGAAGTTTGTCCACGTATGGGTATAAAAACGTTTGGAAGACAAGAAGGCTGGCACCTGACAGTGGAATCCAGCAATCAGCGAACCCGGCAAATATGTCGAACGAGTACAGAGATTCGTTCAGTGATAATAGACCGCCAGACTACTGAGTTTTGAATAGGCAGAGCTCATATCAACAACACGGACCGTGACATCTCAGAGTTTCGTTTGAATTGCAGTTATAGTGACTACCAGGTTATTTTCCTGAACGAATTTATCTTGACATGCAAGGAAGAAACTGGAGTATATACCTGAGATGGAAAGAACAGTTCCGACATCTTCAGTCGTGTAGCTTAAACCCCCTAGTCGCCTAGGGCTTACGGCCCACAGCGAGAAGATCTACAAAGAGAAAGTAGAACAGAAAGGCTACTGAGAGGGTCGAATTAAAAGACAAAATGAACTCATTTGGAAACCGGCATGATATGCTGATGCCATATTCTGAAGAACTACTTTAAACTAGGATAGAATTCTGAAGAACAAGTCGAAATAATTTTCTCGGGACAGAAGGAATGTCTTCTGCCTACCGCATTGCAGATTACAAGTTCGTGTTCGTCCACCATAAAACAATTTTTGCTCTTTAAGCAAATCTCAATGAAGCACTCCGCACCATGAGTACTGAAATCATTGCACTCATGCAATTAGAATGCGGTGAATGAAGGACTGAGAACGTTACCTCCGAGTAAGCCATGTCGTGAAGCGAGAAGACACAGTACGCCATGATGGTTGACATCAAGGGCCAATTACGAAGCAGAGACTTTTTTGGAGCTTTGCCTTCAATATCTTGCGTCTTGCATTTCACACCAGACTCGAGGGAGGCAGTCTCCACATCTTTGCAAGACTCATCAAGCTTGCTATTTTCGTGGTGCTTATGCAATGTTTCCTGAAATAAAACCAGATTTTTGGGCACTCAGTACAGCGCAGCAAGCATTTGCAAATCCTTTCATAGAAAAAGTTATGAAGAGACAATGTCTGATGAAAGGGAAAAAAAAAAACAACAACAACTATTCTCCAGATCAAGAATGAGAAGCATGAACTGAATCTAGTGAAGTGTGTACCGGAAGCCAGCAGGATGCGATAGAAACTACCACTGCAAAAAGCGAGATGGTGAGACAGGGCAAGAAGTAGGGAAATCTGCATCCAGATCAAGAAATCAAATGTTTAAAGTTCGTGTGGATGATCACTTGATAGGATCTGCAATATTAATGTAGAAGAAAGCAGCCTCCACTCACCTTCCGAACACTGATTCTTCGGAGAATATCGAGGGGAACTTTTTCGCAGGCTGAAGTGAAAATCAATAGAATAAGCAGGAACATCAGAGGACCATCGAAGATGAGAAGCATTTCTTACGTGTCTGAATTGTCATCGATTTTGGAATACTCAATTTATGCATCGAGATTAGATCAATCAGAAGTACCTGGGCAAGATAACCCCCCAGAGCTGGACCGATAATCAATCCTATCCCCCATGCTGTACTAACCTGAGTCCAAATCTAACTCTCAGCTTTATTTACTTAGCAGAAAAACCAGGAACCTGTATTGAGAGTTAAAAGGTTTTGACAAAGGTTGGAGATCTTACAGTCGATACTCCTAGCGCTTGGTACTCCTCACGGAATATTTCGGTTGCATAAGCCTGTTATGAAATTAGGAGATACCAATATCAGAATGATCGCAAACTTGCGGAACAAAATAAGAAGGGATAGCTTATTTGTTTCTGAAAAAGAAATTGTGCCATGACGTATCGGTACAAGATCTTACCTTGATCGGTCCGAGTAAACCATTTAAACTTCCTAGAAGAAACCTCATCGCAACGGCCATCCAAAAGCTCACACTTAGGCCGAAGAGAGTGTTGAAGATAACCCTGATATAAATGGAATCTTAATAATTAAAAAAGAAATTTTTCATCATTGGGGACCGAAAATGAATGGGGATCTCATACTAACACAACAATTGTTCCCATAATTATGACTGGTTTTCGGCCGTATCGATCTGCCACAACTCCCCAGAAAATTGATGTCAAGGCTCTACCGAAGAGGAATGAACAACCTTCCAAATTTCAAGGAGGTTGTTAGTGAAAAGTATAGTAAAAAACAAACCGGAGAGTCTGCAATGAACAGAGATAAGCAACAGGATAATCTCACCTACATAACCGGCATAATACCCAATGTCTTCCTCTCTTGTGGCTATATGGAAATCTCTAATCTGCCATTTGAAATTCAACAAAGAAACGAAGATTTCTTGAGCAGAAGAGGCTAAATCATATGCTTCAAGTCATTTACACAATTATCTACCAAGGAAAGTAGTGGGACGTTTTAAATGAGTTTGCCCATCCCACGCGACTGCAAAACAGCTAACTCTGATGCTTCAAAGTTAGATAAAACAATGTTCACTTCTCTCCCACTCATTTCTTATGCAACAAAAGCAAAAATTTTCTAGTTGACCGAAAAGTAACAATCTGGACCCTAGAGAGACGATATTCGAGAAAACAGAGCCTAAACCATACAGTTTAGGACACTATCTCTAGTGTAGACAGAACAGTTATATGTACATCATACTTAAAACTCAAGCATAAAATGTAAGAACTTACCATGAAGTAAAGGAACGGAAATAGAGATGATATTGGCAGCGCTGGAAAGAGAAAGGACAAGACACCGGTCAGTGACATCACCAGCTTAACTTCACATCAAAAACTGAACTATTCCAAACAAATTAACTCCAAAAAATCATGCGAATTATTGTCATCCTTATGTCCAGACACTAGGTAAGTTCAACGAACCCAGAAAAAAAAAATCCAAAAGTTGACAGAAAGCTCATGAACAACAATAGTGCTATACATGCTCATTACCGTTGCAGAGCACAACGATCCAGATTGACACGAGCTCGCGAATTGGCAAGCCTCTCTGCGATTCCTTAAGCTTCTCGACTTTGCAGCCGGGGCAATTCTCATAGTAATGCTTCTGCGACAACGCCTCCTTTTGTTCTTCCTCTGCCATTGATATCAACCTCAACAGAGAGCTGAACCCGCCAAATTCAGCTCCTGAACAAACGAAATAGAAAGCCCTTCTTGTTCTCACGCAGAAAATCTGCTTCAAGAGAGAATAATCGCAAAGCGTTAGCGAAAAACAGAACCAAGTAACGTCATATATGATTCTCCACTTCAAGGCATAATCCAAGAGTGAGATGACGTGAAAACGGTAAGATGCTTCATGTTGAAAGCTGAAGATATAGATTGTAACTTCAGATCATTTCATGTAGAAAAAGAGGTTTGAATCACATACCCCGAATGAAAAAAGAATAAGATTTTGGAGTCTATGATTGAAGATTTTATATGGTTGGCTTTTAAAGGTGAAACATGGAAAGCGATCAGCCTGGCGAAGCCTGAAGGAGATGATTTAAGGAAATGTGAGAACCAACTTGTTCCTAGTGTCGCCATTGCACACATCAGATTTCTCTCGTTTAAGCAAATGTGACAAGTGAGTAAGATCCAAACTGGCACCTACAAATTGAAATCTTGCGGAATCTGCTTGTCACCATTAATGTCCAGTCACCTACTCAAATTCTGGTTTGCGTTTTATTTAGTCCATGATATTAAAAAGTGGTTTAGTGCCCTGATGTACTATCAGGAGGGATCTTTCTGGTTATCAAAATAATTATCGGGCCAATAGCAGAATTATTGTTTATGATAAATGATTAGACAAAATCATCTAACTGGATACACAAAAAGCACGTAAAATTGACTATTATGATTATCTACAAAATTGATATATGAAGTGATGTGACGACTTATTAGCATATGCTAAACAAGACTTGTATATTGAGACGCGCATCCAACAACAAGATGTGAGACACTCGGCCTGTGACACCCCAAATTTTCTTTTATCTTTTCCCTCTTTTGTTCTCTCAAAAACGGCTGAGCGGCAGCAACTATTTCCCTTCAGCTGCGTTCTTTTCTTTCTTTCTCAGCTGAGACACACCACTTTCCTTTCCTCCCACTTCCATTCATCTCCGCCGAGTTCGACCCCATCTCAGCCTCTCACCACCGGTGCCACTGTCTAGCAGCGAAATTGTCGCTATCCAGTCCTGTTCGAAGCTATCACCACAAGCTGCGAAGCCCCAGCTCGTCCAGCACCTTCTTCCTCTTTCACCGGTGAATGATCTAGGCAAGTGGAGCTGTAATTAGGATCTTAGGTGCATGGGTTGGCTTTATTTTACTGTGCATGTGAAGATTTGAAAGAAGGCGTAAAGTTGTGGAGAAGACAAGAGAATTCTGGAAAAAATCTGTATTTCATTGTATATTGTTGTTGTACAGACTTCTGTAAGTATAATACATAAAGGATACAGTAATGGCAAAAATATATTTTGCGAAATCAATTGAAATCAAATCTAATGTCAATCTAAATTCCTAACTAATTTATGCACAATCATAATCAAGCATGATTCCGAGCGTATCTCCAGGATCCAATGCATATCTTCCAACACTCCCCCTCAAGCCGGTGGCTGGTAGATGTCCAAGATGCCTAGCTTGCTTAATAGATATGCATGTTGTCTTTGACATAAAGGCTTGGTGAAAATATCTGTAGGTTGTTATGCCGTTCCAATTTCTCTTGTCTCGATTATCCCTTCCTGAATTTTTTCTCAAGTGAAATGATAGTCCACTTCTATATGCTTCGTTCTTTCATGCACTATGGGATTCACTGCAAGTTTGAGTGCCGCATCATTGTCACAATATAACTTTGTCGAACCCTTCAAATTTATCCCAAGATCCTGAAGTAATCCCCGTATCCATACAATCTCACAGGTAGTCTTTGCCATAGCTCGATATTCTGCTTCAGCTGAAGATAATGATACAGTTGCCTGCTTCTTGGTCTTCCATGAAAGGAGAGATTCTCCAAGCTTAATGCAAAAACCTGTAATGGATCTTCGACTCATAGGACAGGTTGCATAATCTGCATCACAATATGCCGACATTTCCATATTGCATTTTCTGGATAAAAAAATCCCTAGTCCTGGACACTTCTTCGAGTACTTCATGACCTTTAAAGCAGCATTCATGTGGGACAATTTCATACTGTGCATAAATTGACTGAGAGTTTGTACTGCATATGATATATCAGGTCTGGTCATAGTCAAGTATATGAGTTTTCCAACGAGCTTCTGATAACTTGAAGGATCATTGAGAATGGGATCATGATTCTTAGTTAATCTAGCATCATAATCTTTGGTGGTCAATTTTATATTTTGCTCAATTGGAATAACTGATGGTTTGCATCCCGATAAACCAGCCTCTGATATGATTTCCAGCAGAAACTTCCGCTGACTAAGAGAAATCCCTCGATCAGATCGAGCAATCTCGATTCCAAGGAAGTATTTTGGTGCTCCCAAGTCTTTAATATGGAAAGTAAAATGCATATACTTCTTGAATCTTTCTATTGCACTTTATCATTGCCCATGATAAGAATATCATCAACATATATCATCAAGTAAATAGATGATGTACCTTGGGTCCATGTGAATAAGGCATAATCATATATGGACTGCTTGAAGCCTGCAGACGTGAGAGCATTGGCAAATTTGGCATACCATTGCCTGGAAGCTTGTTTAAGACCATAGAGAGATTTGCGGAGACGACATACTCTATTCTCCCCCTGTCTCCGTAAACCCTGAGAAATATCCATATAGATTTCCTCATCTAAATCTCCATGCATGAAAGCATTATGCACATCCATTTGATGTAATGGCCAATCCTTAATAGCTGCAACAGATATAAAAGATCTTACAGTTACATCCTTGGCGACTAGGGCAAATGTCTCGTGGTAATCAAAACCTTCCCGTTGAGTAAATCCTTTAGCCACCAACCGAGCTTTGTAACGCTCAACTGAGCCATCAGCTTGGTATTTAATCTTGTAAATCCACTTGCATCCAATGGGCTTCCTGTTCGAAGGTAGATTGACCAAATCCCAAGTCCGGTTGGTAGTTAATGCCTGCAATTCAGCTCCCATAGCTTCTTGCCATCTTGGATCACCAGCTACCTCTTCATAGTTGGATGGTTCTTTGTCCTCTGATATTCGACTAACACAACATCTATGTTCCGATGAAAGTCTATGAAATGAAACATAAGATGATATTGGGTAATGAATACCTGGTGAGTTGAGGGATGCACAAACATAATCCTTTGCCCAAGCTGGTGGCCTTGTAGAATGACCAGATCATCGAGGAGGATCCACTTGTGGTGGAGTAGAGGAAGATCTTTCTTCAACAACAATCTCTTTGGAATGATCTTATATTTTTGGGAAATTCTCTTGCACTAGATCTATACCAATCTCTAATGTGGAATTCTCAGGAGATATTAGAGTCATTACTGGTGGAATAGAAGGTTCTAGAGTTCTTGTCAGAAGATATCCAAGAGTCGAGTCTTCTGCAGATAAGGAGTGATTAGGACGGCTTGTAATATCTAGTGTTTCTCTTGAAGACTCCTTTTCGTGAAATGGAAACACATCCTCATGAAAAATGACGTCTCTGCTAATGAAGAATTCCTCGGTTGATTGTTCGAGGACACAATATCCCTTCCATAGATTCGGATAGCCCATGAAGACACAGCGTCGAGCACGAGGGCCCATTTTGTCTCGGGGGCTCAATACAGTTGCATAGCACAGGCATTCGAATATCCTTAAATGCTCCAATTTTGGTATCTTCTTGAAAAGTAACTCGAATGGAGTTTTTCCATTAAGTACCCGAGTGGGCATGCAGTTGATGAGATAGGCCGCGGTAACGACACATTCGCCCCAATAATTCCCCAAAATAGACGATTGAAATTTCAACGCATGTGCAACTTCCAGAAGGTGGCAATGATTACGCTCCACTACCCCCATTCTGTTGTGGGGTGTATACACATGAACTCTCATGGAGAATCCCATGAGATAAAAGAAGGAAATTGCAATCATGGTTGAAGAATTCTTTCCACTGTCTGTCCAAATTCGCTGAATAGACTTTCCAAATTGATTCTTGGACAAGGTAATAAAAATTTTCAAATGTGAGAAAAGTTGTCCCTTTAACTGCATCAGGAAAACCCAGGTGGCACGAGAATAGTCGTCCACAATTGTTAAGAAATAACGTGACCCGTCATGATGTAATGTATGATAAGGGCCACATACATCCACATGAATCAAGGAAAAAATATTATTTGCACAGTTTTTGCTGGAAGGAAAAGGGATACGTGACTGTTTTGCAAGAGGGCATGTGTGACATTTAGAGTAAGGGAATGAAGCACTATGATCTAATCTTGAATGCATAAGAAATTCTATATCATTGGTAGTCGTGTTACACAATGACATTTTATTTGAGAAAATGGACGAGAAATTAAGATTACTTGGAAAATTGGTCCAAAGAAACAGCCCTTCAAAAGACTACCCAAGCCCATCACTTTGCCAGTCGAAAGGGCCTGAAAGAAGCAAGTGTCAGAATCAAACAATACACGACAGGAATTTTCTTTGCGGACTTTGGACACAGAGATAAGATTAAATCGAAACTCTGGGACATAAAGGACATTTTGGAGTGTGATTTGTGAGCTAAGCTTGATTGTTCTAGTAATTGTAACGTGAGTGATATTCCCATTAGGTAATTGCACAGAAACAGGAAAATCCAGGTTCTCATGCATATCTGAAAATAATGCCTTCTCACAAACAATATGATCACTTGCTCCAGAATCAATTATCCAAGCTTTCCTCGAGATAGTATTAATTAGACAGTGAGAGATACCTGAAAAATTCCCTCCCTTGCTTGAGGTGTCCAATTTCTATAATGCTTGCATCAGCCGTTGATACTCTTCTATGTTATGGACCGATCAAAATTAGGACCGCTAACTTGATATGCTGCAGAAAATTCCTTCCTTTTTTCCTTTTTCTCCGGGTTTACCATGCAATTTCCAACAATTTTTCATTGTATGGTGTGGACGTTTGCAAAATTCACAATATAATTTACCCTTTCCTCTTGAATTGAAATTTTTTGCAGATGCTGAAAAAATCCCACCGTCGGATCTTTTCCCATCAACTCATCTCCATTGTCCGATCCCACTGAGTGGGTGGACCCCTTTTGATCGTCCGATCGGTGCAAGCGATCTGGGCCGCCTGTCCCTTCTCTTTTAAGGGAATGCATGTCTTCGGTCCCAAACCCTAGCACCTCTTGATGTGGCCCCTTTTCGTGCGCTAGGGTTTTCGGCCCTGGGTCTCGCTTCTCGCCGTGGCTTGCGAGCGCGAAACTTCCGCCTCCTTTTGCCGGCTCTGACAATGCGAGCCACTGGCTCTCTTCCTAGACGACCAATTGAAAAATCCATTCAAGGGGTGGCACCGGTTCCATGGCCAAGATCTGTGAACGAAAAGTCAGGTACAATTCATTCAAAATTAACAAAAATTGGGTCGCCTTTTCCCTTTCCTTCATGGATCGGTATTATGCAAGTGTCTCCTCTTGTCCCTTGAGCTTTTCCTCCGTAGCTTCGAGGTCATTCCATAGGGATGACAGTTTGTTGTAACAAGCCGAGACTGTCATGTTTCCCTATTTGAGTTCACTGAGTTCCTGCATAATAGAAAAAATTCGCGTCCGATCTAATTTGCCGTCATCTGCTTGATGTTTTCCTGCATGTTCTTTGAGTCCTCCGTTGGTGGAAGACTAGCCACGACATCTGGGGATATGTAGTTGCCGATCCAAGTCCGGATGAGTTGATTGCACTTCCTCCTGTGTCGGGCTAGTCGATCATCGGCAGGAATCGGAACAACTCCATCAAGGAACCCATCATTGTCTTTCGTCACCAAGGCACGCCGAAAGTCTCGAGACCACCTAGAGTAGTTCTCTGGCTCGGTTAACTGTAGGTTGATCAGCCGCAACTCAGGACCGTCAGCCGTTGAGACATACAGGGGGTCACTGGGCTCCGATTGGCCAGTGACGGCTGTGACTGGAAACGGCAAGAAACCGGGTGCGAAATTCGGGTAGGGATTTGTCCCTAAACCAGGTTCACCTAATCCAAATTGGTAACCCGCATTAAAAAATCCTGGGTAGGGATTTGTTCCCATACTCGGTTCACCCAACCCGCTCGTCTGCTCCAATTCGGTGGTTGGGCTTGCCCCACTCACGATTGGTGGGCTCCCATCGGATTGGACATGGCTCTGGTGGCCCACATAACCAGGTGATGACGAATTTGGCCTTGGCCCAAGGTACCATGGGTAGGGTACCCACTAGTAAGGTTGGCCTGCAATGGGTTGCCCCATATTAAACTGAGCCTATGTGGGCCGCCATTGTACAGGCTGGACCTAGAGTGGTTGTTGTTGTGTTGTTGCAGGACTTTGGATTTGCGAAAGCTGTGATGGAGTTTCTCTAGCAGGCTGGTTGTCGACTGAGGAGTTGACTTGCGGAGTAGCCATTGAAGGTAAAAAAATTCTCTTATCTTCTTCCTTGAAAGCCAATTCCTATACCATATGGTAAATCTGTTTTGTAGATCAGAGTTCCTCTGGTAGGCAATCGGAAGCGGAAGCGAAGGCTAGGTCAGAAGCCTGGCGGCTCTGATACCATGAAAGAAGATGTAAAGTTGTGGAGAAGACAAGAGAATTCTGGAAAAAAAAAATGTGTATTTCGTTGTATATTATTGCTGTACAGACTTCTGTAAATATAATACAGAAAAGATACAATAATGGCAAAAATATATTTTGTGAAATCAAATCTAATCTCAATCTAAATTCCTAACTAATTTATGCACAATCATAATCAAGCATGATTCCGAGCGTATCTCCAGGATCCGATGCATATCTTCCAACAAGATTGGGGTGGATTTCGAGGTTGGGTTAGAAAATCAGAGAATCACAGCTCGGTTCAGAGCTGGATTGTGAGCGCTTTTCGTGTGTATTCCTCCGCCCCCTCGTCCTTTGCATTGTGCTGTGTCTGTGGTTTTGCGCTTGGCGTCGTGGAATTAGGGCTTCTGAACTTGCTTTCTACTGGTCTTTTCTTGGGGCGATCGGCGTGCGCTCGTGTTGGAAGTGGTCACGTGAGATATGATAGGTTTTAGGCCAGTACATGGCTTGAGCTGTGGAGTTACTGTCGGTGGAGTAGATTTGTGAGGGTTTGGAGATCTTTGATCTGGTTTGGTTTGGAATCTAGCTGAATTCAGTGCTTGATTTGATGTCGGTGATGTTTCGACCGTGGTTAGTTTAGCAGTTTGAGTGCGATTGAGGATGGAGTGGCTGTGTGGTTGTTGACTTAGCTTCGGAAGTCGCGGCATTCTTCTTTTGACTACTGATGTGGGTGTCGATATGGTTGGTATCGTGGCTATTTTGGTTGTGTTGTTGATGAAGTCAAGGCGAGAGGGAGGTTGTGGTCCATCACTGTTGAGTAGGAAAGACGGATGAGCTACGAAACGGGCTTGCGTGTTGATTTAGGAAGGTTGAGAGTTCAATTGTGACTTTAGATGGATTTTTCGAGTTGTCGGTGATGAATCGCTAGTGGTCAATGCTCGTTTAGGTGCTATACATGTGTGGTCGAGGCTTAAATGGGGGTTCATGAGAGGACTAGATAGCTAGGAGTAGCGAAGTGCAAGTGTTAGAGTCCATAGTTGATCAGTTTGGGAAGAAAAGCTTGTTGAGGTTGCTGGTTTGCTGATTTTCCGTTATCAAATGTATTAAGAATTGGATGAACTTATCTTCTTGAGAGTGGTGCAACACATCCTGATCTACAACATATATTTAATTGAGATTTTTCTGAGTTAAGCTGACCCACACGAAGACTTGATTTTATACTGTTAGTGAGCTGTTCAGTACCGTGAAATCATGACCTCAGTACGCTTTTGAATTTCTATAAAATTATTGAGTTAGAATATGGATTTTCTTTCTTCATGAAAGTAGTAGGAGACATGTAGGTGCAGAACATATCAAAATTTCAAAGCATTTTACTGAGTTTCGAACTTTGAAATGGACTAAACCTCCCGGTTGTTGATTCTGTTTGGTGAAAGGAATTTTGAGCTGTATGAACCACATTGCTGCTCTCCTTACATACAGAATTGGACTTGGTTTTCTTCATGAAAAGTGTTCCTTTAGGGCCTTGCTATCACTTGTTAAAATTTGAGAATTTTCTGTGATGGTTTATTATGGTTTTGGCTCTAAACACTGAGACTACCCACTTTCGTCTAGTTCTGTCCATGTTGGTAGTTTCTAAGTTTTCTGCAGGCAAATGTTGGACTCTCATTGTGTCGCCTCTAATGAGAGTTCCTATATACCTTGAAGTATCTAATAATGTATGTTTAGACCTATTTGTGATTGTTAGCATACTGGAATTGTTGGTGCTACAACAAGGCGGAACTACGAATGTGTGTAGTTGGCTAAAGAGCCAATGTGAGACCTTGGGTGTCGGGATGCCTGGAGAGGGATGAAAAGAAGTAATGGTATTCTCTCCAAATGATTGAGAAGGGTTGAATAACTTCTTAGGAGACCTCGTGATGCCAGGTTAGGTGCGAGGGGTACAGGGTGGAGTGTCGTCTTCCCCTGGGTGATTGTTGCAATTAGACTTCCATAGATTTTGCAAATTGATAGTTTGTTTGCCTATTTGTCTTACTTTCGGCCAACTCCAAGTTAGGACTAACCACCCACTTGCTGAGTTTTTATTTTAAAAACTCACACTTGTTTATTGTGTATTTTCTTCAGATTAGAAGGTGACCGAGGAGCACTCAACGGATGGGAGAGTTTTGTTTTTTTTTTGTTGTTGTTCTAAGTGTTTGTGGCTCCTAATGTTTTTTTTTTTTGTAGAAATCCCCCTCCTAAGCGTCATCTCCCCATGTGTATGGACACAAAGTTTTTGGTAAATATAGTCGAGTGCAGTTGAGTTTTTTATGACTCAGCTTAGAATGAAATTTATTTTATGATCTAAAATTAATATCTCCCTGATTTTTAGAGCAAGTCATGTAACTTGATTTGAGAAAAGTGACGCAGAGTATAAGAAAGCGGAAACAAAGACGATGATGAGGACTGCTTTGTTTATGGACTAGGTGCAGATAATATTAGGATTCGTAGGAGACGACAGCATTGCAATCAATATATTATGACTAGGTCCAAAATCCCGAAAAAGCAAAGTACAAGTAGAACTCTCATATCTCATAAAGAAATGGGTTATTTAAAGACGTCAATAATATTTTTTATAGAAACATTTCATACATTACGGATTTAAGTTTTTTCTTCTTTGGGATCTAAGTACCTTAATTGAGGACGGTGCTTGACATTACGTTTCAAAAATGAATTGACCTGTCTTGAATAGTGATTTTCGAAAAAAACAGGCTTACAATTGGCATGTGTAACTAGGTTTGACGATAGTTTTAGGTCAATTCGAGTAAAATACATTCTACATCATGAACGGAGGCCGACTAATAAAAATTTTCATTAACAGCCTACAAAATAACAATTTTTAAGATACCGACGGCAACATGAAGGTCAAAGGTGTGGAGAGACATGATTAGTACAAGGTCGCAGACATTCATATCCCAAACGACAGATGGTCCTTTTGGAATTTTATATGGGGAGAGGTAGATGCGATCTAGGGCACGTCTCCTGAGTTAATGCATGTGGTTTGATTAGTCAATTCATCTGTCGTTTTATTGACGTCGTACATTCACGGGAAAAACGACAAGAAATGGGTCCCAAAATTGTTGTGGCCAACAAGACAAGATTGAAAACTATGGCCATAGTCCGAAGACATGACCTTGACTTTTTTTAAAGAGTTTTCAGTACCAAAAGAACAATTTCTGTTGCAATTTCTGAGTAAATGTATGAAATTCGGATAGGAAGAGTTGGGAGAGATCAAATTATCTTCTGGATTTTAGAACTTCAGTGATAAAATTTCCTCTCCGGATGAAGTTTTGTTGTGGTCCAAGACCATAAACCATTTTGGAATAGTAGCGAAAGTAATTGGAATCCACTTACTTGTGTTGTTTGGACACGAGTGGAGCCCACAATATAAAACAATAGTCGGAGGATCCGGTGCACATCAGTCCTTCGAATATAAGCCTTTTCGTTGGATCATGTGATTTTATAGGAGATTCGCATAATCAGACAGTCAATATTCATTGGAATTACCTTTCAAGAATATTTCCCAATACAAATTCTGTGGCATCATGGTTTTCGAAAGCCGCGGTACGAGAGGTACCAATTTGTAGAGGACGAGTTTGTCATGAGATGGTCCAATGTGATGACCAGAGATGTTTTTCTCTCTTCAATATCTTTTCTGAATGAGTATAAAATATATATAGTTGTACGGAGAGAAAAAAAAACTACAAAAAAATAAAATTATTCTAGGATATGCCCTATCGTAGGTTAAGAATCTGGTTGATTCTCAAAATAAAGATATTGTACAATATAAACTTAGCAACTAATCAGCCCTATAATTTTTCCAATTAATTTTAATTGACAACTCACACCAGCACAATGCAATTATTGTCAAAGTTAAGTTGTATGTGCGTGATGCTTGCAACTTGTAACCCACATGATAGAGGGGAAAATAACACAATCAATCATAAACCTATTGTGTGGAATTTAGTCTTGAACCTTGGTGCAAAATTGTAATGTAATCCTTCCAATTAATTTTCATTCTAAATCACTAATGTGAAAGTCTAATTATCATCGATCGTCCTACATGGTGTACTATCACATCAACAATTTCCGATGAATTAGCCAAAACTACAACATTGGATTCAATCAAAGATTTAGGATTAAATTTGCCAAATTAGAAAGTTTAGGATTGAACTAACAACCATACAATAGGTTATGGATTAACTGGACAATTTTCGATATAGATATAGTTGAAGGAAATTTCACCGAATCTGAAATGGAGAAATATATAACAGAAATATATAACTCTTTTTATGCATAATTGTATGTATGAAGAGCGGGAGGGAGGAGGGAGAAATAAGGAAACAATCAGACAAACAAGGAATGTGATTGGTAATATGCATAACGTTGCTATTGTCTATTAATAGCCATAAAGTGTACTACTACACAAGTATATCGCAACAGTAAGACTGATTCATACAAACATTTTTTTCTTCCCCAAAATGTCAGGATGATAACACAATCACGGCTGCCATTCGTAAATTAATAACTACGAATTGGTCAAAAAGAGTTCTCACTATACGCTTCTGTAATTAACCTAAATGGAAGAGTATCTTATGTGCCGGTCATATCACATGACTTTTCCTTGTGGCGTTTCTCAAGCATGTAATTGTGTTTACATTGTATTTAACAAATGCATGGACTTGTCCAAGATGTCCTAAGCTGAGTCCAAGATGTAACTCCCAGCTTTATTTACCTAGCAGAAAAACTAGGAACCTGTACTAAGAGCTCATAGGTTTTGATAAAGGTCAGAGATCTTACCGTTGACTCCTAGCGCTTGGTAATCCTCAAGGAACACTTCGCTCGCACAAGCCTGCTGCGAGATTGCAAAATGCATTTATGAGAGTAATCGCAAATTATAGGAAGGGATACTTTATTTGAGGCTCAATATAACTTGTGCCACGATGAATCCCAAAGTTCCAAAGTCGTACAAGATCTTACTTTGATTGGTCCATATATTCCATTTAAACTTTCAAGCAGGAACCTCATCGCAATGGCCATCCTAGAGTTCACACTTATGCCGAAGAGCGTGTTGATGATAACCCTAATATAGATTAAATCATAGCGGTTAATTGATTGTGATAGTTGGAGAAATCCTTTTCACTAGGAACTCAAAATGAATGTGTGATCTTGTTCTAACACTGTGATTGTTCCCATAACTATGATGGGTTTTCGCTCATAGTGATCCGCCACGATTCCTCAAAAGACCGACGTCAAGGCTTTACAAACATGAGCGAACAACCTTCAAGATCTCAAGCAGTTTGTTTGCGAAAAGTTTAGTTGGAAACAAACCAAGGAGGCTGCATGGAATAGACATAAGCAATCGGATAATCTCGCGTACATAACCGGCATAATATTCGATGTCTTCCTCTCTTTCAGCGACATATAAAACTCTAATTTGCCATTCGAAATTCAACAAACAAATGAAGATTTGTTGAGTAGAAGAGGCTAGATCATATACTTCTAGTCCCTTACACAATTATTTGACGAGGAAAGTATTGGAACTTGTAATTGAGTTTAACCATCCTATATGGATTGCATTTCAATGGCTAATGCTGATGCTTCAAAGTTAGATAAAAGTATGTTCACTTCACGGATACTTGTTTCATTTGCAGCAAAAGCAAAAATTTCACAATATGGAGCCTAGAGAAAAGACATTTGAGAAGATGAAGCTCAAATCATACAATTTAGGACACAATGTCTCAAGTAAAGACAAAACAGTTAAATATACGTCATACTTAAAATTGAAGTATAGAATGTAAGAACTTACCATGAAGGAAAGGAATAGAAATAGAGATGATATTGGCAGCACCGGAAAGAGAAAGGACTAGACGCAGGTCAGTAACATCATAAGTCTAATTAGCTATTGATTATGTGACTACAGGTACATCTTTTCAAACAGGCAAAGACCTTCTAATTATAGAACAAATTAACGCCATAGCTATAAGCGGACTAACATTGCTACGGAAATAAAATATCTAGGGACATACTTTTCGATGTCCATCACCATGCAATATTGCCATCGGCTTAACTTTACATCAACAATGTAATTGTTCCAAACAAGCTGACTCCAAAATTTCATGTAAATTCGTGTCATTGTTATGTCCAGTTACGCGGTAAGTTCAACAAACCCAAAAAAGAAACCCTTAACTGAGTTCTGAATCTGGGGTTGATGCTACAAGGGCCATGGATCGACCCACTTATCTTGAAACCCTTTAGGGAAAGAAAAACTGGAATTCCTATTGACTTGGAAATGGAGTCAACTGATTGGGTTGATTTTGATCAGAAGGTTTCGGATACTCATGAAGGTTTCGGATACTCATGACTGTAACTGACAAAGAGTCCGAATTTCTCGAGAGGAGAAAAAACGAGCAAGTGCCCCTTGGCGCAAAGCTTGGATCAAAATTGAGTCCTCCCTTCTCATTCGTCGCTTTAATGGCGTTGTGGAAGCCGAGAGGGGAATTGTCTATCATTGATGTTGGTAATTATTTGGCTGATGATCACGAGTCCGTTCTGAATAAGGCCTCGGATGATTTTTTATCTCTACCTATTGTTGCGACCTATTTTTTCCACATCAAGGGAAAAAGGAATATGTTTAAGGTTCAAGTCCCTATATCTAATACACTAAAGACTCTGAGGGAAAAAAAAACCTCAATCAGAATGAATTAATGTAAGATGGGATTTAAAATGCTAAAAACATCTTGGATAATGATCAACTACAAATGTCAAAACAACCCCTCAAAGTGGCCTTCGAGCATGATACACACAAGCCGGCTATGAACCATAATGGATCAGTTCAACTTTTTGTGCACATTCTAAGCACTCTTGTGGTTCACATAAAGACCGAACCAATCCAACCTAAGCATTATTTGTACTCACATATAACATTTATCAAGCTCGTGAAGATAGATAATACATGTAAAGGGAGTCAAGTATGCAAGACTCTTGAAACTAGATCAACACTAGAAAAAATTCCAACCTCAAAAATCAGTTTTCTTGATGGTTTTCCTCATGATTTTTCATGGTCAAAACATGGTCAACCTTAAACAAAAATGCATCTAAGATCCCTAGCTTGCTTCCTAATTTCTTTGTTGCATAGTTCTTGACCAAAGGAACCAATAAATTGTCCTCCAAAGGGGCCATAAAGTTGGCTCCTTTATATATATATATAAGGAAGAAAGCTCAACACGGAGGTGTATTGCTGACCTCCAAAACCTTACTCTAGTCCCCTTTTTGTCGACTCCCTTTATGCATATTCCAATTATATGTACTCTGGTTTCAGTTACAACTCTTTTTTAGCAACTTCTATCTCCCTTCATTTTTTTCTCAAAATCTCACTTTTTCCCTAACACGTGACCAACTGGGCTCAACATTGGAAAAAATTTCAAGGGTTGATCCAAAAGTATGGTGTTTTTCGGGGAGATTTTGGCTGCCTTACCAGCCTCTATTTGAGGCATGTATCAGAAAGCTATTTGAGTGTACTTTTACTCTCTCATCGAAGGTTTTGGCAAATTTTAGCTGGAAATTTGTGAAAATGCCGTGGGTCAATCTGGAATTTTGCTGAGTTGAAATTGGTTTCTACCCCCAACTTCTTGCTCTTTCCCCCACTATTTTTTCTGCTCTCTGATCTCACGATTCTCTCTCTGTATTTTATCTATCTCTCTTTTTCCAGCTCTAGAGGATTTTTTTTTCAGAGAATCCTCCGAAATCTGCCCCCCCTCCCCCTCCCCCAAAATTAATTAATTAATTAATTAATAAGTGATACCCTTTTCTTCCTTTTTGCATTTTGACATTTTATTCTCTGACGTAGCTCTGTTCTATTCAGCAAAGAAGCCCTGCCCTCCTTTTCGAACATCTCTTCATCTAAGGCACAGTCCGAGGACATGACCATGACTATCTTGAAAGAGTTTTTAGTACACTAAAAGAGCAATTTTTGTCTCAATTTTTGAGTAAAATAGTCTGAGATTTTGGATAGAAAGAGTTGGGAGATTAAATTGTCATCTTGATTTTAGCCAAAATGGTCAAGAACAAGAACTTTCGCGATAAAACTCCCCCTCCAGATGAAGTTTTGTTGTGGCCCGAGAGAAAAGTCCATTTTGGGATTGTAACCAAGGAGAAGAGGTTGGGGTCCAATTTGGCGGCTCATGTTGTTTGGAAATGGGCGAAGCCCGTGATATATAAGCAATACTTACATGATTCGGGTGCACATCAATTTAATCAATCAGCTGTTGGATCATGTTTATCTCACATAAGATCCAAATTATTCAACAACTGAGATTTACCATGCTCTCAAATAATCCAAAAGAAATTTCAACACGTATCACATGGTACCGTTGCTAAGTTGCTATTGTCTATTAATAGCACCAAAGCAGGCTACAACACAAGCATATGGCAATAGGGAGGTTGGTTCACACATTCATGGGAAACTAAGAAAGAAACACGTATTCTTCTTGTCGTTTCTTCCAAAATTGTCAAAATGATAATACTATCATGACTTCCACCTGCAAAATGATTCACTACGGATAGTTTTCTTTCAAGTGAGTAGTAAAGAGCTTTGGTTCCATAATTCTATAGTTAACCTAACTGGAAGAGTATATTATGTGACACTCATATCACATAACATTTTGATGTAGCATTTCTCAGGCATATAATTCCGTTAAATCTACACACGAGGCAAAGTGGGTTGCTATCCATCACTATGAGATTTCTACAAACTATTACTTAGAAAAATATGTAAACAAAATGTATAAATGTCATGCATGATTGTGCATGGATTAAGATTAACTAGTATGCAATCTATACTTTTTATTCATTTTGTATTTAATTAACATGCCTAATTTAAGAAAAAAACACAGATACACCTTAAAAATTCTATATCAAAAAGGGAATGACTCATATGCTCTAACGAAATAACTAGATGACAGGCAAGAATGGTATATCATATGTATGCTGAATTCTAAATGACATGTCATGAAAATAATATATTCTGCGACACTAATTAAAAATAGTCCTTAGTGACCTAAGAAATGCCATGCAACTGATTATCCTAGTTTGATGCAATCTATGTGTGACTTTCTAAAGTGATTTTTTGTTCTTTTTTTGTTTAATAAAAACTATGTATTATATTAAATTTATATGCATTCTATTGCAAAACAAACTGAGGATAAGTACATTGGAAATTCTAAAACTTGTATAAAAGTACAATTGAATCATAAAATTTTCAAGAACTTCAATCAATGAAAGAATTTGAGTTGACCAATTTAACAATCTTTTAAAATTTAATTGTAATTTTTGAAAGTTTGAGGTACCTCCCTTCTAACATTTCCAATTGCCCCCTTTTACAACAAAAATCTCTCATGTATCTTTGGAAGCTCTGGATCCAGGGAGACTCTCTCGATTGTGAGCAACAACGACGCCGCGGCGGCAGCAGCGAACAGCAGTGACGGCAGGAGGTGGGACAACAACAACCACAAAGCAAAACTCCTTTGTGTCTCACGTATTTGCTCTCTCTTTCTATAGTGAGGTGCACCCTTCTGCCCTTTTCCATCGCCCCCCTTTTACAACAAAAATCTCCGGCGTATCATTGGAAGTTCTGAATCCAGGGAGATTCCTTCCATGGCAAAACACCCCCTTCTGCCCTTTTCCTTCCTTTACGAAGATGACTGATGATCCTCTATTGATTGATGAATTCCGGCTTTTAACTTGCAATCTTTTCTTTTCTGCATTTACTCATGCTGCCGTGAATGTGTCCACAATCATTCTCCATCATTTTTATTTTCTTCCTTTCCCAAACTGCGATCTATCTCTTGTCGATTTTGCCTCTCGCCCGCCATATCTTTAAGCAAAAAAAAAAAAAAAAGAGGTCGATTCCTCCCCTTGGTTGGCCGAAATATGCTGCAGAACAGTGTGGAAAGATTTTTCCGATTGATTGGTGTCCTTCATTCTTGGCCGAGGTTTATGAGCTGAATATATGTCCATTCAATGGGATAGGAATATCAGTCCCTTCCCTTTTGCTGATCTTGGACAAATATTGCACAATGTGTGACATCCTGAAAATTCAGGTTATGATTTCAATCGGATAAGTGGGGCCTTTCGTCGATGCGACTATAGTGCTTTTCTCTGAGATGGCCACTCACGAGATAACTAGACTATCTAGGGAAACCATTAAGGGATTTTAATGCAATAAACTTGAGAATTCGACCACAAATCAACTGCTCGACTGTGTTAGTCTGCAAGGGTCATTACGACATTGTCGAAATCAATCAAAGATCGGAGATAGGTCGATTTGACTGAGATATGTGATAAGAGTGTGGGTAATTTCACTTGATTTCAAAATACTCGTCGATCGACACTAGACTGATTTTTCTATCTTTTTGGTACCCGATGCCCGTAATTGAAACCTCGAGATTTTCACGACAACCGAGAGTCACTAATGTGTCGAAGATGTACGTTGTGACTCGAGATAAATTGATCACGGGTCAATTGTACCAAAAAATTCCTAAAAGTTACCCGGTAGACTAGGTCACGCTAAAAGCGCGCCGAATTGAAATTAACCGCAAATTTGAACCCGATTTCAAAAATTGAAAATTCTGTGGTGTCACGATCTATTTTAGGAACGTCAACTCACCATCCAAAGAATTTTCGGAGATTCCGAGATTTTTACGGAAAATCGATTCGAACGTCGCGGAAAACAAACGGAAAATCGGATCAGCCGAATTGAAGAGATTTTTAACTTGCCAACCGAGCTACTTGGCGAAAGGGACTTGTAGAAATTATGTGGGCTTTTTCTTCATCAAAATTGGACGTCGAATTTGGGAATTTGTTGAAGAAATTGATGTCCCAAAAATTGTGAAATTCGGATCTAGAAGAAGACAGCAATTTTGGGCTTCAAAATTTGGTTTATTTGTGAAGATAATGCAAGAAAGAATTGAGAGACATTGAGATAAGTTTGAGGGCTAATTGGGGGACAAGCAATTAATTTTTTTGGATTAGTTCATTGACTTTTGTCTTCTATTCTTCAAGGCTTCCGTCGCACGTCTTGACCGCTGCCCCTCCCTTCACGCGTTGCCATCTTCGATTCTCTCTCTCCTCTGCTTCTGTTCTTTTCATTTTTTTCACCCATCGAAGCCCCCCTCAACCGAATCTCTCTCTCTGCTTATGGGTTGTTCTCTTTCACCTTTCTTTCATTTGCCCAAATTCCTTCTGCCATCTCCACTAAATCTTGTCTTCTTTGGTCAACACTCATCTCACCGAAGTTTCATTTGTTGACCGCCCTTGCTTGTTTTTTTTTTTTTTTTTCATTTGAAACCAACGTTGCCTCGTGTCTTCATCTGCACGACTCCACGAAGACAACCCCAACTTCCGACACAACCCACCGAGAAGTAAGCCCACCGAATCAGCCTGCTTTCATTTCCTTTGAGGACTTTCGGTTTTGTTGACTGAAGCAGCATCCACCGAAGACCTCATCCAGCGCCGCATCTCCCCCAGCTCGACACTGCTTCCTCTCCTACATGTCTCCATCTCAGCAACTCAACCGAGCGATTTCTTCACGAGCAGCAGTTCAGCCAACGAAGCTTATGTCACGGGCTAATCGATTGGGATCGTGACCGCACGGTGACTCAGGCTCTTTTGGATCACCTAAGCCAAGCCTTACTCGATCAATCTCACACTTGCTCGCACACCCGAATCGTAGAGAGAGAAAGTCTCTAGAGAGAAAAGCTCTGGAAAGAAAGAAACTTTATATTGTTGAAATGTTGGATGGATGTAAATGAGGGGGACGGCACCCCTTCTTATACTTCGAGGCCCTCGGATTACATCCGTTGATTTAGATTTTATCCGGCGGATGAGATCGCACCGCCTCAACTACCGACACTAATGGTGGCTACTAACCACCGACACTTATGACAGGAAATTATCAACTACCGACATAAACAGATAGAGACTAATTACGGTATTGCTCGTCCTTGGAAGATTCTAGGAGGAGACTTGTTGGGAAGCCGAGCGAGCACAGGAAGTCCTCCACGGATGAGTCGCGGCCGTTCCTCGGGAACCTCTTGGATTGGCCTTCTTTCGAGCCGTGACATTCTCCCCTACTCAATCGAGCGACGCCCTCGTCGCTCACAGCTAGACGAGCAACCTTCCTCGCATGAGCACGGGCTCTCTTCTTTTGGTTTTGCTTCGCTCAAATGCTTACGAACGAAGGTCCATACCCTTCCATTATCAACTTGGACTTGGCGCACGGCTCCACCTTCGGCTTGGTCGGAGCATGCGGCATGTACTCAACCTCGAGGAAGAGCACTTGGATCGGCATGTCACGAGTTGGAGTAGGAGGATCCAACTCTACCTTCGGCTTCACCTCGGCCAGCTTGTTTAGGCGCTTCACGGTCTTCAAGCTCTTGTCGAGGCGTCGGATTGTGGCGATGGTCTTGGTGTCGATCACCCCTTGCATCATGGGGATCATCGTCGGGCATTTTGGGTCGAGGATCATAATGCACTTGGTCCTCATATCGATCATGGCTCTCACGCTATTGAAGAATTGCATTCCCAAAATGAGATCATAATCGTCGAGAGGGATTACCTCGAATGCCATCTTGCCCTTCCATCCGCCGATCTTGACGTCCACATCAGGAGTTGTTCCTACGCCATCAAGCCCTTCCAAGTTAATGGGCTTGAATATCTGCCTAGACGGCTCCACGCGCAATCCCAAAGTCTTTGTCACCTCGTTGGACATGAACATGTTCGAGGCTCCAGTGTCAATCAAGGCGTATAGCACTCGGCCACCCACTTCAACCTCCATGAAGAACATCTCCGTGTTTGGAACAACTTCCTTTCCTTTGGACGGTGATCGAGCTTGGACGGAATTGATCATCTTCACGCCTCCAAGTCGGACTTGCCGCCTCTCTTCTTTGGGCTCCTCCTCCACCTCTTCAATGGCAAGGAGGGCGTTGATTCTACCCTTCTTTGGGCACTTTTGGGTCCAGTGCGAACCTTTGCAGATAAAGCAAGGAGAAGACGGGGGTTGATCGAACTTACTCGTTATATAGTCCGTTTGTGGTCGACCCCTTTGGAAGGACGGCTTAGAAGTGCCTCCGCCCCATGTCTTGATTCGACTGCCTTGATCTGGTGTACCTTGGGGAGTGCTTCTTCCTTCATCCTCGGATCGATCCAAGCTCCACTCTCTTGCTCGATTCCTTGGTTCAGCTTTGGTGAGGTCGACAAGAGACTCGGCCACCTAAGCGCTCTCGCAAGACTTGTCACATCCCGTCGCTTGAGCTCGAGTAGTGCCCACGGCTTCAGTCCATCCATGAATGCTCCGAGAGCCTCCTCTTCGCTTAGGTTGCGAATTTGGAGTTTGAATTCCGTGAACTCCTTCACGTACTCTCGGATCGCACCTCTTTGTTTGAGGCGATGGAGCTTGCTACAGGCTTCTTGTTGAGCAAACTCGGGGAAGAAATAGTCCCGAAACTCCCTTACGAAGTCATCCCATGTCTCCACGGGATTGGCACCACGCCTAGTCTCATCACACCTATTGCGCCACCAAAGCATTGCCGTATCAGAAAGGAACATCAAAGCGGTTCGTACCTTGATCAACTCGTCTTGGATGTTGACGGTGCCAAAGTATTGCTCCATGCTCCAGATGAAGTTGTCCACCTCCTTGGCGGATCGTTCGCCTTTAAATTCCTTAGGTTTCGGCACCTCAAGCTTGGGCACCATTTGTGTGGGCATCGCACCATTGGTGATGCTCAACTTGCATAGGGCGAGCTCGGTCTTGAGCTCTTGGATCTCTGCCTTCATGGCTTCAACCTCGTCCCTACACGGGCTTACTTCCTCGATCACTTGGACGCGCTCCTTCAACCCATCGATCGATGCTTCAAGGGCTTTGTCCTTATCGTGCAACGGGGCTGTAGCGTCATTGAGGCTGGTCGTGAAGTCTTCACGGAGCAAGGTCTCAACCTCCATGATCCGATCTCTCACATCGTCAAGACCTTCCATGAGCTCAAGCACGGCACTCCGGACCTTCCCGATCTTCTCATCGAACGCAACTACGGCATCCATTGAGGCATCTCTTTTCTTTGCGGCTTTGCTGCAGGGTTCCTTGATCTGAACGGGCTCTCCATCCATGACAGTGTCTTGGCTCGACGTTCTCTCGAACAGTTGGCGCTCCTCGATCTCTGGAAACGGATCTATCATTTGCTCTGATACCACTTGTCATGGGCCGATCGATTGGGATCGTGACCGCGCGGCGACTCAAGCTCTTTTAGATCACCTAAGCCAAGCCTTGCTTGATCAATCGCACACTCACTCGCACACCCGGATCATAGAGAGAGAAAGTCTCTATAGAGAGAAACTCTAGAAAGAAAAAAGCTTTATATTGCTGAAATGTTGGATGGATACAAATGAGGGGGAGAGTACCCCTTCTTATACTCGAGGCCCTCGGATTACATCCGTTGATTTAGATTTCATCCGGCGGACGAGATCGCACCGCCTCAACTACCGACACTAATGGCTGCTACTAACCACCGACACTTATGACAGGAAACTATCAACTACCGACATAAACAAATAGAGACTAATTACGGTATTGCCCGTCCTTGGAAGATTCTGGGAGGAGACTTGTTGGGAAGCCGAGCGAGCATAGGAAGTCCTCCACGGATGAGTCACGGCCGTTCCTCGGGAACCTCTTGGATTGGCCTTCTTTCGGGCCGTGACACTTGCACGTTTGGCCTAAGTCGAACAGCCCATCTTCAATCAGCAGCCCAGTTCATGTAATTCCAGCCCATCCTCGGCCCAATTCCAACTCACTTGAGGCCTGTGCAGTCAAGCCCAGTTCTGAGCCCAAGCCCGCGAAGCAAGCCTAATCCAACACAATGACAAATCTCAGTTTGGACTGAGATTTGTTGGACCAAGCTTAGGCCTGGTCCGAGTGTTCGTTGACGCCGCCGCAAACCTGAGTTTCGGCCACCGTCGCGGTGAACTGGTCAACGTTTTACACCGGTGAGTTTATGCACTAAACTCTTCTTAGTAGGCTAATGACGTCTAAGAGGTGTTTAGTTTAATTTAATTATGACTTAGGTGGTTAGTTAGATTAAATTAGAAATTTAATTATTTAATTATGCATGTTAGGTGATTAGATTAGATTAAGTGAGGCCTAGATAAATTGTATTATTTATCTAGAAGGGTTCGGGAATTTTCTGGGCCCATATCGCTATTTAATTTAGCATTTTCGGCCTAGGTTTGTATTTTTGGCAATTATCAGTATTTAATTAATTAATTTTAATAATTATTTAATTAATTATTATTTTTCGAAAATTAGACCAGGATAGCCGGTGATCGGAATTTTGTGCTAATTGCAATGGTGTAATTGATTTATTTAATTGAGTGCTATATTGTGCCAATTGAATTTAAGTTGTAATTTTGGGAAATTATTCCAAAATTGTATAATTTCAATAATTAATTATAAATTACCGAGGCGTCAGTTTACAACGCCAAAAAAATTTTCGAAGTCTGTATAAATAGTGGGATTTTCTAAAGTAAAGATATTATATTTTTGGCTCAAACCAACCATGTATCCACACACGATTATTTTTATTTGATACATTTTAATACGATGAATTGGGACAAGTGGAGTATCAAATTGAGGAATTGATGTGCAAAGCACAAGATCCTTGGCCAAGAGCAACTTATCATGGTTCAACTTAGGTGAACATTGATTAGCTTAGGCGAGCAATATAGATCTATAACAGCTTCGAGGAGCATTAACACCAATATAGATCTCTAGCAGCTTCGGTGAGCAATAATACTTTAGTAGCCTCGGTGAGCACTATAGATATCAGCTTTGACAAGCAATAGTAATTAGCAGCTTCGGCGAGCACATGTTCTCTAGCAGCTTCGGTGAGCAATAATTGATCCAGCAGCTTCAGTGAGCAAATTTTAGACATCAGCTTTGGGGATTAATGATATATGATTATATCTATTTCAGCTTAGGCGAGTAGTGTTTGCATCGATAGAAATTTATATATGGCATCGATGGTATGGAGTCGAATGAGTCGACTAATTGATGGTTGAGTTGAATTGAATTGAATTGAATTGTTTGGTCGAGTATTTGATTGTACTGACCTACAGGATGGAACTGAGGCGAGGTAAGTCCTCTATGCTAAAAATATGATTGTGTGGTTATGACACTTCTAGGTGTATTACCCTTCTAATCGGGGTTTAGAGAGTGGATTTGTTAAGACATTGTCCCACTGGTTATTGTATAACCATTTTCAGGTCCTTAGAATGTGGTCGTGGAGGACCAAAGCTCCGGAGTCTATGGAAGTGGAGTCAGAAGGATTAGTGTTTTGGTCCGACTAGTATGTCATAGGACAATACCTTTGTTTTTGAGAGCCAACCTTCTTGTAGATTTTTTACCAGACTAGTTTTGTATCTAAACCTGTTGTTTATAAAAGCATGTTTGTTTGTGAATGTGTTGTCTTGCTTTTCTATCCTGAGATGATTACTGTCAAGGGATTTATTTTCGCTTCCGCATGTGCAATAAAACGAAAAGAGTCAACGACTCGTCATGGGAAGTCGCAAAAATATAATCAACCAAAGAGGGATGGGCACGCGCTCGGAGTTCAGGACGTGACACAATGTGAGTTCAATTTTCTTTTCGCGATTTCAGCCCTTTAAGTTAATTCCAAGATAATTAACGAACGAATTGACTCGAATGCAATTGATGTGGATTTGAATAAATTAATATCTTGTTTAGGAATCGGATCAACTCCTAACTTTTTATGCAATGAATGACTAAATAAATTGTCAAAATTTAGATATCGGCAACTTTAATGGAGGAAGTGCTTGACATAATATTCAAATAAAATTGACCTATCTTAAATAGCGATTTTTTGAAAGAACAGGCTTACAATTGGCATATGAAACTAGTTTTGGTGACAGTGGAATTCGAGTAAAATAAATTCTATCTAAATTAAAGGTGGCTCACAAATAAAAATTTTCATCAACAGCCTGACAAAATAACAACTTTTAAACAAAATAGCAATTTTTAAAATACTAACTGCAACATGATGGAGTTATAATGAGTGAGGACAAAAAAGGTCAGCAGAGATAAGATTAGTGTAAGGCCACAGAAATTCAGTCGTTCAACGACAAAAACTTGGAAAGAGAAAGAAATGAAAGATGGTCCTTTTGGGATTATATATGGGGAAAAATAGATGCAATCTTGGTCACCTCTCTTGAATTAATGATGTGCTATCACAAGTCAATTCATCTGTCGTTTTTTTATGCCGTTCATCCACAAGGAAAAAGGACCAAAAGGCGGTTCCAAAATTATTGTAGCAGCGATACATGATAGAAAACTGTGGTCACGGTCCGAGGACATGACCATGACTTTCTTGGAAAGAGCGCAATTTCGGAGTAAAATAGAATGAAATTCGGTTGAAAAAAGTTGGGATAGAGCAAATTGTCGTCTTGATCTTAGCCAAAATGGTCAAGAACAAGAACGCTAGTGATTCCTCTCCATAGGAAGTTTTGTTGTGGTCGGAGACAGAAATCTTTTTTGGAACTAAAGAGAAGAGGTTGGAATCCAATGAGGGCCCCGCGCTGTTTGGACGAGTGAAGCCCGCAAGAATAATAGTTGCAGGATTCAAGTGCCCATCAAGCCAACATCTATCGACCATTTCATTAGGTCACGTGGATCTTTCATGAGATCCAAATGATTCGATGGCAAGGATTTACTAGGATCAAGTGCTCCCGAAAATTCCACGAATTTTGCCAAAACAGATATACACGGTATCATGATTATTGCAAGCCACATGACCTGAGGTACCAATTTGTGAATGAAAAAGTTTCTCATGAGAGGGTAGTCTAATGCAATTATATTAAGGTTAAGTTGTAGTGTACGTGACGCCCGTAACTTGTAATCTGCAAGATGTAGAAGGCAAATTACCCAATTAGTCAAGTACTTATTATGCATATGCTAATCCCATTTTAAACTTTTCGACTTAGTTCTAAACCATTGTGTAAAATTAATCCGTAATCATTTCTATCAATTTCATCACGACCATAGCGATCCAATCATCATTGGTTATGGCATATTACCATGTCAATGATTTTTGGCATAAATTAATTGGAATGACTATATTGAAATTTCGCATAACGGTTCGATAAAAAAAATTGAAAAATTTAGAACTGAATTGATATTCATATAATAAATTATGGATTAATTGGACAATTTTCAATATTAGATATAATTTAAGGAAATTTCCCCAAATGAGGGGTGGAGAAAACTATAATCCTTTAATAAATAATTGTATAATTAGGTAGGGGGATAATGAATAAATCGGACAAACAAGTAATGTGGTTGGTAATATGCATAGCATCAGTATTCTCTACAATAGTTTTAAGATCTTTTTGGTAATTTTCTAGAGAATGAGAGGTGCCTCCAAGAGCATACTCTTGAATCGAGTAACAAAACAATAGACTAAACCTTATCAACGGTCAGAAAGTGTTGATATATCGTACCTAGACCTTCATATTTAGCTCGCCCATGACATAAAGTATGTACTATGTTCTAAATACAATGATCGGGCCAAATAAGGAGCTACCCTAAGCCGCTTAAATTGTGCTTCCGGCGTGGAGGTCCTAACACGCCCCTTAGAACCATGATTAGGTCTATAGGAGACAAGCTCTGCTCGACTTCGCTTGCGAAAGAATGGAATGGCAGCTGATATCTTGCAAGCACGGCTCTGAGTTTTGGCAGCGCTGTACTTAGAATTCGTGCAGGTTCGATTCTACTCTCTTTTAGTGACGGCGCTGGACGAGGAACGGCTTGAACGTCATCAGCACCCCGATCACCAAGACCACATTCAAGATGAAGAAGATCATCTGGTTGCCTGCACGTAGCCACGGGATCGTTAAAGTTCCTCAGTCGGCTGAGAGCTCAAGCGTGGTCTATCACGGTCACATGGAGTTATTTCTCGTTATTTTGCGTCGTGAATGCATGCCTATACACATCTTCAAGTAAATACCTCTTCTTTTAGTAGATGACAGGACAGATGAGCTAGTCATGGTTATACAAAGAAGGCCAGGGCCGCCATCTCAGAATTGGAAAAGTTCAGTTTACCTGGGAGGAAGGCCGCGTCCTGACGCTTCTGTGACCAAGAGAATCTGTGAAAGATTTCGAGTCCACGGATGAGAACAATAATCAAGTCTACCCTTTAGGCGTGCAGAAGTAATTGTTTGTTTTCGGTGATGAGTTTATAATAATCGAATGCTAAGAGAGCATTTGGTAACATTTCTGTTTAAAAATTATTCCAAGAACAGAAATAGAAAAAAGTATTTATGTTCCAAGGAACAATTTTTGAACAAAAAACGCATTTGGTAAAACTTGTTAGGAAATAAAAAATGAACGAAACACGTTAAGTAAATTTGTGTTCTTTTTTTTGTTTCTTTTAATTTTTAAATATTTTTCTTTTTCTTTTCTTTTCTTTTTTCTTTTTTTTCTTTTTTTTTTTTTTTTTTTTCTTCTTTTGGCCGGTTGCCGGTCTCAGCCATAGTCGGCGATCGACCAACGAGGGCCGGCGGCCTCACCCAGCCACGGCAAGGCTCGTCGGCCCCCGGCGAGGCTGAGCCTTGCCATGGTTGGGTGAGGCTCGGCCTCGCCTTGGCTGGGCGAGCTCGAGCTCGCTGGATCCGGGCGAGCCCGAGCTCGCCCAGCCTTGCCTCACACCGGCGAGGCCAAGACGCCGGCGAGGCTCGGCCTCGCCAGGGGCCGGCGACGCTCCGGCGAGGTCACTGGCCAAAGAAAAAAGAAAAAGAAAAGAAGAAAAAAAGAAAAGAAAAAGAGAGGAGAGAGAAAATTTGTTCTTAAAAATTGTTTTAGAATCTTGTTTTTGTTCTAAATGTGTTCTTGGGAATAAAAAAATAGATTTGGAATAAAAGCACAAACAAACGCATTTCTGTTCTTTTTTTGTTTCCTAGAACAAAAAACAGAAATTTTGTTTATAAACAAAAACAAACAACATTAACAAACAGACTCTAACTGTCCCATCTTAGTGATATAATGGAAGCCGACAAAAATTAAGCGGAACTCACATCGTGCCTCCTCCAGCTGGACCAGCCGCGTTGAAGATAGACATGGCAGTCATCGCGATTCCATTAGCAGCTCCTCTCTGATCTTGATCCTGCGATTTCAGATTCAGACTTAAGTCAAACCTTCATCAGAAAGGTATATATTCGAGGATGTTGACAGAGATCAGACGCATTGAAGATGATCATTAGAAGCTTACAACGGCCTTGTTTTGCAGAAGGCACAAGCTGGAGAAGACGGAAATCTATGGACATGCAAATTTCGACTGTCAGAATTAGGTATGAACAAAGTTTTTGCTTTTTTCTCTTTTCCATACAGAAAAAGTAATTCTACTGTTTTTTTTTTTTGCGCATATTAGCTTCATATATATTGTAGCATAGTGTATGGCATACTCACAGATAGAACATTCTTCGTGACTGATGCGCAATTTAGCACTATGGAGAGACTTAGCCCGGTCAGCATGGCTATATAAGGGTAGCTCGACAAGAGCGGAATCGATATGATCTGCATTCAAGCATTTGTGTGAAGGAAACACGGGATTATTGTCCCTTTATCAAATGGACCATGAATAGCCGGAGATAAAACAGCGAGAAAAAAAACGTTTTTCACAAACAGGTGCTCGAGTTCAAGTTATGAAATGTTGAAAACATACCCCACAAATGCGGGCTACCAAAACGGGGCCAAGAAGTTTGTCCACGTATGGGTATAAACACGTTTGGAAGACAAGAAGGCCGGCACCTGACAGTGGACTCCAGCAATCAGCGAAGCCGGCAAATATGTCGAACGAGTACAGAGATGCGTTCAGTGATAATAGACCACCAGACTACTGAGTTTTGAGTAGGCAGAGCTCATATCAACAAGACGGACCATGACATCTCAGAGTTTCGTTTGAATTGTAGTTATAGTGACTACCAGGTTATTTTCCTGAACGAATTTATCTTTACATGCTAGGAAGAAACTGGAGTATATACCTGAGATGGAAAGAACAGTTCCAACATCTTCAGTCGTGTAGCTTAAACCCCCTAGTCGCCTAGGGCTTACGGCCCACAGCGAGAAGATCTACAAAGAGAAAGTAGAACAGAAAGGCTACTGAGAGGGTCGAATTAAAAGACAAAATGAACTCATTTGGAAACCGGCATGATATGCTGATGCCATATTCTGAAGAACTACTTTAAACTAGGATAGAATTCTGAAGTACAAGTCGAAATAATTTTCTCGGGACAGAAGGAATGTCTTCTGCCTACCGCATTGCAGATTACAAGTTCGTGTTCGTCCACCATAAAACAATTTTTGCTCTTTAAGCAAATCTCAATGAAGCACTCCGCACCATGAGTACTGAAATCATCGCACTCATGCAATTAGAATGTAGTGAATGAAGGACTGAGAACGTTACCTCCGAGTAAGCCATGTCGTGAAGCGAGAAGACACAGTACGCCATGATGGTTGACATCAAGGGCCAATTACAAAGCAGGGACTTTTTTGGAGCTTTCCCTTCGATATTTTGCGTCTTGCATTTCACACCAGACTCGAGGGAGGCAGTCTCCACATATTTGCAAGACTCATCATGCTTGCTATTTTCGTGGTGCTTATGCAATGTTTCCTGAAATAAAACCAGATTTTTGGGCACTCAGTACAGCGCAGCAAGCAGTTGCAAATCCTTTCATAGATAAAGTTATGCAGAGACAATGTCTGATGAAAGGGAATAAAAAAAACAACTATTTTCTAGATCAAGAATGAGAAACATGAACTGAATCTAGTGAAGTGTGTACCGGAAACCAGCAGGATGCGATGGAAACTACCACTGCAAAAAGCGAGATGGTGAGACAGGGCAAGAAGTAGGGAAATCTGCATCCAGATCAAGAAATCATATGTTTAAAGTTCGTGTGGATGATCACTTGATAGGATCTGCAATATTAATGTAAAAGAAAGCAGCCTCCACTCACCTTCCAAACACCGATTCTTTGGAGAATATCGAGGGGAACTTTTCCGCGGGCTGAAGTGAAAATCAATAGAACAAGCAGGAACATCAGAGGACCATCGAAGATGAGAAGCATTTCTTACATGTGCGTCTGAATTGTCATCGATTTTGGAATACTCAATTTATGCGTCGAGATATGATCAATCAGAAGTACCTGGGCAAGATAACCCCCCAGAGCTGGACCGATAATTAATCCTATCCCCCATGCTGTACTAACCTGAGTCCAAATCTAACTCTCAGCTTTATTTACTTAGCAGAAAAACCAGGAACCTGTATTGAGAGTTAAAAGGTTTTGACAAAGGTTGGAGATCTTACGGTCGATACTCCTAGCGCTTGGTACTCCTCACGGAATATTTCGGTTGCATAAGCCTGTTTTGAAATTACGAGATACCAATATCAGAATGATCGCAAATTCGCGGAACAAAATAAGAAGGGATAGCTTATTTGTTTCTGAAAAAGAAACTGTGCCATGACTTATCGGTACAAGATCTTACCTTGATCGGTCCGAATAAACCATTTAAACTTCCTAGAAGAAACCTCATCACAACCGCCATCCAAAAGCTCACACTTAGGCCGAAGAGAGTGTTGAAGATAACCCTGATATAAATGCAATTTTATCAGTTAAAAGAGAAATTTTTCGTCACTGGGGACTGAAAATGAATGGGGATCTCATACTAACACAGCAATTGTTCCCATGATTATGACTGGTTTTCGGCCGTATCGATCTGCCACAACTCCCCAAAAAATCGATGTCAAGGCTCTACCGAAGAGGAATGAACAACCTTCCAGATTTCGAAGGAGGTTGTTAGTGGAAGGTATAAGTCAAAAACAAACCAGAGAGTCTGCAATGAACACAGATAAGCAACAGGATAATCTCACCTACGTAACCGGCATAATACCCAATGTCTTCCTCTCTTGTGGCGATATGGAAATCTCTAATCTACCATTTGAAATTCAACAAAGAAACGAAGATTTCTTGAGCAGAAGAGGCTAAATCATATGCTTCAAGTCATTTACACAATTATCTACCGAGGAAAGTAGTGGGACGTTTTAAACGAGTTTAGCCATCCCACGCGACTGCATAACAGCCAACTCTGATGCTTCAAAGTTGGATAAAATAATGTCCACTTCTCTCCTACTCATTTCATATGCAACAAAAGCAAAAATTTTCTAGTTGACCGAAAAGTAACAATCTGGACTCTTGAGAGACGATATTCGAGAAAACAGAACCTAAACCATACAGTTTAGGACACAATATCTCTAGTGTAGACAGAACAGTTATATATATACATCATACTTTTATATTTATATATATATATATATACATCATACTTAAAACTCAAGCATAAAACGTAAGAACTTACCATGAAGTAAAGGAACGGAAATAGAGATGATATTGGCAGCGCTGGAAAGAGAGAGGACAAGACACTGGTCAGTGACATCACCAGCTTAACTTCACATCAAAAACTGAACTATTCCAAACAAATTAACTCCAAAAAATCATGCGAATTATCGTCATCCTTATTTCCAGACACTAGGTAAGTTCAACGAACCCAGAAAAAAAAAATCCAAAAGTTGACAGAAAGCTCATGAACAACAATAGTGGTATACATGCTCATTACCGTTGCAGAGCACAACGATCCAGATTGACACGAGCTCGTGAATTGGCAAGCCTCTCTGCGATTCCTTAAGCTTCTCGACTTTGCAGCCGGGGCAATTCTCATAGTAATGCTTCTGCAACAACGCCTCCTTTTGTTCTTCCTCCGCCATTGATATCAACCTCAACAGAGAGCTGAACCCGCCAAATTCAGCTCCTGAACAAACGAAATAGAAAGCCCTTCTTTTTCTCACGCAGAAATTCTGCTTCAAGAGAGAATAATCGCAAAGCGTTAGTGAAAAACAGAACCACATAACGTCATATATGATTCTCCACTTCAAGGCATAATCCAAGAGTGAGATGACGTGAAAACGGTAAGATGCTTCATGTTGAAAGCTGAAGATATAGATTGTAACTTCGGATCATTTCATGTAGAAAAAGAGGTTTGAATCACATACCCTGAATGAAAAAAAAATAAGATTTTGGAGTCTATGATTGAAGATTTTATATGGTTGGCTTTTAAAGGTGAAACATGGAAAGCGATCAGCCCGGCGAAGCCTGAAGGAGATGATTTAAGGAAATTTGAGAACCAACTTGTTCCAAGTGTCGTCATTGCACACATCAGATTTCTCTCGTTTAGCAAATGTGACAAGTGAGTACGATCCAAACTGGCACCTACAAATTGAAATCTTGCGGAATCTGCTTGTCACCATTAATGTCCAGCCACCTACTCAAATTCTGGTTCGCGTTTTATTTAGTCCATGATATTAAAAAGTGGTTTAGTGCCCTGATGTACTATCAGGAGGGATCTTTCTGGTTATCAAAATAATTATCGGGCCAATAGCAGAATTATTAATTTATGATAAATGACTAGACAAAATCATCTAACTGGATACACAAAAAGCACACAAAATTGACTATTATGATTATCTACAAAATTGATATATGAAGTGATGTGACGACTTATTAGCAGGCGCTACACAAGACTTGTATATTGAGACGCGCATCCAACAACAAGATGCGAGACACTCGGCCTATGACACCCAAAATTTTCTTTTATCTTTTCCCTCTTTTGTTCTCTCAAAAACGGCTAAGCGGCAGCAACTATTTCCCTTCAGCTGTGGTCTTTTCTTTGTTTCTCAGCTGAGACACACCACTTTCCTTTCCTCCCACTTCTGTTCATCTCCGCCGAGCCCGAACTCATCTCAGCCTCTCACCGTCGGTGCCTCCGTCCAGCAGTGAAATCATCGCTGTCCGATCCCGTTCGGAGCTACCGCCGCAAGCCGCAAAGCCCCAGCTTGTCCAGCGCCTTCTTCCTCTTCCGCCGGTGAATGATCTAGGCAAGTGGAGCTGTGATTAGGGTCTTGGGTGCACGGGTTGGCTTTATTTTACTGTGCATGTGAAGATTGGGGTGGATTTTGAGGTTGGGTGCGAAAATCAGAGAATCACAGCTCGGTTCAAAGCTGGATTGTGAGCACTTTTCGTGTGTATTCCTCTGCCCCCTCGTCCTTTGCATTGTACAGTGTCTGTGGTTTTGCGCTTGGTGTCATGGAATTAGGGCTTCTGAACTTGCTTTCTGCCGGCCTTTTCTTGGGGCGTTCAGTGTGCGCTCGTGTTGGAAGTGCTCGCGCGGGATCTGATAGGTTTTAGGCCGGTATGTGGCTTGAGCTATGGAGTTACTGTCGGTAGAGTAGATCTGCGAGGGTTTGGAGATCTTTGATCTGGTTTGGTTTGGAATCTAGCTGAATTCGGTGCTTGATTTGCTGTCGGCGATGTTTCGACAGTGGTTAGTTTAGTAGTTTGAGTGCGATTGAGGATGGAGTGGCTGTGTGGTTGTTGACTTAGCTTCGGAAGTCGCAGCATTCTTCTTTTGACTACTGATGTGGGTGTCGAGGCGAGAGGGAGGCTGTGGTCCATCGTTGTTGAGTAAGAAAGACGGATGAGCTACGAAACGGGCTTGTGTGTTGATTTAGGAAGGTTGAGAGTTCAATTGTGACTTTAGATGGATTTTTCGAGTTGTCGGTGATGAATCGCTAGTGGTCAATGCTCGTTTAGGTGCTATACATGTGTGGTCAAGGCTTAAATGGGGGTTTGTGAGAGGACTAGATAGCTAGGAGTAGCTAAGTGCAAGTGTTAGAGTCCATAGTTGATCTGTTCGGGAAGAAAAGCTTGTTGAGGTTGCTGGTTTGCTGATTTTCTGTTATCAAATGCATTAAGAATTGGGTGAACTTATCTTCTGGAGAGTGGTGCAACACATCCTGATCTACGCCATATATTTAATTGAGATTTTTCTGAGTTAAGTTGACCCACACAAAGACTTGATTTTATACTGTTAGTGAGCTGTTCAGTACTGTGAAATCATGACCTCAGTGCGTTTTTGAATTTCTATAAAATTATTGAGTTAGAATATGGATTTTATTTCTTCATGAAAGTAGTAGAAGACATGTAGGTGCAGAACATATCAAAATTTCAGAGCATTTTACTGATTTTAGAACTTTGAAACGGACTAAACCTCCCAGTTGTTGATTCTGTTTGGTGAAAGGAATTTTGAGCTGTATGAACCACATTGCTGCTCTCCTTACATACAGAATTGGACTTGGTTTTCTTCATGAAAAGTATTCCTTTAGGGCCTTTCTATCACATGTTAAAATTTGAGAACTTTTTGTGATGGTTTATTATGGTTTTGGCTCTAAACACCGAGACTACTCGCATTCGTCTAGTTCTGTCCATGTTGGTAGTTTCTAAGTTTTCTGCAGGCAAATGTTGGACTCTCACTGTGTTGCCTCTAATGAGAGTTCCTATATACCTTGAAGTATCTAATAATTTATGTTTAGACCTATTTGTGATTGTTAGCATACTGGAATTGTTGGTGCTGCAATAAGGCGGAACTATGAATGTGTGTAGTTGGCTAAAGAGCCAATGTGAGACCCCGGGTGTCAAGATGCCTTGAGAGGGATGAAAAGAAGTATATGGTATTCTCTCCAAAGGACCGAGGAGGGTTGAATAACTTTCTCTCCAGAGGACTGAGGAGGGTTGAATAACTTCTCAAGGGACCTCATGATGCCAAGTTGGGTGCGAGGGGTACAGGGTGGAGTGTTGTCTTCCCCTGGGTGATTGTTGTGGTTAGACTTCCATAGATTATGCAAATTGATAGTTTGTTTGCCTATTTGTCTTACTATTGGCCAACTCCAAGTTAGGACTAACCGCCCACTTGCTGAGTTTTTATTTTAAAAACTCACACTTGTTTATTGTGACTTTTCTTCAGATTAGAAGGTGACCGAGGAGCGCTCAACGGATGGGAGAGTTTTGCTTTTTTGTTGTTGTTCTGACAGTATGTACATACTCGACAGGAGGCGAGATATTTAGTGTTTGTGGCTCCTAGTGTTTTTTTTTGTAGAAATCCCCCTCCTTAGCCTCATCTCTCCATGTGTATGGACACAAAGTTTTTGGTAAATATAATCGAGTGCAATTCAGTTTCTTATGACTCGGCTTAGAATGAAATTTATTTTATGATATGAAATTAATATCTCCCCTGATTTTCAGAGCAAGTCATGTAACTTGATTTGAGATCCTGGGTGCTACAACGAGTGGTATCAAAGTTCGGTTTTGTTGGAGTGATAAGGTGTAGGGATTTTATATGAATGGTAATATACCTGAGTGTTTACACATAACTATCCATGTAATTTGGGACAAATTTTGGTATGGGCAGTTAGTTTCATGATTAGTCTGGTTTAAGTAATGTGGGAATATTATGTTACTTTTAACTAATAGCATTATTCTCTAACTCCTGATGTGGGTAATATGCGGAAAGTTTAGAAGAAAGATGGTGCGGTCGAGGAGCTCGTCTCCACTAAGGAGAAAAGTGGCTGCATCGGGGGCAGGGCCGAGGATGGAGGATGTGTTGTGAGCCTTGGTTCCCTTAGGAAATTTGGTGGAGAGACAGGCCCAAATTCCACCGCAACAACCACCCCTGCCGCTACCCCCAACAACCACCTCTGGCGAAGCATCGCACCCAGGGACTGGTAGAGCTGTTCTTGAAGTTAAAACCACCTAAATTCTCAGGAATGGGACGCCCCGAGGAAGCGGAGCAGTGGATTGATAGTATGGAAAGAATTTTTAAGCTGTTAGGTTGCAATGATCAAGACAGGATAACACTTGCTGAATATCAGTTGGAAGGGAACGCCATGTATTGGTGGAGGGCATCGAAGGATACCATATTTCCAGCAGATACGGAAATGGTATAGGACTAGTTTGTGAAAGCTTTCTACAAGAAACATTTTTCTGAGTGTACGGAGGATCGAAAGATTACGGAATTTATCCAATTAAGTCAAGAGGAGCTAACTGTTGACCAATACGAGGCAAAATTTTCAGAACTTTCTAGATATGCTCCTAAATTGGTTGAAGATTCCGAGAGCAAGGCAAAGAGGTTTCTGAAGGGCCTAAGGACAAATATCATGAAGCAATTAGTGCCTTTAGGTATAAGAGACTATAATGAAGCGTATGCTCAAGCCCAATGGGTTGAGCAAGAGCTCATTAGAGAGCAGTTGTCGAGGCCGCAGGGAGTCACAAAGGATGTGCGTAGCGGCAAGCGACCTTTTTCATCATGGGATACACCTTGGAGTTCTAGGAAAAGGCCTGCTTATGGAAGATCTAGAGGGACGAGTAAGGGACAATACATGAGTCGAGCTATGTTTCAGAGCGATTTATGTCAACGATGTAACCGGCGACATGTATCGCACCCCGATCCTCTGGCACGCACCCATCCCTCACCTAATCAATTAAATAGCGACGTCCCAAAATGCATCGCCGACCCATTCATTTTAATACACATGCGAAAGTATATATAAAATCCCCAGACAATAAAACAATGGAATAAGAAAGTAGGGCCATAAAACTCGAACCTGAAAAACAACCACACTTATATACATAGCAAAGTGCATATATACAAAGTGAACTGCCAAGTCAGATTCTACTCAAACAAGTTCAGAAAACAAAGTTTGCAGACAGGGGTGGGGGTTTCCAAATTACTACGAGTCATCCTCCTTCAAGTCATCCTCCTTCGGGTCGTCCTCCTCAACGATCTCTCCTTCTTCCACACTCTAGCTAGAGCCTACCGCAGAATACACAGGTGATTCTGGATCTTCAAGATCGGGGGCCACCGGGTCAATCACCGATCCACCTCTAGGGCCTGCAGTACCCTTCCTAAACACTACCTCTAATGCATACAAAGGCACCTCAAATTCCGGTACAGGGTCCACCCTTCGTCCATCGCTATAATGGCAATACCATGCCCTGTATTGATAGGGCACCTTTTCGGGTTCACCCACATCAACCTAGATAATGAACTTCACCAATACATATTCCAAGCCTTCAGGATGCTCGATCATCGGAACGTGATAAGTCTGCTCTGTGAACTTCTTCAGTTCACCAAAATACTCGGGAGGAGCTGGAGGGGCGGCCATCTATGGACCTAAAATGTTGTTCCACAATGGAGTGAAACTACGTCTCAGCGAGTTCTACCCCCTAAAACTCAATTAGGAAGAAAATATGCCCTAAGGGCTACCTAAGCACAACCACGAGTTGGAGGTCTTACATTTGCCTCTGTTTCTTCCTGCAAGTCAGTTCAATTCATAAACTCGTAATCATAATATTCAATCAATTTGGATCAACTCATCGATCAATCGACTTAATCGATTATATGTCATCACGACCCTTTCTTGGTCGGCTCATCTTATACTATCCATAAAGTCCGCTCATATCGCTCGTCGACGTTTCCAAAATGACTCGTGACATGACAGAACTTTCAATTTCTGAAATCGGATTCAAATTCGCGGTTAATTTCATTCAGGCGCGATTTTAGCATGACCTAGGCTACTAGGTAGTTTTCAGAAATTTTTAGTGTAACTAAGCCGTGGTCGATTTTCTTCGAGCCACAATGAACCCACTCGACACAATGGCAACTCTCGATTGTCGTGAAAATCTTGATGATTTAAATACGGACACAGGGTATCAAAATGATAGAAAAATCAATCTAGTGTCGGCCGACGAGAATTTTCCAATTTAGTGGTGTTACCCACAATTAGCCACACATCTCAATCGAACCGACCTATCTCTGACCTCTTATCGATGTTTAACTGCGCCATAATGGCCTCTAAAGATGAGCACGGTCGAATAGCCGATTCCTAGTCAAATTCTCAAGTCTATTGCCTTAGAATTTCTTAATGGCTTCCCTAGATAGTCTAATTATCTCGAGAATGATGAACTCTGAGAACAGCCATATAGGCACGTCGATGAAATGCCCGATTAATTTAATTGGAAGCAAAAGTGAAAAATACAGGATGTCACAACTTTTCCCCTCTTATAAAAATTTCGTTCTCGAATTTTAAACCATTACAATACTTAAGCAAAAAGGTGGGGGTACAACTGTCTCATCGACTCTTTAGTCTCCCATGTTGCTCCTTCAGTATCGTGGTGTTGCTAGACCACTTTGACCAACAGAATGGTCTTTGTACACAGAACTTGCTCTTTTCTGTCCACGATCTGAACCGGACTTTCAACGTATGACATTCGGTCATCCATGTCCAATTCTTTAAAATTAAGCACGTGGGTCAAGTCAGGCTCGTACTTCCGCAATATCGACACATGAAAGACGTCGTGCACTTGCGTCAATCTCGGCAGCAACGCAAGACAATACGCTAAGGTCCCAATTCTCTCTAGAATTTCAAATGGACCTACGTACCTCGGACTCAGTTTTCCTTTCTTATCAAAGCACGAAGTTCCCCTCATTAGTGACACCTTAAGAAAAACGTGATCACCAACTTGGAATTCCAACAATCTCCGACGCTTATCTACGTAACTTTTCTATCTGCTCTAAGTGGTCTTTAATCTACCTCTTATCACTACAACGGCATCCACTGACTGCTATACCAACTCTGGGCCTGTAATTTTTCTTTCCCCAATTTCATCCCAACACACTGGTGTCCTGCACACTCTGCCATACAATGCTTCAAAAGGAGACATCTGAATGCTCTGTTGATAACTGTTGTTGTAGGCAAATTCCGCTAAGTGTAGCTATTCTTCCCAACTTCCTTTAAAATCTAGTAGACAAGCTCGCAACATGTCCTTGAGGGTCTGAATTGTCCTCTCAGACTGGTCATCCGTCTGAGGATGATATGCCATACTATACTGCAGCTTTATACCTAGAGCACTCTGCAAGCTCTTCTAAAAAGCAGTTGTGAATCTCGGGTCTCGATCTGAAGTTATCGTAACCAACACTCCATGCAAACAAACTACCCGGTGCACATACAACTCAGCATGCCTATCCAGACTAAGGTCCTTTTGTACTGCAATGAAGTGAGCCGACTTTGTCAGTCTGTCGACCACTACCCAAATCGAATCATTTCCTCTCTGACTCCTTGGTAGTCTAGTCACGAAATCCATCGTGATATGCTCTCATTTTCACTCTAGGATCTCGAGAGGTTGCAGAAGTCCTCCCGGCTTGCAATGCTAAGCTTTGACTTGCTGACACATCAAACACTTGGCGACATGCTTGGCGACATGCTTGGCGACATGCCTGGCGATGTCCGCCTTCATACCTGATCACCAATAGTGTTGACGTAAATTTTGATACATTTTGGTACTACCAGTATGAATGTTGTAGCTGCTACGATGTGCTTCTGATAGAATATCCTCTTTAAGCTTCTCATCGTCAGGTACAACCATACGTTCTCGGAACCTCAGTGTTCCCTCATCAGAAATCTGAAAGTCAGTCTTTCTTTTCTCAATATCCTCTTGTAGAATCTTTTGAACATCTGGGTCTGTCGGCTGGAGTAACTTGATTCTGATCTAAACATCCGGTTTAATTTTGAGGGTGGCCATAAGACTTGAAAGGTGGCCTACCTCAAACTTGAATACCAAATCTCGAGCTCTTTCGATTAGGTTCCACTCCTTAATTAGTATATGAGCAATTGAAAACTTTCAACTCAAAGCATTGGCGACTTTATTCGCCTTTCGTGGGTGATATAGAATATCACAGTCGCAGTCCTTTAGTAATTCTATCCATCGGCGATGTCTCATGTTCAACTCCTTCTGAGAGAACAGGTACTTAAGACTTTGATGGTCCATGAAGATCTGAAACCTTTCTCTGCACAAATAATGTCTCCAAATCTTTAGGGCGAATATAATTGCCTCAAGTTCCAAGTCATGTGTCGGATAGGTCTGTTCATAAGACCTTAACTGACGGGAGGCGTATGCAATAACTCTGCCATGTTGCATCAACACGCAACCCAATCCTCTGAATGATGCATCACTATAGATCTCGTATCATCTAGGACCAAATGGAATGGTCAGTACAAGTGCAGTAGTCAGTTTCTGCTTCAGCTCTTGGAAACTACGCTCGCACTTGTCTGTCCAAACGAATTTCTCTTCTTTCTTTAAGAGTCTTGTCAAAGGCGATGCTAACGATGAGAACCCTTCCACAAACCGTCTATAATAACCTGCCAAACCCAGAAAACTTCTTATTTTGGTCACTATAGTCGGTCTTGGCCAATTGATCATTGCTTCTATCTTGCTTGGGTCCACGGAGATTCCTTCGCCTGAAATCACATGACCTAAGAAAGCAACACGAGTCAACCAAAACTCGCATTTGCTGAATTTGGCGTGCTGATGAACTCTCAGCGTCTGCAACACCAATCTCAGCTGACTTTCATGCTCTCCCTCACTTCTCAAATATGCCAAAATATTATCGATGAACACGATCACAAATTGATCTAGATATTCCTTGAATACTTGGTTCATCAAATCCATGAAAGAAGTTGGAGCATTCGTCAACCCGAATGGCATCACTGTAAACTCATAATGACCATACCGAGTACGAAATGCTAACTTAGGAATGTCCTCCTTCCTGATCCTCAATTGATGATATCATGTCCTCAAGTCAATTTTCGAAAATATCAACACTCCTTGCAACTGATCGAACAAGTCATCAATCCTCGGGAGTGGATACTTGTTCTTAATCGTTACCTGGTTGAGTTGCCAATAGTTGATGTACAGACGCAACGAACCATCTTTCTTTTTCACCAATAGAACCGGTGCTCCCCAAGGTGATGCACTGGGATGAATGAATCCCTTATCCAATAACTCCTGCATCTGCATCTTCAGTTCCTTCAACTCAGATAACGTCATCCAATAAAGAGCCTTAGAGATTGGCTCTGTCCCGGGTGCTAGTTCGATCATGAACTCAATCTCTCTCTCTGGCGGTAGACTTGGCAATTACTTCGGGAAAACATCCAGAAATTCTTGCACAACTGAAATGTCTTCAATCTTCAGCTCCTCAACTGTCGTATCCACGACAGTTGCCAAGTACCCTTGACAACCCTCGTCTAACAGACGAGTTGCCTCTGGCAACGAGATCAAGATAATCGAGGGTCCTCATCAATTCTCGACAAACTCGAAGCTCTCACCCTCTAACGGGTAAAACTGAATCGCCTTGCGATAGCAGTCTATTTTAGCTCGTTGCTGGGTGAGCTAGTTCATGTCAATTATTAAATCAAAGTCATACATGGCTAGGACTAACAAGTCTATTTTCCCTTCTCGCTCACCAATCACTAACTTGCAACCAACACAACCCAAAGTAGCTATCACTTTATCCTTTAATGGTGTAGATATGCAAAGTGCCAACTCCAACAATATAGGACTTAATCCTAACAACTTAATATATTGCTCGGCATCAAAAGAGTGAGTCAAACCTGGGTCGAATAAAGCGTAAGCAGGATGGTCATTCAATGAAACCATACCTGTGACCACGTTAGGCGTAGCCTCTGCCTGACCTTAGTGATGGCATACACCGTGCCTTGAATTGGTGGTTTGAGCTGTCCTCCTTATGGCGTGTTCTGAGGTGCATACCCTCTGATCTAACCCATAGGTGGCGGCGACGGCAACTGAGGTTGTCCTCTTGGCCTGTTAGGACAATCTCTAGCCCTATGACCCTGCTGGCCACATTCAAAACAGACGCCCGTCGTTCGGGGCATTGATTCACACCATGTCGTCTTCCACTAAGGCGACACATCTCGATCCGAATTGGTCCAGACTTGACAAATCCACCATTCCTGTTGGGCGAGATTTGGAATCTACCTTAAGTCATGGGCTTCTTTCCCTAACGGATCCCTTCTCTGTGAAAGTTAAACCTCGATCCAGACGAGGCAACTTGCTCGATCAAACCTCTCTCTATCATCTAAGCTTGACGATAGACTTCTCGATAATTTGTCAAATCTAATGGTAACAGAGGTTGCTTTAGTTCAGGACGAAGACCGTTTCTGAATCTTCGGGCTTTTTCTTCTAGGTCCTCAATCAACCTTGGAGCATACTGAGAAAGCTCCATGAATTTGACCCCATACTGGTCAACAGTCATCGCCCCTTGATGGAGACGTAAAACTCCTCCATCTTTTATTCTCAAATAGTACCCGAGAAATACTTATCATTAAATGCTCTGAGGAAGGGGTCCCACATCGGGACCACACCTTTCGGAAACATGGACTCTTTGGCGGCTCTCCACTAGATATTGGCGTTACTTTGCAATTGGTACATCGCCAAGACTACTTTCTCCTCTTCGTTGCACATCATAAGTGCAAATGCTTTCTTTAGATCTTGGATCCAGAGCGACGCAGCTTCCGAATCTCTAGCACCAATGAACCTCAGCGGGTTCAGTTTCAAAAACTATTCCACTAACTTGTGAATCGGCCTCTCTCTTTGTACTGCCACATTATCATGCTGGAATTCGACAGGTGCGGCAATAGGTGCGGCAATGGTTGCGGCCTCAGCGGCGGCAGCAACAGCAGTAGTAGAGGCGACTTGAGCGGCGGTTGCAATAGCAGCGGTGAAGGCGGTGGCTTGATCTCGAGCCTGTTGCCCCATTAATTCTCTCATCACATCCAAGGCCTAGGTGATCCCGATGGTTCCCTAATCACCTGGGGCTACTACCCCAGCACTAACGGGAGATAGTGCCACTCCACTCGCGCTAGCCTGAGCTGGCACTCGACCTCGGCCTTCTCGAGTACCGACCCTGGTCGACATCCTACCCCAAGTTACAACCCTAACAGTTTTCTTACTAGGAATTCGTTGCTCCTGATCACTCATCTTACAGGCTTTCTACAAAGACCTGCTTTCCAATTCACACTGAATTAGAATCAGAGTGATCTAAACCACAAGCAATTCTACCAATCAACTATCACAGACATGCACTAGCATGAATTTAAAAGCTTTTCCTACTACTATCCCATAGACCATCACACATTATCACTCTAATCTTAACCTTGGCTCTAATACCACTTAAATGGGGATGTCACACCCTGATCCTCAGGCACGCACCCATCCCTCACCTGATCGATTAAATAGTGACGTGCCATGACGCATCGCTGACCCATTCATTTTAATACACATGCGGAAACATATAAATCCTCAGACAATAAAACAATGAGATAGGAAAATACGGCCATAAAACTCGAACCTAAAAAACAACCACACTTATATACATAGCAAACCAGTGCATATATACAAAGTGAACTTCCAAGTCAGATTTTACTCAAACAGGTTCAGAAAACAAGGTCTGCAGACAAGGGTGGGGGTTTCCAAACCACTCTGAGTCGTTCTCCTTCGGGTCATCCTCCTCCGAGTCGTCCTCCTCAATGATCTCTCCTTCTTCCACACTCTAGCTGAAGCCTATCGCAAAATACACACGTGATTCTAGGTCTTCAAGATCGGGGGCCACTGGGTCAATCACCAATCCACCTCTAGGTCTGCAATGCCCTTCCCAAACACTACCTCTAATGCATATAAAGGCACCTCAAATTCTAGTACAGGGCCCACCCTTCGTCCATCACTATAATGGCGATACCATGCCCTGTATTGATGGGGTACCTTTTCGGGTTCACCCACATCAACCCAGATAATGGACTTCACCAATACATATTCCAAGCCTTCAGGATGCCCGATCATCGGAACGTGATAAGTCTGCTCTGTGAACTTCTTCAGTTCACCAAAATACTTAGGAGGAGCTGGAGGGAAGGCCATCTATGGACCTAAAATGTTGTCCCACAACAGGGTGAGATTACGTCTCAGCAAGCTCTACCCCCTAAGACTCGATTAGAAAGAAAATACACCCTAAGGGCTGCCTAAGCACAACCATGAGGTGGAGGTCTTACATTCGCCTATGTTCCTTCCTGCAAGTCAGTTCAATTCATAAACTCGTAATCATAGCATTCAATCAATTCGGATCAACTCATCGATCAATTGACTCAATCGATTATATGTCATCACAATCCTTTCTTGGTCGACTCATCTCATACTATCTATAAAGTCCGCTCATATCAGGACTACTTATTGCTAAGCTAATAAATAGATAGTATAACTCGCCTCTAAGATGATCGAGTATACTACTCTCTATCTAAGTTGTCATATCCCTCGTAGGCTGATATAGTATACCCTCCCAAACATACAACCAACTCAACATTTTTATCATTCCAGATAAAATAGTAATGTGTGGATACACGGTTGGCCTTAACCAAAATATAATAATTTCACTTTTGAACTTCCCACCAATTTCAGCAGTCCCAAAATAGATTTTTGGCGCTGTGGACCGATGCCCGGTAATTTTCCAATTAATTACCAAAATTAAACAAATTTAGGAATAAATTACTAATTTCTCAATTCACTCACAATTAGCACAAATTAGAGCTCAATTAAATAAAAAGAATGCACCACTGCAATCAACACAAAATTCCGGTCTCCGACTATCCCGGTCTAATTTCCGGAAGATAATTAAATAATTAAATAATTACGGAAATTAATTATTAAATGCAGAAAATGCATACTTAGGCTCGTACTGCCTAATATACGTCGAAACAGGCCCATAAAATTTCTGAGACTTCTTAAATAAATACTAGAGTCTATTTACTCGCTAATTGCACTAACTATCCACCTAACATGCATCGACAATTAATTAAATTCACTAATATAATCTAATTAACAACCTAATCCAACTTAGTCTAAACTAAACAACCCTTAAACGTAATTAACCTACTAAGCGAGGATTAGTGAGTTAAACTCATTTGTTTAGCAATCCGATCGGTGCAAATCGACGGGGACACAACGAGGCTCAACTCTCTCCAAAGCATGCCTAGCTTTCGGGGCTGGGAACACCTTCAAAACGGGCCATACCCTTGTTGGGATACCCACTGATTTTGCTTCTGTTCTTAGCTGGTTGTTGGCTAAAAAGGCGAGGTGGTGGCTCGGTTGAGGCGGGGATAGACCGAGGAAGGTTGAAGGGGCCAAACTGGATTCAAGTGGGACTCGAACGGTGGCCGGCAGTAGCTCACGGCGGTCCGAGAGGCTTGCTGAGCGGCGGAACAAGTTGCTGAGGCGTCGGGATCGCGCGGTGAGGCACAGTGGCACGCGCGCAAGGTGAGGCAGCGAATGGCAACGGGCGAGGCTACACGCAGGTGGTCTGGCGGCAATCCTGGCTCCGGCGACTTCTCTACTATCTGAGGATTTCGAAAATGGCAAGATGGAGGGGAGAAAGGAGCTTGGTCAGCCGGTCTATGAGGGAGAGAGGATGGAGGAGAGAAGGAGGGGACAAGAGGTCCACTTCTCTCTCATCTTCATCTTCTTGGTCCCCCTTGACCATCCACCACCACCAGCTGCATCCATGGCCCAAAAACAGCCACCAAGGCTCTCTTCTAGAAGCTCGGGATGGTCCAAAAGTCGCGGGTGGTGGGGGCACACGAATTTGGCTCGATTTCTCATCAATTGGACACTTATTTATTCTTGATTCCACTCAATTTGGCTTCCATAAATTCAATCAACACCTCACTGATTCAATTGGTATTTTTCTTCACCAATTAATCCCACTTGCTTCCCAATTTCACGATAAAAAACAATCCCTGACGATTTCTAGACAAAAAAACGGCCCTATGATGACTTTTTCCCAAAAAGTCTCGGTTTGTAGAAAAATATTTGGAGACTGAGTCGACATTCCCAAAATGACTCGTGACATGACAGAACTTTCAATTTCTGAAATCGGATTCAAATTCGCTGTTAATTTCATTCAGGCGCGATTTTAGCGTGACCTAAGCTACCGAATAGTTTTCACAAATTTTAGTTCAAATGTTGGACTCTCACCGTGTTGCCTCTAATGAGAGTTCCTATATACCTTGAAGTATCTAATAATGTATGTTTAGACCTATTTATGATTGTTAGCATACTAAAATTGTTGGTGTTGCAACAAGGTGGAACTATGAATGTGTGTAGTTGGCTAAAGAGCCAATGTGAGACCCCGGGTGTCGGGTGTAAAGACTAGTAACAACACCTAGGGGGGGTGAATAGGTGTTTAAATAAAACCTTGGCAAATATATGCGAAATAAAATAAAGTTCAGGGAAGAGAATAAGAATACAAGGTTTATAGTGGTTTGGCTTAAATCAAGCCTACGTCCCTTCTTCCACGCTAACAGCCTTATGTTGGATTCCATTATGCAATCAACAAGAGATTACAACTTTGAGTGCAAACACTTAGTAGTAGATCACACTATCTCACTAAGTTACTCTTTTAGTATTTCTCTCACGATCACAAACGTTTAAGCTCACCAAAGATAATTATATGATTGAAGTTGCTCAGACTTTGGAATTATAATTCTACGCTCCGTCTCTTACTTGCTCATCAAGCCTTGATCTCTTTAAATACTCCTCCACTTCCAAACTAGCCATTGGACAGCATCTTGAGGATCATCTTCCAATCTACCCATTAGACAGATCTGTATTTAAAAGATTTGGTAGCCGTTGAATGATAGAAGTAAAATCCCAAATTGATTTTAATCGCCCATACAAATAGAATCTTGGTTTCCATAAATAGAGCTTATTCATATAGAAAGTTCTTGTCTTCATGATTTAATTGTCAATCAATTAGATTGAGTCAATCAAATCAATCTTGATGTAGAATCCAAATCAGATCACTAGCCGTTATACATTTGGGCTTGTGTTACGTTTTGTCGAGTTCTGGATGTAAAGTCTGAGAACAATAGACTTTACAATCTGAGTCTGAGTGCAATAGACTTTACAATCTAAGTCTGAACATATTCTACTTCTGAACAGATTTAGCTTTAAGATCTGGACACAGTCTGAATAAGTTCAGCTTCAACATATAGTCTAGTCCGTCTTCTGGTTTTCCAAGTATAAACTTTGATAATATCATTTACATGTTTTATCATCTGCATAGTCTATTGCTCAACCATCAAACACGTTAATAGCTTTTGATTTATTTTGTCATCTTCAAAACATCATAAGGGATTTCCCTAACAATCTCCCCCTTTTTGATGATGACAAAACAATCTCTGAATATGCAGATGTGTAATCACACTTTCTAAAATATTGATAAATCAATCACCAAATTTTAGATTTTCAAAAAAAATGTGATTTTAATCAAAAGACAACAAATAGATTGAGCATAATTATATATAGAAAAATAATATCAACCAATAAACACATATGCATATTTATATTCTCTCCCCCCTTTTTTGTCATAATCAAAAAGCGATAACAATGGAAATAGTATCACGTAGAGAATATAAAACAATAATAAATATATCTTGCATGAAACACAATTTCTAAAAAATCAAATTTTGCAAAGTAAGTCGAATATTAAAGATATGCAATATAACTCACTTCGATCATATATGTCAGGAAATATCCTATAAAAATCACAAATGCATTATAAAATTCACTTTACCCATTTTGTCATAATAAAATGATAATATAAATAAGAGAGTTGTTAATGACAAAATGTAATAAAAGATGCACTAACCGGATTTCGTAGATCTTAACAAGTTCTGTCACATTTACCTTCTCATTCCTTCCATAATAATCAAGATCATGATTGATTCAAAAAGATTTTTCCAAAATTGATCAAAGCTCCCCCTCAATTTGTTGCCTTTTTTAGGTGATCATGATTCTTTCCTTTCTCTTAGATTCGCTTTCTCCCCCTGTCATCATGAAAATATTTGCGAATAGCACTAATTGTGGCTTGTGCACGTTGAGCATAATTTCCTCCGTAGCAACAATATCCACAATGATCATTTGCATTTTGAAATTCGAGGCAAAAATTTATTTTCTTCAATCAAGCTCTTCTCGAATTCAGCCTGCATAAACTTAACAAACTTTTTCCACAAATAAGCTTTCATACGACATATTAGGGATTTCCTCAACAATTTGCAAAAACTTTGCACAAGAAGGGAATCTTTGAGCCTCCAGAAAATAGTATAGAATCTCCACTTATTTCTGATCGAGCTTTTCCAAAATTCATATGGAAGATTCTATTACCACTTGCAAAATCTTGTATAATAGATAATAATCTTTGCAAAAATGTCACATAATATCTTCCTTTGATTTGCGGATCAAACTTGCTAGATATAAGACATCTTCTAAGAATATAGCAAGAGTATCCATAAATATGCAATAATATCTTTCAAGATCAAAGGGATTTCTTTGAGCATAGATCTCAAAAATATATTATTGATGCATTTCACAAAAAGAAAGTAGATATTTCCATCACGTGCCGAATCAAGTAAAAACTTGCAAAGCCTTATATTTATGACAAAAGATATTTGCAATATAATAAACAATCATCCAAAATTATGATAAATGCATGTAGAAATTTGTAAGGCATGATGATAAAAAATATTCTCTTACCCATGGTATATGTTTGAAATATACCAAAAATCATTATCAATCTTCGCATAAGATACTTTTCTGATTGCACCAAAATTTGCGTAGATTCGCAATCAATCTTGCCTTATTGAATTTCCTGCAATCAACTCATTTCCTTTTTGGTATCCATCAATTTGGATCATTCCATTCCATTAGAGAAAAATATAAAATCTTTATAATCAAATATTCTTTCCAAGCTCATCATAACATATTATTTAAGGAAAGAACGTCTTAATAATATCTTGAAAAATGAATTCTCACTTAGTCAAAGCACAATAAAATCAGAGAAAATAAAATTCTTGAATATTTAAGAAAGAATATTTTGCATAATAAATTAATATCACGTAAAACAGATTTTCACTTTGCAAAATATGACAAAATCTGAGAGTATAAAATCAAATAAACTCAATTGTCTCTAAACAAGATATCAAAAATAATCACACGTATCAAATCTCAACTCACGAATCACAAAGACAAATCACACGATTCTTTCTTCAACAAATCAAAGAATATGATCATTATAAAATCTGAATCAATCAAGGATATATCGAATATCAAGCATAATGAGAAATTTTAAATTGTGTACTCAAACCAAATTGAGAATACATTCCTTACCAAATCCTCTCTCTTATTCTCCTTTATTTCTTGCAAAAACAACTCATCTTTTCTTTGGTACCCATTTTTTCTTGGGTCCATGAGAGTTAGTAGAGTATGTTGTTTTTATCCAATCTTTCTTAACAGGTCTCTAGACTTTAGAACATTCTTCTCAAAGTGTTCCAAATCTCCACAATTTGAACATTTGAGGGCTTTTCAACCAACAGGTTTTGTAAAGATTCTTTGAAAAATGCTTCTTGTACACAAGTCTAGGAGGTCTTTGTTTAAGTCTCTCCTTGACTTTAGGAAAATCAATTAGAGAATCACTTTCCTTATTGAAATCAAGTCCCGACTTATTATAGTAAGGTACTTGTATGGAAAAGATATGCTCTAATGTTTTTGAACCATTTGAAAATCTTGTCGAAATATTTGAAAATTCCTTTTTTAAAGAATCATTTTCTTTGACAAGTAAATCTCGACTTTCTTTTGTTTGTAGAAAATCTTTTTGCAAAATTTCAAAATTTTCTTTTTGAGAAAGATCATGTTGCCTAAGCTATGAATTCTCCTTTTTTAGTTCAGAGATCCTTTTAAAAGAAGATTTGAGATTTTAGCAAAGCTCATTTATATACTTAAGAACTTTAATAGGAATTTTTGAATTGCTTACCTCGATTTCCTCATCAGATTCTGAGTCTATGTCTGAGTCAGACTCTAATTTTGAGTCTGTGTCTGAGTCAGACTAATTTTGATTCCAAATTTAAGTCTGAATGTGCCATCAAGCATATATATCCTTGCTCGTCATCTTCTTTCATGGTTCTTTTCTGCCCATTCTGCTTGTATTGTTTTCTTTCACTGAATTTCCTTCCTTTTCTACTTTGCTTTTTGAATCTCTTGATCATAAAAGCAAGTTCTTCGTCGTCCATATCATTTTTTGAATCTGTATAATCAAAATCAGCATTAGATTTAAGTGCAATGGACTTCTTACCTTCGGGATCTTCATCGTTGATTTGTTCCACTTCATAGGATTGAAGAGTGCCAATCAATTCATCAATAGAGAGTGGCATAATCCTCTGAGTTTCCCTGATTGAGGTCTTAACATGGTTCCAATCTTTTGAGAGACCTCATAAAAGTTTGTTGACCTTCATTGGGGAAGAAATTAGATGACCTTGATATGCCAAACCGTTTACAATTTCTGTAAAACGATCAAACATATCTCCAATCGACTCTCCTGGCTTCATCTTGAAGGATTCATATTAGCTAAGCAGGAAATTTACTCTTGTCTCTTTTACACGATTAGTCCCTTCATAAGTAACATGAAGTCTAGCTCAAACTTCTTTAGCTGTTTCACATGAAGAGATTATATTATACTCAATAGGAGACAATGCACAATATAAAGAATAAATAGCTTTTGCATCAAGCGCTTCTCTTTTGGACATCTCCGTCCGAGACATAGGAGCAGGGGGTTTGGTTTCATTGTCTTTGCCATTTTTATTTGATGTAGACACATCAATGGGATTGATTCCTTTTTCCACAACATCCCATTGCAATGGATCTTTGGATCTTAGGAATGCTTTCATTTTATTTTTCCACACATTGTATTCATTTCCATCAAAATATGGTGGCCTACTGTTGCTTTGCCCTTCCATATCCTAGTGCCAAGATACTAGCCATAGAAGATCTTTAGCTCAAAAGTAAAAACACTTTTATAAAACGAGCACACAAGCTCTGATACCAATTGTAAAAACTAGTAACAACACCTAGAGGGGGGTGAACAGGTGTTTAAACAAAATCTTGGCAAATATATGTGGAATAAAAAAAGTTCAGGGAAAAGAATAAGAATACAAGGTTTATAGTGGTTCGGCTTAGATCAAGCCTACGTCCACTCTCCCACGCTAACAGCCTTCTGCTAGATTCCACTATGCAATCAACAAGAGATTACAACTTTGAGTGCAAACACTTAGTAGTAGATCACACTATCTCACTAAGTCACTATTTTGGTATTTCTCTCACGATCACAAACGTTTAAGCTCACCAAAAACAAGTGTATGATCGAAGTTGCTCAGACTTTGGAATTATAAATTCTACGCTCCATCTCTTACTTGCTCATCGGTCCTTGATCTCCTTAAATACTCCTCCACTTCCAAACTAGCCGTTGGATAGCATCTTGAGGATCGTCTTCCAATCTACCCATTGGACAGATTTGTATCTAGAAGATTTGGTAGCTGTTGAGTGATAAAAGTAGAATCCTAAATTGATTTTGATCGCTCATACCAAACAGAATCTTGGTTTCCATAAGTAGAGCTTCTTCATATAGAAAGTTCTTGTCTTCAAGATTTAATTGTCAATCAATTAAATTGAGTCAATCAAATCAATCTTGATGTAGAATCTAAATCAAATCACTAGCCATTATACATTTGGGCTTGTGTTACGTTCTGTCGAGTTCTGGATATAAAGTCTGAGGGCAATAGACTTTACAATCTGAGTCTGAACATATTTTGCTTCTAAACAGATTTAGCTTTAAGATCTAGACACAGTCTGAATAAGTTCAGCTTCAGCATAAAGTCTGGTTCGTCTTCTGGTTCTTCCAAGTATAGACTTTGATAATATCATTTACATGTTTTATCATCTGCATAATCTATTACTCAACCATCAAACATGTTAGTAGCTTTTGATTTATTTTTTCATCTTCAAAACATCATAAGGGATTTCCCTAACAGCTACGAGGGCCATGGATCGACCCACTTATCTCGAAACCCTTTTAGGGAAAGAAAAATGGAATTCCTATTGACTTGGAAGGGGAGTCAACTAATTGGGTTGATTCTAATGAGAAGGTTTCAGATACTCATGGCTGTAACTAACCAAGAGTCCGAATTTCTCAAGAGGAGAAAAAATGAGCACATGCCCCTTGGCGTAAAGCTTGGATCAAAATTGAGTACTCCCTTCTCATTCGTCGCTTAATGGCGTTGTGGGAGCCAAGAGGGGAATTGTCTATCATTGATGTTGGTAATTATTTGGCTGATGATCACAAGTCCATTCTGAGTAAGGCCTCGGATGATTTTTTTTCTCTACCTATTGTTGCGGCCTATGTTTTCCACGTCAAGGGAAAAAGGAATAGGTTTAAGGTTCAAGTCCCTATATCTAATACACTAAAGACACTCGGAAAAAAAAAAAAAAAACCTCAATCATAATGAATTAATGTAAGACGGGATTTAAAATGCTATCTTGGATAATGATCAACTACAAACGTCAAAACAACCCCACAAAGTGGCCTTTGCGCATGATCCACACAAGCCGGCTATGAACTAGAATGGATCAATTCAATTTTTCGTTCAAATTTTAAGCACTCTTGTGGTTCACATAAAAACCGAACCAAGCTGACCTAAGCATCATTTGTATTCCCATATAACATTCATCAAGCTCGTGAAGATAGATAATACATGTAAAGGGAGTCAAGCATGCAAGACTCTTGAAGCTAGATTAACACTAGAAAAAATTCCAACCTCAAAAATCAGTTTTCTGGATGGTTTTCCTCTTGATTTTCCATGATCAAAACATCGTCAACCTTAAACAAAAATGCATCTAAGATCCCTAGCTTGCTTTCTAGTTTCTTTGTCGCATAGTTCTTGACCAAAGGAACCAATAAATTGTCCTCCAAAGGTATATGTATATGTATATGTATATGTATATGTATATGTAATGAGATCTACAAGGAAGAAAGCTTAACACGAAGGTGTATTGTTGGCCTCTAAAACCTTACTCTAGTGCCTTTCTTGTCGACTCCCTTGATGCATATTCTGACTATATGTACTCTAGTTTCAGTTACAACTCTTTTTTAGCAACTTCTATCTCCCTCTATTTTTTCTCAAAATCTCACTTTTTCCCTGACATGTGACTAACTGGGCTCAACACTGGAAAAAGTTTCAAGGGTTGATCCATAAGGATGGTGTTTTTCGGGGAGATTTTGGCTGCCTTACCGGCCTCTGTTTGAGGCATGTTACCTATGATTAGAAAGCTATTTGAGTGTACTTTTACTCTCTCATTAAAGGTTTTGGCGAATTTTAGCTGGAAATTTGTGAAAATCTCGTGATCTCAATGAGTCAATCTGGAATTTTGCTGAGTTGACATTGGTTTCTACCCCCAACTTCTCGCTCTTTCCCCCACGACTTTTTCTGCTCTCTGATCTCACGATTCTCTCATTGTTTTTGATCTATCTCTCTTTTTCCAGCTCTAGAGGATTTTTTTTTTTCAGAGAATGGTTGACACCTAAATTTCGCCTAAATTAGTTAATTAAAAATAGCATTAAATGTTAGGAATTAGTCACACACACAAAAAAAAAAAAAAAACGAAAAAATGGTCGGATTGGGCCGGATTCGACCTTGGCCCAACCCGCCCCTTTCTTTTTTCCTTCCCCTCCCGCGCTGGGCCTGGCCCAACCCTTCTTCCTTTTGAACTTGGCCCATGACGATCTTTTCCCCCCCTCTCCAGTCGGTCTTCGCCAGAAGACCTGCAAAAGCAGAGGAAAAACATGCGGCATAGCCGCAGCAGCCGAGAGAAAGCAAGACGAGAGGATCGAGGGTGGTAGGCGGCCGGCACAATCCGCGGGTCGAGAGCAGCTCGAGGATAGCCTGGCCAGCAGGGGGTCTTTGTGTGGACCTGCAGAAGAAAAGGGCAACAAAAGCCAAAAAACAAAAAAACAAAAAGAAACACAAGCGGGGGCGGAACATCGAGAGGACTGAACAGAGAGCAGCGTGAGAGAGAGAGGAGAAGAAGGGAGGAGGAAAGGAGTCTCAGGACCCCCGCTATCATCGTCGACGCGCCCCCGAGATGCCCTGCCACCGCCGGTGAGCCACTCAACCGACGCCGACCGCTGCCATCGCTCCTGAAACGCAGGTTGGCATTTTGTCGAGCATCTTGCGTGCATTGTTTTGATTCGAGCCAACCGGAGCTCCTTCCAACCAATTCGGGCAAGCTTCAGCCACCACTTGTCCACCACTATTGTCTTTGAAGTTCCGGCATATTTCCCTGAGGTTTGTGACCCGTGCTTGGGCCTCGGCCAAGCTGAACCCCCCCGGATCCGCTACGCGCGCCACCTGCTCGCTATAATGCCAAGCTAAAAAATAGTCCTTGACCCCCTATTTGGAGAGATCGTTTGGCTACTGTGGTCTAGCGCTCATCCTCCACCCCATTTGAGGCAGTGTCGCCGTGCCCGAGCCAGAGTACCACCTAGGCACGGCATTGTCTCCTCTGATCGCAACTGAGAAGTTGTGAACCAGAGGAGGAGGGGCTGGACCAGGCCAGATCCACGATCTGGCCCGATTGGCCCCTCTCACCCCACAGGCCAACGGCCCAGGGTCGGTCTAGGTTGTTAGGCCTGCGAGGAGCCCTTTTGCAAGGGGTTGGGCCCGTCAATCGAGCCCAACCCACGTTTAAATCAAGGCTCTTGCCCTTTCTAAGTAGGCCAACCGGCCCGTCCCTCCCTAGCCAGACCGAAGTCGGGTCCGGTCGGAGACGGGACCCAAATCCGCAGACCGGGTCGAACCAGGTCGGGTCAGACCGAACCCGACCCGGTCCGGCCAAAAAAATAAATAAAATAAAATAAAATATTATTATTTAAAAAAAATTAAAATTAAAATTAAAAAATTAAAAATTAGAAAATCTAAAAAGTGTAGGCTTTGATTAGGAATGGCCATGTATTTTTAGGCCTTTAATTGTTCGTATATTAATTATATTGCATATTTAATTTACCTGTTTAACTATGTTTGCAATTACCTAGTGGCATGTATTAATTTTACTGCAATTAGAATCTTGGTAGCTATGGTTGTTACTTTATTGATTGCGTACTCACATGATCACCTTACATGTTAGTGAATAGGTGTAAAATTAATCCGAACTACTTGACAAAAATCATTTTGTTAAAATGAACAAAATTAGGTACTGAAATGGCACTAATTGGTCAATTAGTGTAATCAAGTCCCCAACCCTAGATTCTCTAGTTGCGTAAGAAGTGAAGTACACTCACATACCTCACTTGATTTTTAGCCGACCCCAATAGGCTAGTGTCGACTCCTTTTTGCAAAATCTTTGTTAATATCCCAACGTCACGCGGGGTATGGGCTTGGGAGAGCCCACGCCTAATCATGGGCCTTAGGCCCATCCTTTAGGCAATACCCTAAACCTGTTCCCTTCCCCGAGGGTAGGTCACGACAAGAATCCTACGAAATCCGCCCCCCAAAAATAAATAAATAAATAAAAAGGCGATACCCTTTTCTTCCTTTTTGCATTTTGGCATTTTATTCTCTACCGTAGCTTTGTTCTTTTCCCTGCCTTCCTTTTCGAACATCTCTTGATCTAAGGCACAGTCCGAGGACATGACCATGACTATCTTGAAAGAGTTTTTAGTACACTAAAAGAGCAATTTTTGTTTCAATTTTTGAGTAAAATAGTCTGAGATTTTGGATGGAAAGAGTTGGGAGAGACTAAATTGTCATCTTGATTTTAGCCAAAATGGTCAAGAACAAGAACGTTAGTGATAAAACTCCCCCTCCAGATTAAGTTTTGTTGTGGCCCGAGACAAAAGTCCATTTTGGGATTGTAACCAAGGAGAAGAGGTTGGGGTCCAATTTGGCGGCTCATGTTGTTTGGAAATGGGCGAAGCCCGTGATATTTAAGCAATACTTACATGATTCGGGTGCACATCAATTTAATCAATCAACTGTTGGATCATGTTCATCTCACATAAGATCCAAATTATTCAACAGCTAAGATTTGCTATGCTCTCAAATCATCCAAAACAAATTTCAACACATATCACATGGTACCATTGCTAAGTTACAACACAAGCATATGGCGATAGGGAGGTTGGTTCACACATTCAAGGGAAACTAAGAAAGCATATGGCAGTGCATGTGAATTGATAGGGAGTGCAGCCGTTGAAAGTCTAAAATTGCTGCTTGTATTTAATGTTCTTTGTTTCTTTTTTGTTACGGGAGAACATTTGGCGTGCATGAAGAAAAGTGCAATGATGGCATTCATTGCATGGGTCAAAGAAAGAGGAAAGAACGTCCACTTTAAATGCACAATGGAAATTATGGTGGGCTTGTATTCATCTTGTCTTTTATATAGATTTCAAGTTTTCCAAAATTGTTCCAAATCTATTGATAATACTATCATGACTTCCACCTGCAAAATGATTGACTACGGATAGTTTTCTTTCAAGTGAGTAGTGAAGAGCTTTGGTTCCATAATTCTATTGTTAACCTAACCGGAAGAGCATCTTATATGACAGTCATATCACATAACATTTTGATGTAGCATTTCTCGGGCATTTAATTCCGTTAAATCTACACACGAGGCAGATTGAAAGTTTTAATGGAAACAACTCATCGTATAATTTGTCATGTCACACCAATATATCAGATGGTATAAGGCAATGGAGGGACTAGTCCATGGGTCAATGGCATGCTTTGATGGTATAACATGGGCCTCATAGCCCAAAAAGATGGAACATGTGCCCATGGACATCAATCTTGCAAGTGACTCTCCAGGCATCGGCCCGCACTTCATGTAAAGGTAGCTCGCGAGCCAATTTGTACTCTCTAGTCTGATTTTGACTCGGGAGTAGTGCATAAAGGAAGCACAGAGAGGCACAGGGACTAGGGAGTCCGAGGATGTTGCCAAAGGACATGAATGAAACAGACCATATTGAAGGAAGATATGCCATGATGATGAATTATCAGCTCGTTCAATTAGTATTCTCATTTCGTACCCTTTAATCCCAATCAATCAAGGCATTACATATAGGAGAATTCAATTACAACAATAATACAAAATTATCAATCAGCAAGCAATAAGAACGCCAAAAGAAAAGCCGCATTCGAAGAAGTCGTGATCATACAGTATCAAATTCACAAACTTGGGTTATATGTGATATCCGCCGGCTTGATCCATTTGTCGCCTTTGATGAAGGATTTGACCGTGAACTTACTGGTTTCCTTGGTCGAAAGGTTCAATCTCAGTCCCTTCCACTTGACTCTGTTCTTCGTGTTAGACCCTGGTCCGTAATTCTGGAATTCCGCGTAGTATATGGTGTCTGGGGCTGAGTTGCCAACCCACGGTAGCCACCCGTTCGGGCTGATGATGTTGGGCATCATGGAGCGCATGTAAACCGTGGTAGAGTAGTTCTTCCATGGCCGCCCGAGGAATGTCTGGACATTGGTCAAGTTCCCCGCCGGCCAGATGGTGCAGTTCTGGATCGAGATGCCAGTGTTCTGGTTAGGATCCATCTTGCCTTGAGCAGTGATGGTGTTTTGCTGGCCGAGCATGGGCGTCTTGGGCAGGATGGTACAGTTCTGGAAGACGACCGCGGAGTTCCCGAAGATGAAGTCGACCGTCCCGTAGATGTTGCAGTCCCGGTAGAACTGGCGGTTGGAGTGAGTGTAGAGGGAATCCTGGAAGGCGTCGATGCGGCACCGATAGAAAATGGACTGGTCGGCAGTCGACATGAGAGCCACTGCTTGGTGCTTGGCTGGGCCGGCGGTGTTGCGGAATCCCATTTCCCTAGCAACGAAGCCTTGGCCAAAAACAGCTGCAAAGTAGAAATGTTTGATTAGAGTTGAAGCTTATTTTCCACAATTGGAGTAATGCTAAGACAAGAACATTATCGTTATATTTAAACCTTTCTTTTAACCATGGACTGAAAATAAGAATGTTCATATTTATTTTTTTCTTCTTGACATCGTAAGTGATAATATATAGGCAATAAATCATTAATTCTTAGATTCAAATTATGGTTCAAATCACATAGAGTTAATAATCTCATACCTTGATAGAAGGTTGTCATCGTAAATGAGTTTTAATGAAACTTTCTAGGAACAAGTTCATCACAAAATAATAACGGTCTACTATTATCACTATTCATCCATATGAACCTTCTACTAAGCGAGCAACCAAAATGAGTTAAGAGATTGCGAAGGAGAAAATTACCGAAAGTTGCGCTCTGAAATGTCGGAGTCCCGTCGACGACATTCAGGCTACCAGTGACGACCGTCGCATCCATCCCATCGCCGACCATCACGACGTTCCACTTCGACTTCTCGACCCGCACATTCTCGCTGTATACCCCCTTCTTCACGTAGATAATGAACGTTTTCTCGCTCTTGTCAGGCACGGCTTTGAGTGCAGCTCCGATGGTCTTGTACTTGCCGGAACCGTCTTTGGCCACAACAGCATTTGCTTTCTTTCTCAAATCGGAGCTCTGAAGCAGCTTGCGCCCTTTCCGGTGCACCCATTTCGGCACTTTGTGGTGGCCGTGGTGGCGGCCGAGGTGGTTGTTGGGGTGAGGGAAGCTCATGAGCCGCCTTAGCTTGAACGAGCTCGTGATGCTCGAAATCCAAGTGATGATCGCAAGACTATTGCTTGTCAGTTCACCTGAGTTCTTGAGATAGCTCGCAACGTTCTCTTTGATTGCTCCTGCTGATTCCTCAAACCCGTCGATGCACGTCTGTTGGCACGTCCCGGCCGTGCTGAGCCAGGTCCTGAGATCATCTGCCGAATCGAGCACGTTCGAGGCATCGCTCGATGACAGCGAGCTGTTCAAATGGTCCAGCGCAAGCCCGAGGAGCTCGCGGCAGCTATCCAGCACCGCACTCGCCGTCTCATTCACCGCGTTGTTATTGAAGACCGTTCCTTGCTCGGAGAAATAGCCAGCGGCCTTGGCCAACTCCTCCAAGGCCACTCGGATTGACAGCTTGAACAGATCCTCGGGGCGGACCTGGCCGCTCGAGTTGGCCAGCGGGGCAAGGGCCCTAAGGCACGAATCCTTGTACAGCGTGACGTCGCACACGGCCTTCACCGACGTTGAGAGAGGTTGAGGCTCGCCGTTGCTCTTGTTGCTGGCGTGAACCGAGGTACCGACCACCGCAGCGACCACGATGGCGACAAGAACGGCGGAGGATAAGCCTATGACGATGGTTCTCTTCCGGTTATGGCGGCGAGAGTTGAGCGCTGCCTGCTCGGCTTCGTTGATCTTCCCATAGGCCTTGATCGAAGCCATTGACGTGCGACTTCGAGATTGTCTATTGTGCTTCGCTTTGCGGTGATGCTGTCATGGACGTTGGTGGAATTTATACATGGGGCCGTGCATGGGTTAAGGCGCGGACCTACGTGCGAGGCACAAAACGATATGAAGCGTGAAACAAGGTCAAAGATGATATGTCCTGTTCATATTTTTCTTTGCTTTTGTTGGGGGTTGGAGTGGTTCTCATGTCTGTGAAACAACAACAGCTAAAAATATAAAATGATCATAGGAATAATTTTCTAAAGCAATGACATTCGTGGGGTTCGACTATACATATGCATTATTTTCAATAAACTTTTGCCAGAAACCGGCCGATATTTTATAACTATGAAGAATGGAAGAAATCAAAGAAAACAGTTGCGACTTTTTCGGTATTGATTGGCGATGACATTGTCGAGCTAGATCTCCATATGTCATCATGGACTGATTTATCAGTCGGTTCGTTTTTCCATATGAAGCGATCGACCCCTGCAACTTGGAGCTTTTCAAAGAAAAAAAAAATGAAGAAGAAGCAGGGTCTTCTGACCAATAAAAAATGAAAATAAAAAAGCGGAGTCTAATACAAGGCTGTCTTGCTGCTAATAGGCTTTTCGTAAACTATTGTTTTGTTCCAAGGCCCTTGAGCCCTTCTTTTACTCAGCCCAACATCTCGTAGGCTGGGCTGTGTTTTTGGTAGTAAAATTATAGGGCTAATTCCCTACGAAAAATAAAACATAAAAACCCATCTTTAGGATCAATCTCAACTTTAAACTATTTTTTTGTCTGAAAAATCTCCAACTTTCACTTTAGTTCCAAATTTGTCCACACGTAAAAAAATCGCCACCAATTTCCTCGAGATTATAAATATTCAGTTATTGCATTTATACAACTACTTTGGCATTTTCAAAAGAGGGATCTATATTAAATGTGGTTCATACTCCTCATTAAGAAAAAGGCACAGGGTCTTGTTCCCTAATGAGGGAACAGGAGTCCGAGGGTTTCAATAGTTTAGACCACTTATTTTGTGCCGCTCATGCTAGATGTGATCTTAGTACAAAGCTGAACTAGGATAAATAATGTCTTGACTTAGTTTTCTCGTCTTAGTTTCTATTTCATTGTGTTTGTACCCCTAATCCTAACCTCCGCTATGAGTTATAGGCCAAGTATGATATATATTAAGTACTCAACCCACATCAATTTTCTAATGTGAGATTTCTCTAACACAATTCATACGTGCATCATAATAATTCAAAAGTCCAAAAATGTCATCCGTCACCCTTTTAAGTACATCACCAAATAATGGAAAGTAATCCATTTAATTGATGAACGATTTTCATGAAAAGTATTGATTAGACATTGCATCAACCCCACTTTTGCTTGCAAAAAGTATCCATAAGTTCTTATTCCATTCACATATTCCAGCAAAATTTACTCATTTCCCACTCAATAATACAAATTGCATAAGCTGACGAATACCCGACAAGCGAACAAGAAAAGTCCCGATGCCTCTATAGCCATTCTTCCATCGGACTTGGACACTCTAGAAGCTCTCGATCAATGATTGAACTCTCACGTTTCTGGAGTTCAACCATCGTCGATTTTCGATGATCTAATTTCTCAGCGGATTTAAATTAAACAACCGCCAAAATAGAATTAGTGGTGTCGAGTCACCATTTTTTTTTTTTACTGAAAAAAAAAATTCTCTTCTCCATTCGTCACGTGCGTTCCCCTCCGGCAAAGTGATAAATGGGCCGGGGCCCCGTTTTGTCGGCCCATCTTGGCGGACCCCACGGCGGACAAATTATCGGAATCGTCGGCTAGCGAGAGAGCGAGGATAACAGGATAAGGAGGGAAAATAGAGAGAGAGAGCGCCAGCTAGAGCGGGTCAAAGGAAGAACAATTATCGAATGATCCGGGTCGCCCGTGAGCCCGTTGCATCTCGACCCTTGGCTAACGTGGACCCCGCGGGGCGATCTCCACCCTCGACGGGTCGAACGCATTCGAGCTCACGCGACGCTTCTGGACCACCGAACCAAAACTCCTCCTCAGAGATCTGCCCATCTGTCGAAGGAGGTGACGTGTCCTCCACTATCCGACAAACAACATGGAAGGAAAGGAAGGGCCGGGGGGGGCCCCCGACCGGACGCGTGGCGCGTCCTCAGCCGGCCTCGGAAGTCGCAACCCACATGCCCCTCCCCCCGTGCGCTGCGGCGGCTGCGGCCCTCCCTCCAAAAAAATAAAATAAAATAAAAAATTAAGATAATGATATTTTCAAAAGAATTCTGATAAACTCCAAAGATAATTAAAAAAATATCTTCTCTTTTTTGTCAATGGGTCAGGACCCTTCCGCTACCGACAAATTGCCAAAATGACATCACTGACCTCGGTATCCTTCGGAACTCCCACCGGTCCGATTCCTCCTTGAGAACCAAAAACAATTTGGAACGTGCCTTGTCCCCACGCCTTTAGCATCTTCGGTAATTTTAAAATCCGTATAAGAAAATAGAGAGAGGAAATATCTGTCGGAAAAGCCGAAAATCACATGAATTCCAAGGAGGGGGGCGGCGATAGACCCGTGAAAGTGAACTCGTGAATCCACCGAAAACATTAAATTTCAGCCCCTTTTAATCGAGATTTTACTATGTGGGAAAAAAAAAGATTGAGGCCGGTAAGGGTAGGATCGTAAAAATCGCAGGAGAACGTGAGCCGTTCCTTCCAGGAAGGTAGGCTTGGTTTCGGGTGTTCCCCCCTCCCCTCTTTTTGCGCACGTTTGGAGCGCCGTCTCGGCTCTGGCAGCTGTCCCCGGCTGGGCTGATCTAGTGCGCGCTCGCTCACGCCCTTGTCCTGCACCCTTCTCAAGTAAACCATGATTGAAACGGATCGAGTCTAGTGAGTAGGGTCGTGCAACCGGATCGGTTCTACTGGATCACTGGATCGAACCGCCTTGAAAGTCGGTCCAATTCTAGTTCCCCATTAAAATTTTGTTAGATTCCTAATTCTGAGAAGAACCGTCCAAAAGTGGATCACCCAAACTGAATCTAATTTCACATAACTTAAAAACCCTAATTTTTATCTTGATATCTTTTTCTCTAACTCTCTCTCGTTTGTTCTCTCTAATCTTTATGACTCTTCACCACACGCCACTCATCTCTCCGCCTCACTTGCTCACAACTCAATTGTGCTCGTTTGAGCCTCACAACCATTATTTGTTCCTAATTCACCTTTGCTCACCCACCCTTGAGATAAGATCACTGGGCATGCTCGTATTGAATTAGTCATGCGTGATCAAACATCAAAGATCTCTTCCCACTGACCAAGAAAGGGAGACGAAGAAAAGGAAAGATATAAAAAGACTCAATTTATGATCAAAATATCACATTTAATGGAAAAGATCGTCGAGCCTTCGAATCGCTAGCTCAGAAAAGCAAATAGCTTTGCATGGACTCTTTCAAGTAGCTTGTTTATGATTTGTTCGAGTATTCATTAACTTAAATTAAGGATCCGTCATCGCAATTAAGTTCGAGATAAGATCACCGGGCATTTTTGTATCGAGTTAATCATGCGTGATCAAACGTTGAAGATCCCGTTCCGCCAACCAATGAGGGAGAGAAAACAAAAAAGAAGGGAAAGATTAGATCCGAATTCACGTTCGCGGAATCGTGGAGGGATCCGGAAGTCAATGCCGTACGTGTCGGGTCGGTGTGAGCGTTACACACCGTAGACATTCCCCCTCCCCCACCGCCCGCGCGGGCAACGAAAGAAAAGAATCATCGGCTCGTGGCGAGCCGCGGCTTAACCGCGGTCAGCGGCTTAACCCGACCACGGTTGGGGATGAATACTTTCTCTCTCTCTCGATCTCGGCGTTTTCCCCTTTTTCTCCCGTAAAAAAGAGAGGGATTTTTTATTCTCTCATTTTCATGGAGAATCGCACGTAATAGGACAACAACAACAATTAAAATACAAAATTAGAAAAATTAGAAAAATAAAAGAGAGCCTCTGCCTCTTTCTCTTCTCTGTTTCTCTCTCTGTCTCTGCGTGCGTTCATTGAAGAATCTGCTGTAGGAGGAGGAGGAGGAGGAGGAGGAGGATGATCCGGAGATTGAACGGTACGCCGCATGCCCTTCTCAATCCATCTCCCCTCGCTTCTCTTCTGCTCCATATGCCTTTCTTGCTTCTCGTTCCTTCGTGGGCTCTGCTTCGTTTTGCTTCTCGTTGTTGCTAGCACGAGCTCGAGTGAGGGAGTGAGTTCCGTTGCGAAGTTCTCTTCTTTGTTTTTAAAATACCGTCTCGTGCTTGCGGGAAAGTAGTCGTCTCCTCCTCCTTCTTCTTCTTCTTCTTCTTCTTCGTCGTTTTGTTTATTCGATGGCGGGCGGGGAGTGGGTTCGTGCGTAGGCTCGTGGCTTAATAGCCTTAGGCCTTTATGGGGTCCGATGCTTTTGCGGGTTTTTGGTGGTTATCATTGGCGAGGAGTTACTGTAGCTATCATTTGTGTGTGCGGAGTGTGCTGGTTTCGTTGGCTTCTCTGAATCGGCTGCTGATTGCTTTGGCGACAGAGAAATCTGCATAGCCAATGGATGACGTGCGTGGCAGATCTGAATAAACTCTGTATCCGTTCTTGGTTTGTGAGTCCTTTTCCCGAGTTGGGTTTATCTTCGCAAATCTTTTTCTCTTTCCCTTTCGGGGTTACGTAGTACGTAAGACCTTCCCAATTGGTTTGGTTGCCTGCTCTCTGAAAAAGGTAGGTTTATTTCTGTATTTGTGTTCTGTTCTGTTTCGATTTCGTTTTCAAAACTCGAGAACTAACCGAGGAGGGTAAGACTCTTTTTTTTTTTCTCTTTTTTAAATCATTTCCATGGATGGGTCGTTTCTTGATGCGTGGCGTTTCTGTGTTCCCGAAATTTTGACGTGTGAAATCGTACTTGCCTGCCTTAGTGTCTTTAATGAGTTGCAGAGCATTAAATGGGGGATAATTATCGATTTTGTTGCCAGTTTCATGCACTGTGTGAACATATTTATGGCAGGGGGTTGTCCCGAAGTTTCACTTTATTTATGGTTCTGGTCGCAGGGGACTGAACCGTATTGTTCGCATCGTGGTATCATGAGATGTATCTTGAGTTGGATCCACAAAGATATTGAAACGTTCGAGTGATTAAGATCTGCTTTGATTCCAGGTCGGTTTGAAGAGTGAGGAACTGCGAAATTAGGTCGAAGCAAAGTCGGTCTTGCCGCCTTCTTGTCATAGATGGGTATCCTCGAAGAGATGGGCTTCGGCAGTAACATCGACTTCTCATCAGCTAATCCCCAGGAGGCTGATGCCGAACAAGAAACCGAGGCTGTCGTGGAGGAAGAATACAGCGACGAGGAGGTGGATGTTGATGAGCTAGAGAAGAGGATGTGGAGAGACAGGATGCTCTTGAAGCGTCTCAAGGAGCAGAGCAAGAACAAAGAAGCTCTGGATGGCGCGAAGCAGCGCCAGTCGCAGGAGCAGGCGCGGAGGAAGAAGATGTCGAGGGCTCAAGATGGCATCCTCAAATACATGCTGAAGATGATGGAGTGTGCAAAGCCCAGGGCTTCGTGTACGGGATCATTCCCGAGAAGGGCAAGCCAGTGAGCGGTGCCTCGGACAATCTCCGAGCCTGGTGGAAGGAAAAAGTGAGGTTCGACCGGAACGGACCGGCGGCCATCGCCAAGTACCGGGCGGACCACTCGATCCCCGGGAGCGGCGAGGACGCGGCCACCATGGGCCCCACTCCTCACACCTTGCAAGAACTGCAGGACACCACTCTCGGGTCGCTCTTATCGGCTCTGATGCAGCACTGCAATCCACCGCAGCGGCGATTCCCGCTGGAGAAGGGCGTGGCTCCTCCGTGGTGGCCTACAGGAGAAGAGGAGTGGTGGCCCCAGCTCGGCCTACCCGCCGACCAGGGACCTCCGCCCTACAAGAAACCTCACGATCTTAAGAAGGCTTGGAAGGTGAGCGTCCTCACGGCTGTTATCAAGCACATGTCGCCGGACATCTCCAAGATCAGGAAGCTCGTCCGTCAGAGTAAATGTCTGCAGGATAAGATGACCGCAAAGGAGAGTGCCACGTGGCTCGCGATAATCAATCAGGAAGAAGCTCTGTCCAGGAAATTGTACCCCAATAGCTTCCCGCTCGTGTGTTCGGACAGTGGATTTGGGTCCTATGTCATCAGCGATGCTAGTGATTACGATGTGGAAGGAGTTGATGATGAACCAAAGCTCGAGGCGGACGAATGCAAGCCTTTTGATCCAAGTGCTTTTGGTATCGGGCCAAGGGTGTCTTCAGACGAGCTTTTGATCCATCCACTGGTTTCTCATATCAAAGGAGAAGTTAATGAAACCAAAACCAATTCGCGGCTAGTTTCAAAGAGGAATCAACCATCTGATGAGCCGAAGGCGAGAATGGATCAGAAGATATACACATGCGAGTTTTCTCAATGCCCTTACAGTGATCACAGCCTCGGTTTTCTTGATAGGACGTTGAGAAATAATCACCAGCTGAGTTGCCCTTATCGGAGTAAGCCTATCCCTTCCCAGGCCATTGGAATTTCAAACTTCCAAGTGAGCAATGGCCAGCAAGCAGCCTTTCTTCCTTCCTTTGCTCAACCTAATCCCAGTCCTCCTGGAACTCATACTCCGTCTTTTAATATACGTGGACTTGGACTTCCTGAAGATGGGCAAAAGACGATATCCAATCTCATGTCCTTCTACGATGTGAATCTCCAACAGAACAGTAATAGTGCAGGGAAACTTGGTGCACCTTCAAATGAGCAGCAGTTGCTGAATGTTCAGCATAGCATGGGTGATGGCTTATTTGCTCATGGAGCTTTCATGGGAGGCAAAACGCATGAAGAGATAAACTTACCCTTGAACCATTCGGTCTTTCCATCGATGGGCAGTCAACATGATCAAAGCAAGGCATTTGATTCTCCATTCGAATTTTGCCTCAATGACGGTACGGTCGACTCTCGATTCGGTTCTCCATTTAGTTTGACTGCGGCTGACTGCAATAGGATGGATTTACTTCCAAAGCAAGATGGCTTTGTTTGGTACCGTTGAAGCCGCTGCCTGTGTCTTTGCGTCATGATTTTCTCAGAACTGATGTAAGAGAAGGAGCATTGGAAAAGCAGAATAGTACCGATCTGTTGTTTAGTTTAGTTTTGCTGCGAGTTGGTCGAAGATTTTGGTGTTGAACTTAGCTGGATTTGCTTGTTTAAAATTGGAAAATGGAGATGCAGAGTCGGGTGTCTCTCCTGCAGCATGCTCTATAGGATGGATAGTAACTTACAATTGCATTTGCAGTAACTGAAGAGCGGAGGATTTGGTAACAAGATGGGGAAGAAACAAAAACCGTACTCCATAGTCCATAGTGTCCTAAAATTTCATGCTTTTTGTAATTTGTTTTCTTGTTGGAACTCTACTGATACTGGGCTTGTAAAAAAATTCTTATTTGGAATATACATACATAAGTAGCTTCTAGACTTTGGCCTTTTGTTGAGCTAAATCCAGATTCTCTGTTTTGCTTCTTTTTGCTTGAATGGTGGGTCTCTTCTCTGCATGCACTCAAAAACTCCAGCGAACCACGAGTGATGTCGTTGCTGAGATTGTGGTTGGTGAATGATGTGCCAGTTTATTCTTTCACATATAAACCTGATCTCAGCAAAATCACAACATGGTCTGTACAGATATGGTGAAGCCAGGAGCTCAGTACCGAAAGGTATTTGTGGTTCGAGTTTTTGTGTGATTCTGAGTTTTCTTAACATGACACTTATTTGACAATTTGCATCATGTTGCGTGTTGGGTATCTTGCGAAATTCTCTCGTCAATGGTGATTAGGACATTCATCTAAGCTGTTGTTCTTATGTTTATTAAATTAGGAAATTCATTTGCTTGAATCTGAAGGTCAATGGCGTGGCTTGTCCTTTTCAGGTTGTCTTAATTTATTTGGATGAATCATGGTTTTTCTGTTGTAAATTACTCCAATTTTGGGGCCGTCCAAGGCCTATCGATTCATCGATTAACCTGCTCCGCGTACGACCGGCTCACAGCTTGAACCCATCCGAACTTTCTCAGTAGTTTTTACATGGCATGTGCTCATCTCTTTTGGTCAACAAAAAAAGAAAAAAGAAATATAGATTCCTCTTTTCCTATTTTATTCCAAAAATCACTCACACTTTCTCTTAACTATAAAAAAGGGCACCCTTACATGTGACTTTGTACAGAAAATGAAGGGAAAATTTCCGAGTTTGTTGCCTTTAATTTTCTTATAAAACTCCATATATATTTCTTTATCTTTTTTGGATTTGTTTTGATGCCTATTGATCTAGTTCACTTTATAACTCATTTTTTTGGTGTTAATCTCTTGGCAATGTTATCCTTGGAGTTAACATGGGTGTCAAAAGAATGTCTTGCGTCCAATCTACTCAGCTTCTGTTTTTCCCTTCCTAGATAAGAAAGGAGAACATGACATTGCTGAGGGATAAGATTTTTACTAACATGCTATTCGTTGTCTAATCACCATGAAAGAGAAACAGTCTACAGGACAAAGCTGGAGACTGGATTTCTAAATGTTTTAACAGATTTCTACGGGAAAAGAGTGATGAAATACTTGTAATCTATATTGAGAGATTTCATCAGTTTGCTCAAAGTGCTTCAGAACAAGGAAAGGAAAGAAGCGGCTAGAATTCTACAAGGGACAAAAAGGAGAAGAGCCCAGAACCCCAAACTGACCCTTAGGAAGAAACTTTCTATTTGTTTAATTATGTTAAAATGAACACTTGGTAATTCTCTAGAACTGCACATTAATATAAGAAGGATCCAGAAATGCCTAATCGGCAGAAATTTTGTCATTACAGCTGAATGACGCGGTTTTGTTATCCTAATATCTGAAGAAGACGACAAGAACTACGCTGTGCGTTCTAATCAATTTGCTGAAAATTGTTTACTGTGGTCTGATGTATTGGGTTTAATGAAAATCTGAGAGACACTAGAGATCTTGGTGCATAATACAATGAAAGATAAGTCAACCATGCCGCTCTGCAACGAAGCCGCTCTAACCAAGCCGCTCTGCTTTCTCTTTCTTAGCTGTTGTCTTATTTTATTTTCTGGGTTCGTAAAGAGACTATTTTATCACATGGATTTACGAGGAAATGATCAAAGCATAGAATTATGATAACATTTTTGGATTATGTGGGAGGAGATTGGTTGACCAAGTCACCTTTGTCTCTATTTCCTGAGCTGTGATACCCTCCAGACTTGTTCCTCGTTTCCATCTGAATTTCATGCATTTCTTTATAGTCTTTAAACTAATGCAGAATTAAATGTTGGTATACGCTTATGTCAATCCCTTATTATTAAACCCAACTTGTACTCTCTCTCTTTGTGTTCCTTCTTTAAAGTTCAAACATTTTCTGAATTCCAAGTCTAAACCCAGTTTTCCTCAAGTCTCCAAGATTCCAAATTCTCTTTAGTCTTTGCCAACTTTTGGCAGAAAAGCTCTCTTTGCCTATGGGCCAAGAAACGAAAAGGCTCTCTGATGACTATGAAGTGGCTGATGTCCTAGGAAGAGGAGGATTCTCAGTGGTCAGGAAAGGCCTCTGCAAATCGAGCGGAGATGGAAGAGAAGTTGCGATCAAGACGCTCAAGAGGCTCGGCCTGTCGACTCCACCACCAACGGTCCCGGCGAAGAAGCAGTTTGCTTCACTGACATTCCCCATGTGGAAGCAAGTACCCATTTCCGATGCACTCCTTACCAATGAGATCCTGGTCATGAGAAGGATAGTTGAGAATGTTTCCCCTCATGACAATGTCATTGACCTCTACGATGTGTGTGAGGACCAGAGCGGGGTCCATCTGATCCTCGAGCTCTGCTCAGGTGGGGAGTTGTTTGACCAGATTGTGAATCGGAAGAGGTACTCGGAGGCGGAAGCAGCTGCCGTGGTCCTGCAGATTGCCCGGGGCCTGGATGCTCTCCACAGGGCCAATATTGTGCACCGGGATTTGAAGCCAGAGAATTGCCTGTTCTTGAACAAGCGTGAGGATTCACCACTGAAGATCATGGATTTTGGGCTGAGCTCCGTGGAGGAGTCCGACCCAGTCATCGGATTGTTCGGTTCAATAGATTATGTGTCACCAGAGGCTCTCTCTCAGGGAACAATAACTACAAGGAGTGACATGTGGTCTTTGGGAGTCATTCTATTCATTCTGCTCTCAGGGTATGTTGCAATATTTTCACTCTCCTGATTCGTGATTGCATCGGTAGGTAGAAGGATGATAATCTAGTGGGGTAGTTGCCACTTCTGCAGTTTTCTTTGCTTAGTAGGCCCTTCACAGATGTGAAAATTCTCGCCTTTTTGATTCAGCTCATCACTTTCTTGATATGAAAGTTTCGGGTTGGAGAGCTCACATACTCAAGGTTACCGCTTGATTTATAGCTCGAGTCATGACAGTGTACTATGTGACTGCAAAGCCTAAAACAGTTAAAACTGACCGTTGCAGGATCTAGTCGCTTATCGGATTCGTTTGTGAGCTTTTAGCAATTCCTGTCTGTCTCAGAATCCAGTTGTTGACTAAATTTTCTTCACGTCGAGTGGGATTCCCATCTCTCTGAAAATGTTATTGTTTCCCAATTCCTGCTAAATTTCCTCACAACCAGAGGGCTTAACGATTGTCAGATTCCTGAAAAGTGTTCCTTTCACTCGCTTTTCGCTTCCAGTTCCGCTCCAGCAGAGGCATTAAAAATATTTCTCAAATCTTACAGCAATGGGCAGTCATCCGCAGATGCTAACATAGTTTTGTATGAATTTCAGGTATCCGCCATTCATTGCCCCATCCAATCGCCAAAAGCAACAGATGATACTGAGAGTAAGTCAAGCACATCCATGTAACAGGAAAAGATTTCGCTCTCTTTTGTGGCCCTAGAATCAGGTATTTTTCTTCTTGGTTCCAAGGATGAATACTTTTGACTCAGTGAGATTATGTTTATTCTGTGAAGGGAGAGTTCAGCTTCGATGAAAGGACCTGGAAGAACATTTCCTCATCAGCAAAAGAACTAATTTCCAGCCTTCTGACCGTGGATGCTAGCAGGAGACCGAGTGCCCTAGATGTAAGATACTCAAATTTACTACTCCAATAAGACCTCTTAAAAGTTTTTTTCTCCTATGAATAGACGGATTTAGTAGCTATAAAAGCGAATTGCTGTCAAGAGAAATCCGTGCGTTTCTCGTAACTAGAGACTTAAATTGTACTAGACTGACGAGGGTAACATAAATTCATTGCATAGTCCTTTAAAGAATCAAGAATGAGCAACTATTCTTGCCCATGATAATTTCTGAAGTAATGTACCTGCTCTTCGAGTGACACTAAACTTGCCGTTCGAACAGCTTCTCAATCATCCGTGGGTGATAGGTGATTTGGCCAAGGAGGAGCAGATGGACCCTGAAATCGTCACAAGGCTGCAGAGCTTCAATGCCAGGCGCAAATTACGTGCAGCGGCGATCGCCAGCGTGTGGAGCAGCACCATATTCCTGAGGACCAAGAAGCTGAAATCTCTGCTCGGGTCTCATGACCTTTCGCAAGAGGAACTGGGGAATCTTAGGGTTAACTTCAAGAAAATGTGAGCCATTGTCCCCGAATCCCCTAAGCACATGCTTTCATTCAGGTTCTCCGCTTTTATGGGAACTTTAAATATGTTTTAATTACAAGAACGCATGCTTGGCTCATCGCAGATGCGCTAACGGAGACAACGCCACCCTATCGGAATTCGAAGAGGTTCTGAAGGCGATGAAAATGTCGTCACTAGTCCCCCTGGCGCCTCGCATCTTTGACTTATTTGACAACAACCGCGATGGAACTGTCGATATGAGAGAGATACTGTGCGGCTTCTCCAGCCTCAGGAACTCCCGTGGGGACGACGCTCTACGCCTGTGCTTTGAGGTACGTTAATCTTCATTGTCTCCATAGAAGAGAATAACACTTCAAGAAAGTTTTAGAGTCGGACAGTAAGATGCTCTACTAAGAACTAGGAGGGATTTTAAGGTACACCTGATTATTTGTAGAGCCCCAGGAGCATTATTTGTCGGCTATACCATGCCGGGAAGCAACAGATAAGAAGTTCAGTACCGGTGTGAAAATTCCATTTATGTATTCTGTAGAAACATATCACCTTCCAGTTAGATAACTTAATTTTCGAGGAAAACAGGCACTGTTTCTGCGATCTTTTCCTGTAAAAACTGTGACAAACCGACCAAAATAAGCTATCTTTTCTTACCGGCCCCAAAAAATCTCTCTTTTGCAACTCTGGACACGAGACCAGAGACCCTGTAAGAAAAATGAAACTCATGCTGACGTTAGTTCTGTGCGAACAACAGATGTACGATACGGATCGATCTGGGTGCATCACCAAGGAAGAAGTGGCTTCCATGCTTAGGGTAATACCACCGTTCAACTTTTTCACTAAATTCATTGGATTTATTGTTTCTCCAAGTTGAAAAGGTGACGTTCCGATGATGACTCTTTCAACAGGCTTTGCCCGACGATTGCCTTCCCAAGGACATCACCGAACCGGGAAAGCTAGACGAGATATTCGACCAGATGGATGCCAACAGTGACGGGAAAGTCACCTTCGAAGAGTTCAAGGCGGCGATGCAGAGAGACAGCTCCCTACAAGATGTCGTGCTCTCTTCTCTTCGTCCGTCATAGTTTCCTGCTACTTCTGTGTTACGCCATAATAAAAAAAGTTTTGTTTTCATGAAGTTTCTGTCTCTTTGTATCCGCCACATAAAAACTGTTGAGCAGAGAGAGAGACAGATTAATGTTCATTGCTATCTGTTGGCAACTGTCATTGTAATGATATTTCAAGGAGCCAAGCCTGGTTAAACTTCCATCCATACCTTTTCTTGTAAAAACTCTGCCGTTAAAAGGACAAGGTTTCCCTTGACTGGCAGACCATTTAAGCATTTACATCAATAATTAAAGTAAATGAAGTAACTCAACTGATGTATTTTCTTGGGCAAGCTCAACTATTTGCTTAGCTTAAGAAGGAGGATTTTCCACTCTCAGGTAAAAAGGAGAAGCAATTAAACTCGTATAACCTCCAAAATTGCATCAAAAGAAGAACCCAAGCGAGGGTTATACATGTCCAATCCTCTCCCTTATTCATTAGAACCATAGTATTCACACAACTCACATTTACAGTGTGCTACCTACTCTTGGTTGCTCTAAAATAAATAATGCACTATCTAACACTAAGGACCTAAAAAAGGCACATATACCTAACTATATCCACCCAATGTGGCGAATGTTGTGCTATCTTTACTGAAGATCAATCCTAGCTATTGCTTTATCAGACTTGTTACATCATACAATATATTTCTGACTACGGACCTCTGCGATGCCTCCATCCCTGAAGCAACTCTGCAGATCCCAGCTCTCCAGGTAAATTGGAGCAAACGGTAAAGCTCGACTGGCAAATGGTATGCTGGGTGGGCTATATAAGAGAAAAAAAAAATATACCTATCAATAATTGATAGGAGTTGATATCCCTCTCTAGCTGTGGATAACAAAATCAACTTCAAACAGGAAAAAGTGATGGCAAAAACCAGCAAAGCTTGTATGAGCAGTCATGCATGCATCAATATAAATTCTACTTTTTAGCATAACATTTGAAACACCACACAGAACAAAATGCCTATGATCTACATACTCCTCCTCAAGTGAAAGGAAAACAGTTGAGAAACTCTACTCACACCTTTCAGAGCTGTTCACGGATGTAAGCCATGGATCTGAGCATTGAGCCTAGAGTGTCCCTTGAAACCTGAAATTTCACCTCTGTTTCTCCGGTGGATGTCTTCGTATCTTGAAGCTGGAAAAGGGATGGCGATATAATGTTGTAAGCAAGGATTAAATGAACCAAGTCAACGACACGTGAGAACACATTGTTTTGGACAAGTCGCACAGTTTTGAGGTTCCCTCTCAGATAACTAACTAAAGAACACAACTCTCAAACATGAAGGAGAGATGATTCTTCTCAAGCATGTGAGGAACAAAAAAGGTTAATCCTCATGAAAAGATATAACTGCACAGTGACTTTCCTCATGTACAGGATCCTAGAAGGACATAAATCATATCCAAGACAAGTCCAATTGCCTGAAGATCGCAAGGACAATCAAGCACGGAGTTTCCAACAAAAAGCAACATCTGCGAGCTTTTGCTTGCTAGGGGAATTTCAAAGTTTAGCTCAGTCCCCCATGTCTCTTATGCACCTTCTCCTACATTGAAAACCTAATTATAAAACGTCGTAAACATACTTCCTCTAAGGCCCAAAACATTTAGGGGCATGGAACTACTTGAAGGAAGAAAAACCCTGACACCATTGTTGGACAGTCAGAAATTACACATCCTAATATGAAAAACTAGAAATAGATGTGGTGTACAAAACAATAGCTGCTAATATCACAGATATCACTGTAAAATATCTATATATCACCAACTACATAAGAATCTATGACCTAAGAGATTCTACTCCCGAGAAAGGTTAAATGCTGAAACACTGAAGCCATAGGAGAAAAGGTGTCAAGCCTTTGCAATACCTTCAAATTGATGACAGCAACCTTATTGGCTGGGGATGAGAGCTGTTGGCTGATGTAGGCCATTGACCTCAACATGGGCTCTAACGTGACTCTTGTTAACCTGAACTGCGCCTCTGTCTCTCCACAAGGAATCTTTCCATAGTCTTGCAGCTACAAAAAGGTGAGTGAAAATGAAATGGGCTTGTAAGCAATGTCCGCAGACACAGAGAGAGAGAGAGAGAGAGAGAGAGAGAGAGAGAGAATGACCTCAAACGTATGGGTACATTCATATCAGAATGATCATATAACTCCAATCAGCCCCACATACAATACAAAACCAATGGAACCACAGAAAGAACACATGCTTATATTGAGATAAGCACCAAAAACTACCTTCCAGATGACAATGATGTCTATTCAAATATTTAACAAGTACGTAAATGTAAATGTCTCAACTCTGAAATGGAAATTAACAATGATATGCAAGTGGTTAACATTAGTTTACAATCAGGGAAAAAAAGCCTGATGTACAAAAAGCATAACCATATGGAAAGGCACAGAAACTCGTACCTTCAAATTAACTACAGCAATTTTACCAGCCAAAGCTGCAGTACTACTCTCAATTACCCAAGTCATGGACTTAAAACAAGTTAGAACAACCTACATTAAGACAAGACAATTAGAAATTGACACAAAATGTTGAACTGCCTTTTAACAAATTAGAAAAGCCGCAAAAACCCCAAACTTATGCTCATTTGACGCATTTAACCTCCGTCAAGGTTCCATTAGATGATTTTTTAGCCAAAACATCAGTTTTATTTCACTTAAGCCACGTGAGCACCATGGAAAACACCATTTGCTTTCTAGTGTCCATGTAAGTAGTTCTTCAACAGTTCTTATTGATAGAATTTTGATGAAGCATAAATGTGTCACATGGGTACAAGTTAGTAATTCTTGGTGTCACAGAAAAATGTTTGGGGTAAGTGTATCATGGCAGGCATAGATTAGGGTTTTTGGCGGCTTTTTCCCTCCAACAAATTCACAAGATGAAAAATGATGCAGGAAAAATTTAGAAGTAAGAGAAGAAAAATGCTTCCTACTGTGTCGTCAAGTGTGCCATTGTCACGTTGAATTGACACAGGGGCGAGGCTGGGCTGAGTTAAATCAGCCACAGGAACTCCGTTGTTGTTAAGGTTAAAATGAGGAGGATAGGCACCTTGCCAAGGCCACAATGCTGGGAACATCTCGGGGACAGATGATGAGGTTTTCTTCCTACTGTCCTCATTACTTCCACTGCTCTGTGAACTTGGCAGAGCCACTTTAGGGATGCCTTTCTTCACGGAAGCTATCTTTCTAATGCCCTCTTTTAGAGCACTCATTGCAGCGTTATATGTTTCCACGGCAATTGCTCCTTCCTCAGCATACTGGATGGCTTCCCGACATAGACTGTTGAAGCGAGATGTAAGAGTTTCAATACCATGAGGATCAGAATTCTGTTCTTCAGATCCCAACAGAGATTTCGCATTCCTGGTCCATCGCTTTAATATGTAATGAGAAGGAAGGGTAAGTACATTTGTCACAGTGAAGACAGTCAATACATGTCTGCAGAGTATTCCTGAGTACTCAAACATTTGACAGCTGCAGCTTGCTTTCATCTCAGATACATTCAGAGTAACTATGAATGCCTTGTCGTCATGTTCATATTTAGTGACCCTGTATTTATTGATTACTCCATCATCCTCAATCTTATTTGCAGTATACACGAAAGTTTCAACTAGTTCCTCCTGGAACTTGGCAAAAATTTTCTTTGAATAGAGGTTTGCTGCCTGTTGTTCCATAGGTGATGGAGTTTTCAGGACTGGTGTGGTGCCCATGGTATCATAATCTGCTTCTATTTCCTTCTCTAATGAACTTTCCAGAGCCCTTTCATACTGCTTAAAAAACAAGGGGACTGTTGTTTTTTGGTTCACATATCCATCAAAGAATGAGCTCACCCCTAGGTTTGATGAGATTGCAGCGAAGAAAGTGTCACGAAAATAAACCGGAGCCCATTGCTTCCTAGCGTTATATACTGCTTGAAGCCACTCGTTTTTTTGGAGACCATACCTGTCAAGAAGAGTGACCCATGATACTTCAAAATCCTCAATAGTTTCAGCGAAGTTAATGCAACTGTACAAATCCCCGTAAAAAGAAGGATGAGCAAGGTAGATGTGAGCCAATCTTTCCTGGCCCTCTCTTAATATGTGCCACTTGCAGATACAGTGACGAGTTTGCGGAAGTACTTGAGCCACTGCAGCTTGTATGGCTCTATCCTGGTCAGTAGTTATAGAAACAGGGGGTCTATCATTCATTGCAGATAGCCATGTCCTAAAGAGCCAAGCGAAGGATGACTCGGACTCATCTAGAAGTAATGCACAACCAAACAATATCATCTGACCATGATTATTTACGCCAGTGAAAGGAGCGAAGGGAACTTGGTACTGATTTGGTCTATACATTGTGTCAAAAACTACAGCATCTCCAAAGTAGGTATATGCTGCCCTTGATCTTGCGTCAGCCCAAAAGACATTAGTCATGCGGTTATCATCATCAAGCTGGATTGCATAATAAAAACCAGGGTTTTCCGCTTGCATTTTCTTAAAATAGTCGAGAAGATTTTGGGCATCTCGTCCCAGATTTCTCTTCCGAGTACTGGGTCTCATGTAGTTGATGGAACCAATGTTTCTTGCCAGGTGATTTGATTCGACAGGGGAGATATTCCTCCCTCCTCTATTTGGCTCAATAGAGATATGGTTCCCATCCAAAGAAGCATGAGCATCACTAATAGCATCTAGAGGCTCACTCACATTCTTTGTAGCACCAGCAAAATGCCTACGTGGTCGGAGATGATGCACTTTACTAGGAGTTGCTGTTGAATGGTTATGCTCCTCCACAAACTTTGACACAACCCACTTGTCTGAGTCTTTCCTCTCAATTCTGAGCATTGCATTGCAGCTTTCTATATTTTTCCTTTTCAAAACCTCTCCGGAACACGCAAAATCCCAACTTACAATCGGCCCATCAGGCCTACAACGGCTAAACTGACCAACCTGGGTGCTGAAACCGACGTGCCTAGCATATGCGTCATAGAAGCTTCTTGCAGCTTCTTCCGATTCGAACTGCATTCCAACACATGGTTTCGCCCTTATGTCATAGCCTGAAGTAGTTGTCTCCCGGTCTGAAGAAGTGTCGCTGGCACTCTCATCACCCCGATCATGCACAACATTTCGAGCGACGCGGTGTCCCCTGGGAACCCCATTTTTATCAACCGATTCGACCTCCATTGTATCTAACTCATAACCCAAAGTAGAAAGCAGTGGCTGCGAATGGCTTCCATAGGTTCTCCATGCCTACTCATATATTATTAAAGATGTGAAAAGAGCCATGCTAAGCATCTCCCCAGGTGGCGAAAAGTATGATATGGGAACTACATCCTGCAACGCCGAAAAGGCACGACCAAGTGAAGGAAATTCACCCACAAAATGAAAAAGAAAAAAATAAAAAAAAGATTCCTTTTTTCTTAACTGGAAAAACACAGAACTTCAATCGTGTGGAAGACGCGATATCATCACCATCCTCAAAAATCAAGATGAGTAAATTCACTACAGTATCACTGCTCCACAAATTAAAATAGAAAAAAGAAATGATCCGACAGTGGTTAATGACTGCAGCTCCTTCCGAATAACTTCCACCGCGCCAGAATAATGGAACCGCAGAGTTCGAGAGAGAGCATCGATTTCGACCTTGACCACGGCCTCGACCGCGCAGAGGAACTTACTTCCGCAGCACGAACGCTACACACCATAGAAAAACACGGCGCGACATGCATTTCTTCCGAAATTAAACAATGCATCCCGTCATTCCCCCCGGCCGAAGACGGGAGAGCCGAAATCGAATCGAACGACGAGGGGAACTTACGCGGCCACTACTGAGTTCGGCGCTCGAGCGATTAATCGCGCGTCGCACAGCGAATTCGAACGGCGGCAGCCGCCCCTCGTACGCTCCGGTGAGCGTTCCGGAGTCGCTTCTGCTTCGATTTCGGCGCACCGGCGCCGGAGCCGGTGATTTTCCGGACTCGGGGCGGAAGAGCGACACCGCAACTGACAGAAGAAGAAGAAGAAGAAAAAGAAATGCGTCACCGGGGGTGCTATTTCAATTTGCCGTTTCTTGTCATAATCGATGTTTGCATTTACGCCCCGGGACTTTGTACTAATTACGGACGGCGTCTCCTCCGTTCTCTAGCATTCCAATTGGGTCCATTGTTCCAGCAAATTGGACCTCATTGATAAACGCTTCTTAGTGTCAAGGGAAAATTCCAAATAAAAACCCGAAATACTCTCAATTCCTCAAATAAGCATTTAAAATGAATCTTGTCTCCAATAGAAACCTGAATTGCCATCATTCTCTCAATCAGGTGTCTAAGGGTTCGTTCGCTTCGTGAAAAATAATTTAGGAAAACGTTTCCGAATTTTCCAAAGCGTTCGTTTCACGGAAAATGAATTTTTTGAGGAAAATATTTTCCATCGAAAAAAAAAAAAAGCCTTTTAAAGTAGGGAAAATATTTTCCACTTTTAAAACAGTAAAACATTTTCCTTATCTCTTATCTCACACTTCTACAAATCCCGACTTCCTCCTCCCCTTTATTTTTCTTCTTTTCTTTTTTCATTCAAATTATTTTTTAATTTTCTTTTTCCTTTTTTAATTCGAATTATTTTTAATTTCATTTTTCTTTCCTTTTTTTTTTCTTGGCTAGTCGTCGGATCAAGTGAACCTCAAGCTCATCGATCTCGAACTCGCTCGTCAATCTAGCGCACCTCGAGCTTAACGCTCACGCTCGCCAATCTAATAAGTGGAAAATATTTTCCTTACCGAACACCGAAAATATTTTCCAAAACATTTTTTCGGTTTTAGCCGAACACAAAAATATTGTCATTTTCCTAGAAAATGACTTATGGGAAAATATTTTCCGGAAATGGCTCATTTTCCGCGAAACGAACGGACCCTAAAAGTGCTCTTATTTTCTCAACTAAGCATTTTCAAATAATAACTTGAAATAGCTATCTTAGTCTTAAAGAAAGGACTCTTCCCTTTTTTTTTCTTTCTATTTTCCTTTTTCCCTTTTTTTCCTCATAAAAAAGACTAAAATTTTAAAAAAACTGAAGAAAAGAAAAGAAATATTAAAAAAAAAAGGCAAAGGGCTAGGGCCAACTCTCCCGATTGTATTTTTATTTTATTTTTTAGTTTCAGCCTTTTTTTTTTTTTTTTTTAAGTTTGTTTTTGTTCAAAAAAATAAAAAATGAAAAAATGAAAGAAAATAGAAAAAAAAAAAATATTTTATATATATCCTTGACCAGTTGGTGAGGCTAGGTTTTTTTTTAATATTGATATGTCTACTTTAAGTCATTGTTTAAAAGAATGCCCACTTCAAATCTTTATTTGAGACAAAATTCAATTCATCACCTAATTTGAGAAATTGATGGCATTTCGAATCCTTATTTGAAATTTTCTCTATCTCAAGACATTATCGAGTGCATTTGAGAAAGTTGACTAAAAAAAAAAAAAAAAAAAGAGCTAATATCACAAAAACTCTAAATTGGTATACTTATATCAAATTTATCCAAATTAATTTTTTGTCTAACCTAATTTTTTTACTACAAAAAATCTCAAACTAGTTTCATTGTCAATGGCAGTTGAAGGTGTATTAGTTTAGGGTTTTAAACATGTGTGTTAGCATGTGGTTTTTGTTGTACTAATCCAATTTAAAGAAAACTAATAAAGGAAAAATTTGTCACAAACGCATTGATTTGTGATTTTTGATACTCAAATAATTAGTTTGGATAAAATTGTTTTAATTTGGGCTTTTTGGTTGTCAAAAAATTAATTCTTGATAAATTTGTAACAGACATACAATTTTAGATTTTTAGTAGTATTAAAAAAAAATTTATAATTTGCGAACAAATATTTTAAGTTCTGAAAATATTTATAATACATATCACAAGAGACATCCAAAATCGAAAACTTCCGCTATATAAGCGTTTCATCGGAATTCAGTTTAAAAAAATAAAATCGTGGCGAAATCCGATTTCTCTCCTAATTTTTGCGAAGTTGCATAATCGGAGGTTGCACGCTGCCAAAATTCAGTTTCGAAATTACAGTTCAAAAGCATTTAACTCGAATCGAATTGAAAGACGCCAAATCTATTCGATATAGATAGATCTCTCTCTCATTCTAATCCCTTACGATGCGAGCGACCACGACGGTGATGTCGTCGGGCTTGCCCCCACGGCGGCGCTCCTCGCCAAAGTGTCTCTCCAGTTCTTCGGCGAAGGGCGTCCTCGCGGTCTTGTCGAGGGAATTGGCGTGCGCTCGGGCGGCTATCGAAGATGCAATGTCCCCGAGATCCTTGCCTGTTCTGATCCCGGCTTCGGCCACGTCCCTGATTTGATCCGCGAACAGGTTGTCGAACAGCCCGTCCGTCCCGGCGACGATGATGTCCCCCTTGCGCGCTTCGACTTCGTAGCTCTGGACATTCGCGCGAAAATCGTTACCGACAATCTCAGCATATAGCGAACCGAATACGTGGAATCTCCCGATGCAAATCTCCATCTGCAAATTTTAAGTTGTCTTACCTGGGCTGAGCTCGGCGTACCGTAGCGCCCCGCCGCCGTACTTCTTCCGAGCTGATTTGGACGATTGAAACCGTATTCTTGGACCGGCGACCGGTGGACTCCCCGCCCTTTCGGAACCGCACGAACCCGCTATCGCCCACGTTCACGACCTGCAAACGACCCTGCGACGAGGAACGCACAACGAGAATTTCACGCGAGTTCAGTCACGCGGATTAGTCGACTCGGAGATACCACGAAGTAGAAGGACGTTACATTGTCGGCCAGCGTCAACAGACACGCCGTGGCCGACCCCTGACGGAGGTCCTGTCGAAGGCCGCACCGAGGACCGACTTGAGGTCCACGCGGCCGGCCTCCTGCCTCCGGACCTCGTCGGCGCAGCCCGTCATGAGGCCCCGGGCGTACTCCCCGGGGTCGACGCCCAGCCTGACCCAACTCCCGACCCCGTCGGACACGCCGATGGTGTTCTTCTCGGAGGATATGAAGTGCGCGTCGTCGCCGTCGGGGAACACGGTCCTCTTCTTCGGCACGTAGCACGACCCGGCGATCATCCTTAACTTCCTGTTCTTGGGAGCCCGGCGGGGACCACAGAGGAACCTCATGCTTGTGTGTACTCTGGAAGGTCGATACGTTAGGGTGTATATATAAAGATGAAAAGAGGGAGACGGATTTCTAGTAGTAAATCTAGTAATGGTTGGATTAGGTTTTCGAATTCTAGTTGATGTAGAATTACGAGAAAAATCAAATTTCTTTGATTTCGATTAAATTATCCTCTTTTTTTTGTTCTTCTTCTCAAGTAGATTTTATCTTTGTGAAAATATCCCTAGGGATTGGAAGGCAGGATAGATTATCTGCACTTTTATTTATTCTCTTCTACTTTTTTGAAATTTCTTTTTTTTTGGTCTTTTTTTCTGTCATAATTATAATTTTGATAGTATAAAAATAAATATTTTCAAGATTTTGTCACGTTTCATGATGATTCCAAGAGATCCTAGGTTTATTTATTTATTTATTTATCTTTGATGAATAAAAGGATGAGAAAAAGAATTATACTTGGCTAATAATTAGAAATATTTTTTTTTTTTTTGTCAGTCTATTCTATTCCTATTCTATACTCTCTCTCGTACTTTTGCCCGCCGCTCTTTGCCGGGCGTGGAAGTCGAAACCCACTCTTGAAACTTACGCGTCCCCACCCCATTCCCCCTGAGAAGGTGGGGATTTGAACCCCTCACCTCCCCCTTCCATGTTGGAAATAGATTGACTACCATATGATATCATTAGAAATTAGAAATATATTTAGAAGCACAGAACTGCTCCCATTTACTACAAGAATAATTTGGAAAAGGAGAGCGCAAATTACAAGTTCTATGATGACTATAGGGACTCGGACAAAATGCAGCTTTCAGCTTGCTTCCATTAATGATTATAAGGGCATAATGAGGAATCAAATTGGTTACTAAATGGGGAAAACGTTCTTTGAAGAATTGGCAAATCTCAAGATGAGTCAAATACTACAATTTTAATAAGAGGAGAAACTTCCATTAGTAGGTAAAAAAAGGGTGTTGCTGAAAGTGTAGTTGGCTCAAGATGCCACACTTGTTGAGGAAAGTACAAGTGACCAGGGATGCCCGAAAAACTTTGATTGGGGGAAGCCACCAATGAAGTGCAGTGGCTTGTTCCGTTGGGCAAGCATCTCTATTCCATATGAGACTCGAGGTAGGGCATTAATGGTTGGAGAACATAGGGAAGCGACTGAACAGCTTGTTGAGTGGGGGAGAATGTTACAGATCTAATGAAGCTAATAGCATTGGGGATCAAGAGCGAGTGATGCAGAAGGAATGATAAAATTGGTTAATCTCTATGGAGCAAGTGGCGTCAGGGTATTTGTGGTAATCCTTCCATGTGCAAACTGGTTGGGAGTTAATACCTCTCTCATGATGAGGTTATGGTAGGGTGAAACAAGCTGTCGTGCATAATATATTCAGTGTGTCTTGCCTAAGGGACTAGATGCTTGAGATAAGTTTAGCGCGGAACAATTCAATATGAGGATGCTATTCGCCATACTATTCTTTGGAGAAAGCCGGCATGGTGTTCTAATCTCACAAGGCGCTGCACGAGCTATTTCGAGGCCCAAAAACCGCCGACTCGTGACATGAGAAGAAAAATAACAGTAAAAGTAAGTAACGATGATGTGATTATTTATGCAGAAATTCAAAATCAAAGAAGCTTAGATTTTCATGATTTATTCATGATAAGAGGGATAAAAACATGTCTTTATCCATAGCAATAATCTTGAAAAAAATGATGGTTGAAGGTATAGAAGCAAATAAAGAAATCCGATTTCTCTATCGTAACCCACTTTTGTCGCACTGTATTTTATTTGATCGATGATATAATACAACATTTCGGTGTCTTGGGTGGAGAGAGGACCGAGCTCTTTATATAAGCTATTAATAAGTGCCTTTACTAGGCGTCTTCCTTTAAAACATATAAAAAAGTTGGATCTTTTCATAAGAGTAGCACATTTTCATCTCGATAAGAGTAGCAACTTTCCGTAGCAATTATACCTTTTCATATTCATGATCAATACGTTTTTAGCACTTAATAGTTAGCAAACCATTAATTAATAAGCCACAATTATTCGCACAAAGTAAACACAGAAAATGTCAACCACTGGGGTTCGCTCCAGTGGCCACCCTTCCAACATGAAAGGGGGAGGTGAGGAGTTCAAATCCCCACATTCTCAAGGGGGATGGGGTGGGGATGCGTAAGTTTTAAGAGTGGGTTTCGGCTCCCACGCCCGCAAAGAGCGGCGCAAAAAGTCCGAAAAAGTGTGTAGAATAGAAATAGAATAGGACTGACAAAAAAAAAAAAACACAGAAAATGTCAGAAAGTAATTGAAAGATCTCATTCGAGTATTGACCACCGGTGCAACAAGTTGCGGAATCACAAAATGCATGCAAAATCTCTCCACGTCTTTTTCACCTTCAAAAGCTCAGACACAAGAGAGACAAGAAACGGCCGTCGCCGTCGACGCCAACAGCGAATCTGCTGTTGTCGTGGACGACAACGACCACGATGAGGACAGCAACTTCTCGGGTCCTCTGCCGCCGTCGCCGCCACCAGCACCGCCGTCAGATCTCCCCGATAGGTCCACTTTATCAGCTCCAGAGCTCGACTCACTTGTCTCCATCAATGCACTCCCATGGACGATCTCTTTCCCAGACTCCGGATCGAAGATCAAGTCGATGTCGTCTTCGAATCCGTCGATCCCGTCGAACAAATCCGACAGGCTGGGAATCGGCAGCTGCGCGAAGCTCATGTCGTCGGAGCAGCTCCACAAAAACTCGCCATCTCCGGCGGCGGAAGCTTCGATTCGAGGTGGTCGGGGCTGCTGTTGTGGCACGGGGGCAGGCGAACGCGACCGACTTCGGTCGTCATTGGAATCCGGATCGCGAAGCGGCTGCGGCGGTTGGTCAGAGCCGGAGCGATCGATGCGGATGCCTTTCTTCTTCAGGCGGTCGACGTAGACGCCGACGTCGAAGTTGGTGACGGCGTTCGCCCCTCTGTACTGGATCGCCGCCATGTCGTAGGCTTCCGCGGCCTCCTCTTGAGTGCCTGCGGGAGTGAAGAAAATCGATTTGCATTTTTTTTAACCTAATAAAAAAAATTAATTAACGGCCCCGGAGAATTAGTAAGACTCATTAGAAATCCTAGTCAAACTAGAAATTCAAATTAATTGCGTCGCTATCGACGGCGATTCAAGATGACGCGCCGCTCGAACTTCCTTCGACTCGTCTTTGGCTCGGCTAATATATATATAATTTTTTTTTTTACAGCAAGGCACTAAATATTTATTTGCCCCTAATTTAAAAAAAAATACAGTGTACAACATGTACGTATGTAGAGAGAGAGAGAGAGAGAGAGACGGACCGTAGGTGCCCAAGTAGATGTACTTGTTGCCATGTATTCTTCCAATGCGAGCCTCCCATCGCCCATTACGGTGGTGCCTATTTTACCAAAAAAAAATCACTAAAATAAAACAAAATTCGAACAATACCAACCCAATATATCATTTCATCTTATTTATATTAATAACGACAATTTGCGCAAATTCAAGTAAGAATTTCTCATCTTTCAGAAGGATTAGGATGATATCGCAACTCCAGTCCTAACCAATTTCCTTAATAAGCAGCATGAAACGATTTTCCCAGATTAAGTCCCGTTTTTGCAAATGCCGTGCGAACCTAACACATATTCAAGATGGCTCAATTTAATGCAGAAAAGAAAATAACTTTTTTAACCTGGCCACGCCGCGATATTTCGAGACTCCTCTGGAGAATCCTTGGCTGCGTCGCCGCAGCGACACTAGGTACTCATCTCTGGAGAGGCTCTGCATCTCTTCGAGCAGCTTTTCGTACTCGCTAATCTGAATAGAATGAGACAGATGGATTGTGATCGATTGGCATAAGAATTTACATCCGATGATAGCGTTAAGATAATTTCACTCTTTTTGATAATTACAACTTAAAAATAAGGAAATCTTTTTTACCGGGAAATTGAGGGGGGCGTGGGGTCCATAGTATTTTAGGGCAGCAAGGTCGTACGTACGAGCAGCAGCCTCCTCACTATCGTATGCCCCTGCGTCGTATTTCGGAAAATAATAATATAATTTTTGCCCTCGTTTCTTGATTATTTAAAAAATAAATAAGGAGAAGGCGGGGGGGGGCCCCCGAGATCTACGGCTTACCCAAGTAAACTGGGCGGCGACGAAAGGCAAGGAGTTGGTGAACGTTGAGAGTGAGAGAGAGAGAGAGAGCGATCCGACAAAAAAGGTCGTCATCACCATCCACATCGAACGCAGTCAGCAAACGCAAGAAAACAGATTTGACAATTGTATAGAATTCTCGCTCACGAAGCGAATCTCACTGTGTCTCTTCTTCAATAAAGCAGAGTTTTGTCACAGAGAGAGAGAGAGAGAGATAGTCGTGTACTACACACCTTGTCGTCCTCTTCTGCTTCCGGAGCTGTAGGTCTTATCCCAGAGGTGGGCTTCGAATCTCTTCGTCCATCTGTGCCTGTTCCACCCACCCGCCAATGAATCTCAAGACCCCATGCAAAAGAAGCACAATATACAGAGAGAGAGAGACAGAGACAGAGAGACAGAGAGAGACTTGGTGACTCCTCTGTAAATGGAGCTCCTCCTCCTCCTCCCGCACGAGCTCTGCTCATGACCATTCGGAGGTTCGCCGCCGTTCCGAGCTCTCCGGGCGCGTCTCCGTATCGGCTTTCGCTCCGACGGGTCATTGGGGTCGGACCCAGAAGGCGTACTTGAAGAAGATGAAGATGAAGGAGGAGGAGGAGGACCTCTTTTCATCTGGTTGGGGCTCTGTTTCGCTTGCTGTCTCAAACTTTAGAGAGAGAGAGAGAGAGAGAGGAATTACGCATGAATGAGAGAGACGGATGGAGGGGGGTCTCTTAACTTTGCGGCCCTCTCCAGATGGACTTTGCTGACTTGGATGCAGTTAATCTATAGCTGTTTTCCAAATTGGGGGGAAGAGAGAGAGTGAGAAGAACTCAGAGGAGAAAGACAGAGGGTGAATGAGCTCTAAATAAAAAATATAAATAAAAAAACTCTGAATGCATTTAACTCTTGGGTTAAGGCTAACCAGGGTGTGAGGTTAAATTAGGGTTAATGATCCCTTGTGGAAGTGAGCAAGTTAATAAAAGCAGGTGAATTCGGGGAAAGCAATTGACGCTTCGGCCACAGCAGCCAGCCATTGCTCCCCCCCATGGGAGAGGCTTTCGTTTTGAGAGGGTCCTTTTCAAATAAAATTATTAAAAATTGCCCAGTCATTTTCAAAAATTTTTAATAATCACTTCTCGATCCAATTAAGGATGGCAAGGAAATTGCCACCGCCTATCAACCGCCACCGGCCGATTGACTACATTGCGGGACCCACACAATTCCATCTCGATTATGTCGAGAAAGCAGTACCTATGATCATACTATAAGGTTACGTTCGACAATCAAAATAAAATTTATCCTTTTATATATTTAGTACTTACTCAAGACAAGATAAAATCAGATATAAAATGATATAGGTCGGATAAAATTATTTCTTGGATGATGTGGGATAAATGTGAATAAAATTTTCAATATAGAAAATTATTTTTCTTAAAATTCTTAAATTAACAAAATTAAAATTATATTTCAATATAAATTACATTTGAATACTAATGTAAGAAATTCAAAATAACAAAAAATAAAAATTTAGTGTTTTAATTTAATCTTCTTTTTATTTATATATTCAAATTTAATTCTATCTTATAATATAAATTCAATAAATGAATATAAATTTAAATTTAAATTAATTACATATTTTAGGTATTTTAGTATTTTAGGTATATTAGTATAATTTAATATTTAATGAAAATTTATTAGAGAATGATGAAAGGGGAAGAAAGAAATAAAAAAAAGAAAAAAAAAATTAAAAAAGTAAATAAAAATATGATAAAATTTTTGATTTATTTATATATGATGTGATATATTTGGCTTTATTATTACAATAACCAAATAATGAATATAATATAGCAAAATTTTTAGATTCATATAATATATCATTTAGTCTTATCATGATTAAAAATTCATACGATCAAATGAAATCTCAAATAAAATTAATCACTTATTAAGAAAAAAAAAGACAATTTGATTTGCAAAAGTACATGATGGGATGGTTTGTAGGTACCCACATGATTGAAAGCACGATATGGCCTGATCGTAGATTTTTCTCGTTTCTAAGGAAACAAGAACAACAAAGAATGTTGAAAACAAACTCTAAGGCCTATTTGGTAATTTTTTTTATTTTCATAAAAGTTTCTAAGCATTTGAAAATGTTTGAATAATTTTTTTTATTCCATTCCTCAAAAATTTCTTTAATTTTTTAATATTTCCGTTTGAAAATGTTTGATAACTACGAAGAAAATATTTTTATTTTTGGAATAGAAATAGGAAAATATTTTTTAAGTCATTTTTGGAAACGACTAATTATTTATTTTTTTTTTTTTTTTACTAGTTCGTTAGCTCATTTAATTATTTGAGAAAAATTTAGAATTTCCCAAAAAAATAATTTTATTTTATTTTATTTTTTTTTAATTTTAAATTTTTAATATTTTTATAAAATATTTTTATTTTTATTTTTTCTTTTTCTTTTTATTTTTTTTTTCTTTTTCCTTCCCTTTTCTTCTTCTCTAGTCGGTTGCCCACTGGCCACGGCAATGGTTGGCCACCTACAAATTACAATGAGTGAGACGAAGAAAGAAGGAAAGAAAAGGAAAAAAAGGAAAGAAAAGAAAAAAAGAAAAGAAATTAAAAATTCGATTTAAAAAAAAAAAAAAAAAAAAAAAAAAAAGAAGAAAAATTGGCACTCCGAAAATAAAGAATAAGTTCTTAATTCTATTTCAAATATATATTCAGAAACAAACTTATTCCTGAGGTAAAAAAAAAAAATACCAAATAGATTTCTATTCTTTTTTTGTTTCAAAAAACAAAAAAATAGCATCAAACACTGCTTGAATTACCAAACATGCCCTAATCATCGAACTCTTTTGTTCTACTGCTCATTCTCAACACAGCTGATCATCAGTGTTTAATTTTGTAAACTGCCCCGTTTGATCGTCTAAAGCAGTGCTTCATCACAAAGTTGCACTCCATGGTAAAAGCCTTTCACTTTCTTTGGAAGAAAATGATGCGCCTCGATGGATCCGAGTCCGAGATATGTCTACCTGACCTACTCGACTGAGATCATAAACCTGGGTTCAGTCTCTCAATGTAGGCTCGCACCTTCGACGTTCTCGGTCATAAGGAAGAAGTGATGAGACGTGCGCGACAAGCAAATGGAAGGAGCTACAGACACCGTCATCCCTTTTTTCACCTCTCGAATAACTTTTCTTGTAAATGCAAACCACTCACAGGAATTAGATAATTACATCATCACCCCGCGGATCTTGCTTCTCTCCTCCTTGATGAACTTCTGCTATAGTCTGATCCTCTCAATCGTCCTAACTCAGATGAAAGAACTAAAGGGAGAGAATGTCACCGTGACCCCGCCGCCACAAATAAGAAAACCACCAGATTCCAAGCGGTTTCTGTGGGTCACTCTGTCCGCCAACAGGCTTTGCATTGAGGCATGGAAGTCATGCTCGTCGACGTGGAAGTGACTGCTCCTTCTGCTTTCCGTGTTACTGTCGTCCTTCTTAGAATGGTTCTTCGAGCCTCTGATGCAGTTGCTGATGTCGTTTTGAAGGTCAAAGTATTTGAATGTGTCACCTGAGAAAGAGAACTTGTACTTCCATTCCAGTTCCCGGCTAGTACTCTCGGAACTACCTGGCTCCGGGGTAGAATTCTCATTGCTGCAGCAGGCAGCTGCTCTTGAGGATTTGCCACCTAGCTTGAACCGTTTCTCTGTGAATGAGTGCTGCACAGTTGAAACCGAATTCCATTTAGAACACTAAAACCATCTCACTGATCTTGAATTGCCCTCCTCTTGTTTCGCCACAATATATGTGATCCTCACATGTAATTTGCACTAGAAAACCAGATTCTGTATTTGTCTTTCAATTAGTATGCAGTACAAAATATGAGAATCTCTCTAATCATGGCATAAGAAGGACAACGATGATTTGAGAATCTTGTGTTCACAGTTGACGACAAAACAAAAGGCTAAAGATATAGCAAAAAGCATGGTGACAGACCTGTTTCTCATTGACATGATCACTTGGAATATGCATAGCTGATATGCTCAAATTTGATGAGCGAACTGATCCACCTTCATTTAAGGGGTTAGCATCACCAACTACTTTGAGTGGTGGATCTTCTGGCGATGAGAAGTCAGAACTATCGAATGTCGACAGGGACACACACTCATCAAAGTACGCCAGGGCTTCTTCTGTCAAACGTTTAGACATCTTTCTTCTCTCAAGGCTACCCTGTTGTCATTTTGGTGAAATTTATTAGAGAGAGAGGGAGGGAGGGAGAGAGGGAGGAGAGTTATCAATATAAACGGCAATATAACAAAGGCGTGAAATTATCATCGCACAAATTAACATTGCAATCCTTACAAATGGCTTTTTCGTGTATATTGTGTACATGTGCCATCAAAAAAATCCTGTGAAGTACATATCACATTCATGAGGATCTTATTGTCCTCCTAGCAAGCTTCCAGAAACATATTACAGAACTATCTTCCTACATCACAGAAAGAACTAAGGTTTAAAAAGAAAAAAAAAAAAAAAAAAAACACATCACATAAGCATTTCTACTAACGTATGCCAAACTTAAAAAGAAGAAAGAAGCTTTTCATCTAAATGGTTGCTATCCAGCTCATATACTTTTTAAATTAAGGAAATTAACTAAAGCGCTTTAACCTGTTTAATAAAAGGAAAAGAATCAACCGGAGGAGAGATGAAGCGCTCACTTTTCGTCCTGGACGAGACTTTTGTTCGGAAGATGCTCTCGCATCTGGAAGAATTTCCTTCAGGATTCTACTCAGTTCTTGCCCACGGTGCTCCTCAACAGCCAAGTCTGCTCTTAGTTTTCTGGCTCTTTCTTGGGACTGCAAGTCAATGTCAATCAGCAATTTTAGTGGCAAAAGGAAATGAGTTTCCAGACGATGCATCAAGCTACAAATCCAACAATTGAAAAAACTTAATCTTTAAGCACCAGTTCACTACAAAGTAGTACATCACTTTTTTATGTGATAGCCAAACGATAACAAGTGGACATTTAGAAGAGTGAACTTGAAGTCTACCCACAAAAATAACTACAGAGCTAGTTCAAAAAGATCCTGAGAAAGGAAAACACCTCCTCAAGCTTTTCTTCATATTCTCGCCTGAAGTCCATGACTAGTTCAACTGCTCCTGGATTTACAAGGTCAGGGGGAATATCTGCAACGTTGGAGATTCCAATGGCAGTGGTATTCCTCCTTCGAATAGCCTAATTACATTTATAGCACAAAAAGGCTCAATAAAAATAGGCAAAGGATTGAAATAGACATTATTTTCACCACGCTTACATGTTCAAGACAAGTATCCAAAAATAGATTCAATGACCTGGAGCTTCAAACATTCTCAATTCCACATGCAAAAGATGTTTAAATAATCATACATTTCCTCAACAAGGAGAGCACATGCATGATCACAGATCATATCAGACTCCCAATTAATACAAAACACCCCTAGTGTGCTAGTGACACCATATGGCCCAAACACCTCTCAATTAATGGAAACAGGAAGCCATTGTGAATGCTTTTCCTTATTTTCATGGCTTTGGTTCTCCACACCTTCTTTTTAGTGAGAGAGCTTTATTACCACTCTTATAGGAGTTTTTGGAAGATGTAGAGGACCACAGTAGTAATAGTGCCATTTTCACACAGCTCATGTAAGCAATAGAATTAGGCCCAAAGAACATTGCATTACCAAGTAAAAAAAAAAAACTGCATGAGAACACTATATCAATATCGCACAAAACAGATGTATTTTCTTGGTCTAAGCAATAAAGAATAGCGGAGGCTGCTTGCGGAAGAACATGCCACAATCTCTGGAGATAGAAATGACTCTTATTTTCGGCCATAATTCTCCCAAATCTTATTTATCCAATATATGTCTTCCTCCAATCACCAGTCATGCAATGTCGTCTTTCATGGCCAGTACATGAGATATATCATTGATTAACTTCCCTTCTTAAAAAATTGAGATTCTTCCGATAGGCATATTACACATGCAAGATATCCTAACAATTGACAAAGACTAGCTGAAATTTTAAACTTGTTTAAAAAAGTCTGCATGCATATGCATGTACCTTGCATATAATTTCATGCACATAGTTGCTGGTGTAAAGAAGAATGACAATGGCAACTGCCACGACGAATAATAAAACATATCTGATAAAGCACCACAGTACTTTTCCTTAGGGTCCAGCCCATTTATTTTCTTCTGGTTTAAGGATAAGAAAACTCTTTTTGATAATTGCAGAGTATCTTTCTAAAGTAGTCAACACTTTTTGCAACTCGCCACTGGCAACAATATTTACAGATTTAGATAGGCAGCACAAGTGCGAGAACTGTTTCTCTCTATATAATGCAATGGTTGGATGAGAGTAAACCTCACCAAGACAGTCAATTCAAGGTTGTATAGGTCCACAAGTGATGTGGAAAGCAAACACAGATCTTGAAATGCAAAAACTTCATTGATTAGTGAAAACTTCAGAGTAGCATCTGCTAGTTTCAGTTCCACAATGAATTTTATCCTTCTTAAAAAGTACGAGATAGGAAAAATTCAAGAAATTTGTGAATTTGGATTCCGAAAAGGCATGATCGATCATGCAACCTGCGATGCCAGTCATCTGGAAAGCTCTACCAAATCAATCCTTGTAATAAAATCTTTCCTACTTGGGTTTACCCAGAATAAGCATGATGTCATATGACCTCTAAGAAGAAGTCAATTGGCAAGAATGCTACATTGTCACTGAATTTGCAAGGGAAAAAGCGCTATGGTGGATGAAAGATCAATAGGACCTACAGTTTCAAGGTCAGTTTGAATGTCAGAGATTGCCCGTCTCACTTCAGATCGAACTGTTTCATAAATGCTGCTAGGAGTAGCATCACCTCCCAAAGCATCCTCCGGCTCTGGCTGCAGTCATAGCACAATGGGAACTACGTTATGAGCAGTGAAATTCAACATGGACATTATAACATTGAAGAAGCTGTATTATGTAGAAAAGCAACAACAGTGTAACTATTATTAATTTGTTACCATAATTTGTTCGGAGACAGAGACTGCTTTAGAGGTCCTCTCCTCTACTCCAGAAAGAGAGCCCACCGAAACTGCATCTTCCCAATGCGAAAACTGCGAAGAAGACTAAGATAGGCAACATATTCAAAAATCGATCTTCACGAGTAAAAATTTAATTCGATGCTGAGCTCCTACCAAACTTGTGGCAGAATCATCGGGTGGCCGAACGCTCGGGTGTTGGCTACTCCAAGTCCTCAAATTCTTCATCTGATCCGAAACGTCAGATCGACTACTCGTATACTTTGTTGATGAATCATGATCTGGCTCAACTTCACTCTGACCACAACAAAAGAAAAAAGGCCACAGACACAAGCTCAATACTCTATCAAACGCCCCAAAATTCCAGGACCTCAATAAAGAGAAAGGACCAGACCTCGGAGCTAACCAAATGGCCTCTGGAAACCGGATTCCGCGACACCGACCGGACCCGCCGCCTCGTGTCGACACTCGACAAGCTCCGGCCGACATCCCTCCTATCCACCGACGAATTCGACCCGACGCCTCCGTTCCTGGAGACCGATCTCCCCCTCCTCTCATCCACAACAACCGGACTCCTCCCGTCCGCCTTAGTCCCACCTACCCTCGATCCGACGCCACCAGAGTTCCCACCACCCCTGACCGATTTCTCGGGCAAGCTCTCGTCTTCAGGCGGGGAATCGCCGCTGCAGAACAGAGGGTTGTCCCTCTTGTTCAAGAATTCGGGTGGCGAGGAGGAGACCCTGGAGAAGGCGCTCACGCTCCTCGATCTCCTGGACGGGGGCCGCCGCTGGGCGTCCCGCGAGGCTTCTCTAACGGAAGAAGAAGAAGCCGCCGGCGATGGCGTCGCCCCCGCGCCGGCGGAGGAAGCCTGCGCTGCGGCGGCGCCTCTTCTCGAAGTGGACTTGAAGGCCGAAACAGCCATGAAACGAAACACAGAGCGTGACTCTACGGAGGATTCACTCTGTATTACGCGCACCCGATGGAAACTATGACTTACCCACCACCCAAGAAAGACAAAAGAAGAAGGCGACGGTGATGGGAATGAAGGACGGGAGCAGAGAGTCCCGTGGTGGGGCGCTCCTTCATCTTCCTTTGGGGCCTTTTCACTGTCGGAGATTGCGCTAGTTTCGGCGCTACCCAAAAGCGCCCGCTTTTCTCTCTGGTTTTGACCAGACGAGCCGTCTTTCTTGCCAGCCCGTTCGGTGCTCTCTCTCTCTCACACGGCCACGTTCCTGTTCCTCTTTCCTCCTTTATTAATGGCGAGTGCTTCTATGGCGGGAGAAGGATCCGCTTCTTCGTTAGCAACGCCTGGGCCGCCATCTTCGGCAGAGCTTTTCTCTTTTACTTTCTTTTCTTTCCTTTGGCTGAGCATTATTGCGTTGACGATCCATTATACAACGAGTTGAATCATCTTGGCTCGCTTCCGGGCCTTTCTTTTTCTGGCTTTCTTTTAAGTTCTGTGTGCAATGATGACGGGTTTATTAATCAAGAACTTTTAACAACCACCGCGCGAGCAAATGGTCAACACGTGCGCTCCCAAGGATGTCGACAGTTCGACTTGGGTCGGATTTTCATGAAATCCAAACCAAACTAAACCAAGGCATGGATCCAACCCGAACTGACAGTTGGGTTTGATTTTTCTATTTTTGCATTGCACATTCAATTTTTATTGAGAATTTCGGTTCGAATCGAACGGGAAAAAATAACAGTTATTTTTCCATTATCTAAATCAAACTGAATAAAAAATACACGAAATTTCGGTTCAATTTTGACACCCTTGTTTGCAAGTTCCAAATAGAATGGTCGACAGATAGAATGCTTCAGCGAAGATGTTTCCTTACAGATTCATGTATATGGAGTCTCATAGCACTGTGCAATCGATCAAGTCATCGAGTTCCCATTCCGGTAGTGCGCGTTTCCCTAATGGTACTAGACATCACGAACGGAACAAGAAGATTGTCCGATCAGAGAGAAATCGATTCACTTCTCTCCTCGCAAAAGCAGGTTCAATTACCACAGTGAGGAAGCCGTCTACTTGCCAGGCATTAACTACTTCAGACAAGCTCTGGCCAAGCCTAAGGCGAACCAAACTCCGTGCACAGTTCAAATAATCTCAAACTTGAGAAAAGAAGAAATAGCAAATGATAAGTACCACGACATATTTGGCTGTTGCAAATTTCAGCATGGTGAAATGAAGAGTGAAAAGAAACAAGAAACTTCTGTTATTGCCCTCAGTCGGTTACATCGAAACAGAGCTTAGCCTCGTCCCAAGGGCCGTTGATCTCAAACTTGTATTCCTGTATCCTTATAAGCCAGTAAGGGCACACCACGGAAACAAAGACCAGCAAAACTAGAAACATGAAGAAAAGCACCCGATGCAATTTATAGACGAAAGCCAGACTAACAGCCATTAACACGAATGAGAACAGGAGATGTAAACAAAAAGACCGTTTCTTTATGCAATGAGTGACTAATGGGGCAAAAAGAAAAATGAGGAGAGAGAACAGCATTATAGCAAAGACATATCTGGATGAAGGAAGGCGAGAAGCAATGAAAACTGAAGCCACAATAGAGGCATTCAGGGATATGCAACTGGTCAAGGTAGGATTTTTCCAGGTTCCTGAAGCATGTACCGTGCTTCGTGCGTAGTCATGTAAGAATAGATGGATGATCATCAGTGAAACGGTTACTGACCAGATGGAGTCCGAACTTATGGACGTCGTTAGAGTTCTGTAGATAGGAGCCAAGACATACAACCCGGATGTAAAGAAGGCAACATTCGCTAAATAATGGAGAAGCTGATTGAGTGAGAGCATCTCTTCTGTGAGCAGCAGAATTACAAACCCCGACGTCAGAAGGCTCGCATCAATAAGCAGGAGAGACTTCTCACTGAGCCTAGAGTTCAGGGTGTAGGTCCAAACGACACCAACCAGAACAACAATGCATAGGTATTGAGAAATCGAAACTGAGTCTCGCATCACCTTCATTAAATCCCGTTTGACGACATTGGCATTCATGACCATACCTTCAAGGAAAGAATCATCCGTGTAATTGTCATCATGTCCAGGCTGCATCCCTCCGTACGCCACTTTTCTCCATTTGGGTCTGGTCGGAGAAGAGTTTTCTCTATCCATGGTGACCGAAATAGGGAAATGCCTATCAACGAGATGTTGATCCACAGTCAATGAATCCTCCTATCGTTGTTCCGTGTGCAATAGATAAATGCCAGGACCTCCACAAGATCTGTGCTTCCTGCATAGTCACGATGGTGACAAGATCAAGCCACAGAAAACTCAAAACGACATTGAATAACGGAAAAATAAGCGGGATCAAGTTCCACTAAGCTATTTTGAGATTGCGATTTTCAAAGTAACCGACTGGAGATGCCACATGGCACAATCTTCACTACCCAAGCATGCATTTTAGAGAAAACCCAGGTTGGATGTTCATTATGAATAAACTAATCATGCTACGCTCGATCTCTAATCATCAGTCAATCGTGAGGGCACTCTCTTATTCATCAAGAAGCACTTCATCACGCAACTATACTCTTACAGAGCTTATCATGAAAACTGCGAGCTAAGTCCGTCCATCATAGCTCTTCCCATAACATCCCCGACAAAAATTCGAATCCAGAACAACCAATTACCCAACCAACCCATTTGATCAAGCTTAGCAACGTAACAAGCCTACAAACCTTTTCGCATGGGCCACTCCACATCTCGACTTCCACAACTAGATCCCAAAGGAGACGAAACGTCGGGAGCGAAATGGGAAATGGAACCCTACCCGACTAGCAATTCGAAGTTCCCAATAAACAGGATTCCTTACACACTGAGCATTTTCATCAAGCAGTTGGCGCGCGAAACATAAATATCGAAGTAACAACAAAAAGGCACCTCGACGAGCTCGCGGGCACGAGAGCGAGAGATCGCGATCAGTGGAGCTCAATTCGCGCGCACACCAGCACAGGCACGGGCACGGGCACGGGCAGAGGCGCCGAGAAAGCGCTCGCCGCCGCCGCAGCGAGGTTGCGCCGTCGCGAGTTGCTAATGGAGTCGGAGCCTAACGACTCGGCGTCGGCGGAACATCGGAAGACGTGAGGAAATCCGACATGACCGGCGACGTTCCCCCGTTCCGGCTATCAACACTAGAGAAGCTTTAATCTCATTGGCGATAAATGGGCCGGGGCAGGTCGGGCCCGGAAAAGCTCGCGGGTCACTAAGCCCATGGAAATTACGGGCTCTGATTGCAGATTGGTAAAAGAGCTTGGCCCAGCTCGGTTTTGACATGTGAACAGTTCACTTCGCTCGTCTACATAGAGTTATTTACGTCTACAACTATAAATGCTTCAATTTAGTTTCTGCTACATGTTTTAGAAAGAGCCGAATTCATGAAATTGACCGAGAGAGACGGGGTCAGGAGAGAGCCGTATATTTTCCAAAGAAAGTCTGATTCCAACGTGGCACATAGCGACATGTGTCATCCGGTGAGTAGATTCGGATTATGTCACGTTAGAATCAGAACTGCAGCCAATATTTTCTCCATGTTTTAGTTCGATAACAATATAGTTATCGCTCCTGCTCAACACTTGGATCAATCCGTCAGTACGACAACTCTTCAGACTTGTGATCCGCCAATCTTGAACCATTTCTAATTTCCCGATAGATTGAGCAGAATATCGGTTCTACCCGCGACACAAGTTCTCCCACGGGTTCTTGAAGACTACAGTGAAACCAAGGTTGGATCAAAGGGCTTGTGAATCCGACTTATCTTTGCTAAATGCGTTCAAGACAAGAACATCCTATTTCTTAATCTCAGCAAACTGAGCATGGCGACGCCTTCTCCGAGCGAGGGAGGCCGTGCTGTGCTCTTCACATCACTCCTCGACTTCAAGTCAGATCTAACCGGGAGCCCCATGTGTTGTCGCCAGTGGAGAGATGAGTCTCCGTTCCCGTCATAGACACGGAAATGGCTACAAATTTCCAGCAAAGGTTCGGTTCGTACCTGCATGCAGATGGCCGAGAATGGCAAAGCCCTATCCCAATGCCAACTCGATTCCTCCGCCAACATTAAATTCCTCCACAACCCTACTTGCACCAAATCCTGTCTTTCTTCTTCGACTGATGCAACCGAAAAAGAAACATTCGTTTCTGAAATAAAGAACAGAAACCCATCAGACCCCAGAAACACTAAACGAGCGGGAGAGGGGTTCGACTCTCAACAGAGCGTGTCGTGGGGGTTGCCTGCGAAATCTGAGTGCGTTTGTATTTTGTACCCCTCTCAAGTTATATTCACTCTCTCCTTCCTTCTCTGTTTCTTTTAGGGTTCATTTTCCCCCTTGCTTCCCGACGTCATGGCTTTGCATCTGTCTTTCAACCTCGAGGCCGACGACCAGGTATGCATCTATACGTCACAGTGTACATGTAAGTTTGTATGCGTGTATCTTCTTCGGAAACGAGCTTAATTTCCGTTCTCCCGATGAATCTTTTCTCTAGGGTTTTCTCCTCGTCTTTACTTACCTGTTCTTTTTATGGCACGGGGTACACGAGCTTTCTTTCTTTGGCTTGTCATCTGTTCTCCTTTTGGTTGATGAGAAATGGCCACAGGTTTTATTTGAAGAAAGCTCGAGCGTGAGGAAGGTGATACTGGATAGGCCCAAGAAACTGAACTGCCTCACTTTTGAAATGGTATTGAATAGTACAGATGACATAACCCCCCCTTTCTCTCTCTTTAAAGTACAGCTTCCTATAACATTCTTACCACTGAATGCGAGATCTTTCTGCACGGCTCTTGACGACTTGAACTTATGCAAATTCTCGGAAACGAAAAACGAAAAAAGTTTGTGGTTTTCATGGATTATTCAGTGATATTAGTTGTCGCAGCAATATTTTATTTTATGTTCTTTAGATTTTTTCGCACACCTAACAAAATACAAACAGAGATGATCAACTTCTCTCCCTTCTTCCCCCATGATAGGTGTCTCTGGTGTTAAGGAAACTGGAGGCATATGAAGATGATCCTGCAGTTGGATGCATAATGCTGAAGGTGAAAATGACAAATCACGCTCTCTGTCTGTCTGTCTCTCTCTCTCTCAGTTTCCTGTTGGGTGCTAGGAAACATAAATCTTTTTCTTGGGGTTATTTATTTTATGGACAAACCTGCCGACTTCAGCAATATGCTTTGCATGTGATTTAATGCATTGATGGAAAATTTTCATCAGGGGAATGGTAGGGCCTTCTGTGCTGGAGGCGATGTCATGAGAGTGATCTGCACAGCTATGGCAGGTTCTCTCTCTCTCTCTCTCTCTCTCTCTCTCTCTCTAGGTTTTTTTCTAGCCATTTACGCTCCCTTTTTTCACCTTTTATTTACTTTTAATTAATGCCCCGTTAAATATGAAAAAAAAAAAAAAAACCATAGGACATTGGAGCTTGGGTTCAAGATTCTACGGTCTTCAGCTCATCTTAGATTATCTGCTGGCCACTTACACAAAACCTGTGGTGAGTCCCAACTCTACATACCAAAGTATAGCCACATGCCCTACTTCATTCATGTATTCATCATCATCATCATCATCATCCATGCCGCGAATAGAAATCTTTTTCTACACATCACATTCCAACGATGGTGCTTGTGTTGAAATAAAGAATTATTCACTATATTAGAGGAACTAAGATGAGTTCATTGACTCGCTACTTTCTTTCTATATGTTTATTATCCATGTATGAAGGTTGCTCTAGTTGATGGAATTGTGATGGGTGGAGGAGCTGGGGTATCGATGCAAGCCACGTTTCGCGTCGTCACCGAGAACACGGTATTGTTTGTGGAATCTCTTATTTTATTACTAACTAGTTGAAATGGAGCACGACATATGTGTGTATATATCTATATATTTTGCTCATCATTTTTTTAAAATCATTTTGAGCCATATATTTCATTGATTGACTTGTGAAAATATGCATAGGTATTTGCTATGCCGGAAGCATCGATAGGTTTATTTCCAGATGTTGGCGCATCAAAGTTCCTCTCTAAGCTTCCAGGCGCTTTTGGTGAACTTTCTCGGACACAAAAATAATAAACAAGATTAATACACACTTTTTGTTAGTTTTATCTTTGGTGATTTTATTCATACACACATATACTCGTAAAATCGAATTTTAAATCAATGGTTTTGATTTTTCAAGACATTATTTCTCCTCAACAATAAAGTGGAATGCATTTGATCTAACTCCATAGGAGAATATTTGGCGCTTACTGGTGCACGGTTGAATGGTGGCGAAATGCTAGCTTGTGGTCTCGCATCTCATTTTGTGCTCTCCAAGGTAATTTTATTATTTTTTTCATTTTTATATAGACTATTTTCTTGAGTAATTCTCATTAATTTTTTATGATATAGGATTAATTACTTTGTCCCTTGTTTTCTTTTTAATTATCCCTCCACAGACTCACTTAGGTCAATATTCCGTAGTTAGCTTGGTCCTAATTCCATAAGATTAGTACACAATTTTTACTGTATTTTACTTCCATTTTTATTATACATTTATATTTAAATCACTAATTTCATCTATAAAACCCTATTATCATCTCTCTCTCTCTCTCTCTCTCTCTCTCTCTCTCTCTCTCTCTCTCTCTATATATATATAATAAAGGCTCCTCGTTTGTGGGTTTCAGGAGCTTCCCTTGCTGGAAAAAGCTATGTGCGAGGAGGCACCTTTAAGCAAATCAACCATCTTGGATTTATTAAACAAATTTGCGCATAACCCAAATATGAATGAAAATAGCATTTTCAGGAGGTAATATTTCCCGAGCTTCCAATTTCTCACCCACAGATGTTAGTATTATTAATCGCAAATCATCACATTACCCATCTGGTTGAGACAGATTGGAGATCATCAACAGATGCTTCTCGAGACCCACCGTCGAAGAGATATTCTCGTCACTGGTAATAAACTCGCGCTTAAAGAAGCAATTAACCTAGCCCGCATTCTCGCTTCCTGCTTTGTCTATTAACTCGAACAATTTTTTTGCAGGAAAATGAGATTGAAAATAATGGAGCAGAGAAATGGATCGAAGATGCCACGAGGTCCATGAGATCAGCCTCCCCAACAAGCCTCAAGATAACTTTGAAATCGGTAGTGATGGTGGAGATTAGCTTAATTTAATTAATTTTCCAGGGGTGAGTTTTGCTTCATAGCAATGAAAGGTAATCGAGATTAAATTTCGCGACCGCAGATTAGAAAGGGACGGACGCAAGACCTCAAGCAATGCCTTACTCACGAATACACTGTCTTCTGCAACATGTTGCGAGGATCCATAAACAGAGATTTCTTTGAGGTCGCTTTGAAATTAAATTTTTATTTTATTTATTCCACGTTTAATTTTCGATTTTTGTCAGGAATTATGCAATGTCTTTATATATCCTGCATTTTTTTCAGGGTTCAAGAGCGATCCTATTTGACAAGGACAAAAAGGCCAAGGCATGCTATTCTAATATTGATTAATTAGCGCATTATCTTTAAATATGTGAATATGAATTAATTAATTATGTTTGCTTTTTTAAAATTTTCTAAAAAATTCCCCCCTTCGTTTGCTTGGAGAAAAATGTAGTGGGACCCACCGAAGCTGGAACTGGTCGCTGATGAGATGGTGGACAAGTTCTCCACGAGCCTTGATGGGGTCGACCCGGATTGGGTCGACCTACGGCTCCCGATCCGGTCGGGCCAAACCCGGTCACGTGCGAGGCTCTCTGAGGGGACGTCACGTGCGGAAGGGACCTCGCTCCTCTTGGACTATCCAATGAAATTTCCATTTATGAGATCTTATTATTTGTTCACATAGACATGTTTCAATCTATAACAATCTTGTGGATTTAATCGCTTGAACTTTAGCGTTTATTATGTTTGGCATGTGAAATTAGTCACACTTCTAGTTTGGTTGAACTTAAGAGACAAGTTCTTTTCTTCCTTTGCATTAGCTATGTCTTCAGAGATTTCATTTTATTATAGCTTAGTCGCAAGAGCCGCTTCAAGAAAATTAGGAAGATTTTCAGTTAGGAAGATTTTGACACACACATATATATAGGATTGTTATATGCACACACAAAAACACAAGGTGATAGGGAAGATCTTGAAATCTCTAGAATGCTTCTTAGCATAAATATTATTCACCCATATGGACTAATTTCATGTTTAAAGTTGTCTAATGAAAAATTCAGATGAAGGATTGTACCTTAGCTTGCCTCAAATGGCCCCTTTCAATGTCATTCTGATTGCAAAGGAGACAAATTTGCACCACAAAAGATCTTGAGATCCATCAATTATACGAAACGATCTAGTTTAATCCACGTGGAGGAAGTCTTAAAATAGGACTATTTGAAGTGACTCCCAAGAGGCAGCAACCGTTTGGGAATGCATGTCGCTTGTGATTAATGTCATAAGACCTTGCTCGTTTGATGAGACAGTGAGGGTATGACATGGCCCCTCAATCAAAGGATTGATGTTCTAATAGGTGTTGATCCGTGTCGATAGCGATACTCCCTTTTGACATTTGGTCGTTGAGGCCGTCGACAGTGCAGCCGAGGAAGTCGAAGTCGAAGTCGAGGTTGGCGACAAGCAAGGAATACATTGTCGAAGAGGTTGTCACCAGCGGTAATAGTGAGCTATAGAGTTCAAGCAACCAAGACGATGAATAGTAAAAAAGAAAAAATAAAAAAATTCTGAAACTTTTATAATGTCATTGGGAAATGGAGTCATATATGTCAAATTTTTTGTCATACCTAATAAAACTGCTAGCGTGGATTGGATCTCCACAATAAAATTTCCCAACTTAAATCGGCCAAATGGATTACATTAGAAAATCTTATAAGGTTGATAACTATATTGTCCTATTTGAAAAGTTTAAGATTATATTAATAGCAACATAATAATTTAGAATTGATTGGGTGTCATTTCTGTCTTATTCACTATCTTCATCTATGAAAAAAAAAAAAAAGTCACATTCTTTGCACATACCATTACTCCCTCCTATTTTGGATCAAGTATGGCCCTACTCCATTTGCCCAACACGCATTTATTGAAGGAGGTCTTGCGTTGATATCATATGGACCAATCCTGCTTGTTCCACGTGACCCATTGTAGTAGAGCAAGGTAAAAATAAAAGAAAAGGTTTTGTATTTTGCTCCATTTTTGTCTATGATTAATTTTGATTGATATAGTTTACAAATATGGACATTGGTTATATTTGCCTCCATCCCAAATCAAAGGAAACTTCCTTGAACCCAACTAACCATGCTTCTTATTGGTAGGTCACAGATTATGAACATCACTCATATGCAATTTAATTAAAACAAACAAAGTTGGACCATATTTTCCTTCAACCAAGTCTCCGATTGTTGGGATACAAGTAGTGAACATTCACCGCGTGCAGTGTAAGGTAAAACTAAAAATGGGCGGTATACATATTTATAACCCACAGTTGGAGCAAATTTCCTCTGCCTTTGGCCCTGACGAGGGCCGTGTCCATGTTTGTGACCGACGAATGTGTTTGAATACGACATTTCCAACCAGGAGGAAGGAAAACAACCATCCGATCCACGATGTCCACGTTAATTTTTCTAAAGCCGAGTTTGCACCGGGATGATCTTCGTATTCGTGACCTTGTTGACGCCTGAATTTTCCTTTTAATTAATTAGATTTTATTTTATTTTATTTTATTTTAGTTTATTTTATTTTATTTTACCTTTTTCGAATAATAAATAAACAAATAACAAAAAAAAGGGAAAACAAAACAAAAACAGAAAGCAAAATAAAAGCAGAAAGAAAGAAGTAGCTTCCGCATGGGCCCTCGGCCCATTTCCTCCTTAGCTCGACCCAGCTGGGTCTTCTTCTTCCTTGCGCCTTTGCTGCGCACGCGCGAGGGGGTGCGACGCCGGAGGGAGATGGAAGGCAACGCGCGTGGAGCAGAGGAGTAGTTGGCGTCGACGGGACGTGACCGGAGGAGGAGCTGATGGCGGATGGGACGGCGGTCCAACCGGCGGGTCGATCCTCGATGACCGGCCACCCCCCTCGCCTATAAATAGAGGGCGGCCACCGTCGACGTCGGGAGCAGAGGAGCCAGAGAGAAGAAATTAGAGAGAGAGAGAGAGAGAGAGAGAGAGAGAGAGAGGTGAAGCTCGAGGTCCCTTGAGAGACTTCGGGGAGCTCGAGCGTAGGGCCGGCCAAGGCGTGGTGAGCTCGGAGGGGTCCCCGAGAGATTTCGGGGAGCTCGAAGGGCGAGCCCGAGGGAAAGAGAGGGTAGCCCGGTGCCAGAGCTGGCCAGATCCGACAGTCCGGGATCCACTGCTGCCACCGTTCGCCTTTGCCGTGGCCGCCTTCAATCTAGCATCGTTGCCGTCACCGCCCTTGTTCGAGAAAAGGTAAAGAACCTAGCTGTCGTCGCCATCATCATCGCCTTCGTCGTTGCCGTCGCCGCCATAGTCACCGTCACCGTCGCAACGCCTCGGATCCCATCCTCCGCGCCGCAGATTCGCAAACCCTAGGGTTTGCGATTTTCCAAGTCGCGAGGTGGATCCGGGACTCGAGTCGGAGTTGGGTCGGGTAGGGTTCAAGGAACCGGGTCGCGAGTTGGAGCCGGGTCGTAAGGTTTCGAAGGAACCGGGTTGCGAAGTTTGGATCCGGGTCGGGGAACCAGGTAGGGTTTCGCCGATCCCCCCAAAACGGTGCCGTTTCGCAAAGTTAAAAAAAAAAAAAGAAAGACAAAAAAATCCGAGTCGGGCCCGCCGCGGTTTTTTTTTTTTTTTAAATAATATTTTAAATAAATAAATAATATTTTATTTTCCCAAAAAAATCAAAAAATAATTTATTTTCGTAAAATATAAAAAAAATATTTTAATTTCCAAAAAAACAACAGAAAATATTAAAAATATATATAAAATATTTTATTTTCCAAAAAAATCCAGAAAAAATCGAAAATACTTTATTTTACAAAAAATATTAAAAATATATTTTTTTATTTTCCAAAAAAATCAAAAATATTTCATATTTTCCAAAAAAAAAAGGCCAAAAATTCAGAAAAAGCCAAAAAGACTTGTATTTTTCCAAAAAAAATACCAAAAAAATCCAAAAAAATCCCATTTATGTCCAAAAAATAGAAAAAGACCCAAAAAAAAAAAATGTTTTTCCTCCCCCAAAAAAGCATGGAAAGTCCCTAAAGCATCCAAAAGCCTCAGAGTTTAAACAAAATTAAGTACCGAAAGGACATTAGTGATTAACTAGTGTAATCAAGTCCCCGATCCTAATTTCTTTGGTTGCACAGGAGCGAATATTTCTCCTAATATTTCGCATGGATTTCTAATCAACCCACCCCAATTTGATTAGTGGCGACTCCATTTTAAAAATTAACTTACAGGTTAAATACTTAGACTATTAAAGTCGTGAATTTGTGGACTTGGGAGAGTCCGGGCTTAATAAATTCCGCCGAGCCATTAGCCTCCGCGAGGCGCCCGACCCGATCGGGCGCCGAAAAAAGGAGGTCACGACAGACCTGCCACTCGGAATACCGGTCCGAGAGCGTTTCCTCCGATCAAAGACCGAAACGGAATGACATCTCAAATTTTTACTCTAAAAGCACGCGGTCGAGGGGGAAGTTCTTCGTGAGGAACCAGGTAAAAGTATGGAGTCCAGCATGTAGAATGGTGAAATGGATTTAGGGCAACAATAAACGACGGGGAGCGCAAACTCTGCACCTGCAATAGGAACTTTTATGGTAAGTTCTCAGTCACACCAATTAATACCCTAGGACCGGGGCCGCTATGTGTACATACGGACTGATTTTTGGGAACTTGTACCTCCAGACTTGCACCAGATCCATATAAAATCCGTACCTCGCCATTGGCTCTCTCTCTCTCTCGTTTTCTGAAATCAAGTGCTGGTATCATACACTAAATCCTTGCAAGCGTGGATGAGATTTATCGGGGATATGAGGTTTAGTCGTAACGATCCGGATTGGTCCATCCGGAGAAAGTCTTAAAAAAAGGAGTATTTGAATTAACCCCAAAATGCCTCTCGCTTGGATTTGTGTCATAATACCTTACTCGTTTGATGAGAGTCTGAGGATGCGACATGCAACATGCAACGACTTAGCTGCTGTTGATTCGTATTGCCAGCAATACGATTTTTTGACATTTGGTCATTGAGGCCTCGACAATTGAGGATTGGATTGTTGGAGAGGTAGCTACTGACAATGACGGAGATCTACAAAATTCGAGCAACCAAATCTACAAGGAGACTATGATCAGTTAAAAACCAAAGAAACAAAACAATAATGAATTTTTTTTGAAATGATAATATTTGGAAAAGAGTCATATACGTTATATTGTCGGTTATGCCACATAAAATCGCCGACATTAACTAGGTCTCCACATTAGAATTTCCCTTACTAAATTAGCTTGATAAGCTATATTGGAAAATCTTTAAAAAGTTCATAACTATATTGGCCAAATTGAAAAGTTTAAAATATCTTCATTAATGATGAATCACCTACCTGGTCTGAATATTCATGTCTATTTCAAATCAAGTTTGGCTCTACTCCATTCACCAACCATGCATTTATTGGAGGAGTTCTTGCATTGATATCATGTGGACCAATCCTTTTTGTTCCATGTGGCCCGTTGTAGTAGCGTTGGGTAAAAATAAAATGATTTGTGTTTTACTTCATTTTACTCCATGATTAATTTCATGATTGATAGCTTATAAATACGGACATGGGTTATATCTGCCTTTATCCCAAATCAAAGGAGACTTCCTCAAACAAATATAACCATGTTTCTTATTGGTAGGTCCCAAGTTATAAACATCACTTGTATGCAACTTTAATAGATAAAGGTGGACTATGTCTTCCTCCAACCATGTCTCCAACCATCGGGATATAAGCAATGAACATTCACCGCATGCGACCTGAACTAAAACTAAAAGTGGGGCGCTACACATGTTCGTAACCCATTTAATAGAGATGATTGGAGCAAATTTTTCTCCGACAGAAGGTGGAGGAGAACACAGCCCCGAAGAGGGCGATGCCCGTGTTTGACAAACACTGTTTGTGACTCACGAATGAGCCTGAATACGACACCTCCAACCAGGAGGAAGGAAAAGAACCATCCGATCGACGACGTCCACATTAATACTTCTAAAGCCGAGTTTGCAAGGGGATGATCTTCTTATTCGCGACCCAACACTCGGAATACCGGCTGTACAGAGTTTCCTCCGATCAAAGATGGCAGAAAAGCACGAACCGATGCGGGACGATATTTCAAATTTACCCTGAGAAGCACGCGGTCGAGAGAAGTCTTGTCGAGTAAAAGCATCGAGTACGGCATGTAGAATGGTGAAACGGATTTAGGGCAAATAATAAATGAGGAGGAGCGCAAGCTCTGCACCTGCAAGATGAGCTTTTATGGTAAGTTCTCAGCCACACCAATTAATACCCTAGAACAGAGGCCGCTGTGTGTATTTATGGACCGGCTTTGTTAGCATAACAATCATTTGGTATTATGAGAATAATAATTTATTATGAATCATAAATTCTTGAATAAATAGGATCAATAATAATTTATGATTATTTATGATTTGATTTTTTGTGATTTAAAATATATTATTACTACTCATGCAATTATTTTTCTATACGGACTGACTTATGGAAACTCGTCCCACCAAAATTGCACCCTTCTGGTTTACAGTGGAGTGGAAAAAGAAGATCCATATAAACCCTAGTCTGTACCTCGCCATTGTGTAGCAATCATTTCTCTATACGGACGGACGCATGGGAACTCGTCCCACCAAACTTGTACCCTTCTGGTTTACAGAGAGAGTGGAAAAAGAAGATCCATATAAACCCTAATCTGTACCTCGCCATTGTATTACTCTCTCTCTCTCTCTCTCGTTTTCTGAGATCTAGTGCTGGTTCCATGGCTTTCCGTTGCTCTTTCGACCTCGAGGACGACGACCAGGTACGTATACATCATTTGCTTCCCCCATGCACATACTCCATGTCTTGCACGATGCAAGTGATGTGGCCTCTTGATATTTCTGCCTGGCGTTTCGGATCTTGGGTGGGTCTTTCTTCTGGGAGTGATCTTCTTGATGCAAAAACTGCTGGCTGCTGGTGGACTCAGGTCTTGTTCGAAGAAACCTCGAGCGTGAGGAAGGTGGTGTTGAATAGGCCCACGAAGTTGAACTGCCTCACTTATGAAATGGTACGACAATTATTAGAATGGAGTATAATCGACGGTATAGAGAATTTTCTCGAAACTCGAAGCGGCGATAATTCGGCGTCGAAGGAATGTGAAAGTAATTGCTATAAGATAATTGATCGCTTAGACTTTAAATCGTTCCGTACGTGTAGGGTCATTGTTAGGTGAGTTGATGATTTTCCCGAGTTTGACGGGGTTTGTTATATGTTTTAGTCAGGCCTTTTACTTTATATGTATATATATAACTTAAGATATGAAAAAAGAACTTCACAATCAAGATTTATACAATGACATGAATTATGATATTCTGCAAGTCCCATTCAACAATCAGATTGATGCTTCCATCATGGGATTGCTTATTATTCTCATTACGCACCTTCTTTTTCTTTGGTTCCAAATTACAGGTGGCTCAGATGTTAAGAGCTTTGGAAGCATATGAATGTGATCCAGCAGTCGAATGCATAACTCTGAAGGTGAAATACAAAATGTCGGGGTGATTTGTACTTTCGGATGTTGTAAAATTTGAAAAAACCCAAATCTATTGTCCGACAATTTATTTGATTATAAATTTTTCAACTTGATCGGTTTAGTGTTAAACATTTTGACAATTTTTCAATGTAGACCTTTTGACTAATTTTGACTAAAAATTGTTGATATGGCAATCCGATCAATGTTGGCATTTACATGGCAAAGCCAACACTAATATGGATGGTTTTTTTTTTTCTCTTATTGTTTTTTTTTCTTTTTTGCCTGTGGCCGGTCTTAGTGATGGCCGCACTCATTGGCCATATTGTTGGCCATAAGCAAGGGTCACCCTCACTTGGGCGAGAGGTGGCCGGTGAGGGCAGCCCTCATCCTCATCAGATCTGGGTGAGGGGTGGTAGGCAAGGATTGACGCCCTCGCCAAAACTTTGGGCACCAATCCTCTCCAGCAGCCCTCTGCACTCTACCAACACATCCCCTATGGTCGAGCTACCCATCGAGACCTTAATAGCCACGCTGTCTCTCATGTAAGTGAACATCGCCGCCGCACCAATTAACGCCTGGATTGCTTGCTGCCGCCCCTCCATCATCGACGGCTTGTAGCTTAGCCTGTTTTGGCTGTACACAGCCCTGGGTTGAAGAGGACGGCGGCCTTCTCTAGGCGGACGTTCTGCTGGGAGGCCTTGTACTTCCCCTTGAACGAAAAAAGAAAAAAATCATAAAATTTAAAAAATTATAAAAATCATCCGCATCATCGCTGCTTATGTCACGTAGATGACTGGCACTAATTGGACCATCATGTCGGGCAAATTTGTACAGATGTAGAGATGTCATTGAGACAAGTTCTTTTTATCAGGGAAAAGGCAAGGCGTTTTGTGCCGGAGGAGATGTCAGAGGCGTAATCTGTTCATCAGGGGCAGGTCCCCCTCTCTCTCTCTCTCTCTCGCTCTCGCGTCGTCTCTTTAGCTATTTGTACATGGGATGCTTCCTTAAACATGGAGAATCGAGTGCAGGGCACTGGAGCTTTGCTGGTGCTTTCTACAGAACCGAGCTCATGTTGGATTATCTGATCGCCACTTACACAAAACCTGTGGTCAGTTCAATTCACTGCTATCGATCTCATGTCGACTTACGATTGAAGAGAAATTGTTTGACACGAGGACCATTCGAATCTCCTGATATGATGTATGCATATTTTCTCTGGCCATATCACTTATATGTGGTCGAAGATCGCGCTGGTGGACGGGACCGTGATGGGCGGAGGAGCCGGGCTCGCCATGCACGCCGCCTTCCGCGTCGTCACTGAGAATACAGTAACAAATTTCTGATCTCTTGCCATCGATTTGAATGCAATTCCATTTCATATGACGAAATGAATCGCACTAGATATCATCAATGTTTACTAATTATATGTCTATCGTCTTCTTGTTGGATAATGAATAGGTATTTGCAATGCCAGAAGCATCAATAGGTCTATTTGCAGATGTCGGTGCGTCGAAGTTCCTATCTAAGCTTCCGGGCTCTCTTGGTAAGCACATCGATAGGTTTAATTTATAAGTAAACATCGGTGATAGTTATTACATGACAACCTCATTAGTAAACTATTTTAATTTTCTCTTTTTCGAGTCATTGTTTGCAAATCACATTGTGGAAGGTTGAATGTCCTTAGGAGAATATCTGGCGCTCACCGGTACACGCCTGGACGGCGGCGAAATGCTTGCCTGTGGTCTCGCATCTCATTATGTGCTCTCCAAGGTGATCTTTTATTTATTCACATGGACAATTTTTATCGAGTAATTATCGCATTCTTCACAGTGAACTTTTTTTTTTTAGTTTATGGAATATAAATAACAGATTTTATCTTTCCTCTAATAACTATCTCTCTTATTATCGTTTATTTTCGAAAAAAAAAAAACAATTTTTTTGAGTTTGTTTCAGGACCTTCCATTGCTGGAAAAGAGTTTATGCGAGGAAGCACCCCTTAGGAAATCAACCATTTCCGATTTATTAAGCAGATTCGCTCATAAACCAAATCTCAAGGAAAACAGCAGTTTCAGAATGTAATTGATTTGTGTGCTTTCAATTTTTATTTTTTATATCATAAATTCTTGGCATCAAAGTAAATTGATTTAAATTAAATGCAAAAGGCGTCGAAGATTATCTATTCATTTGAAATTGGCCATTTGGCGATGCAGGTTGGAGATTATCAACAGATGCTTCTCAAAACCCACCGTCGAGGAGATATTATCATCATTGGTAACATTAGAGCTAAAAGTGAATAATTTCATACAATTTCGCGCTTGGTTTATACTAATGCACTTACTGACCAAAAAAAAAAATACTAATGCACTTAACTTAGGTCTTTTTATAGCAGGAAAATGAGGTTGAAAATGATGGAGAAAAGAAATGGATCAAAGATGCTATAAGGTCAATGAGGTCAGCCTCTCCAACAAGCCTCAAGATAACTCTGAAATCGGTACTTAATTGCATTTCCATCACTTTTTCTTTATTTTTTGCTTTTCATATGTGAAAATTTGATTTTTTTTTCTTTATGATATATAAGTTATCATGAACTAAGGGAGTTAGGAAAATTTATTGACGTTATCAAATTTGCCACCCCAGATGAGAGAAGGACGGGCACAAACCATGGAACAATGTCTGACTCGTGAATACACAATTTCTTGCCACATGTTGCGTCGGTCCATGCATCGAGATTTTTATGAGGTCCCTAAACTAATTTTATCCATTCCTTCTTAATTTTCAATATATACACACGCACACGCACACATCTGACCGTAGACGACAAACTCCCCCCTTTTCAGGGTTCAAGAGCCATGCTAATCGACAAGGACAAAAAGCCCCAGGTATCATGTGATTATTCTTCAAAATTTTCAACTTTCTGAAAAATAATTTTGGTTGTCCTTGAGGGTTTAAAGTTAAAGAAAGGGGTAATACTACGAAAAATTCTAAACTGTCGTACTCATGACAAAATTATCCAAAATTAACTTTTGAATCAACAAAAATCTCAAATTAATACACTTGTGACATATTTACATTCCCTAAATTCTATCTAGATTATATTGTGAAATTGTGGAAATAGATAACACATAATAATAACTCAATTGACATAACAAGTTGACATGAAAATCTATATTAATTTGAAGTAAATTTATTATAAATATATCAATTTGAAATTTTTAATTATTAATATATTTATCACAAATATATTAATTTGAGATTCTTCGTGACACTTAAATCTTAAAAGAAAAGCCGAATGAAGTTAGAAACTTTCTAAAATTGCCCACATTTATTTCAATTTTCAAGAGTTCCCCCTCGTTAATCTTGACAAGTGCAGTGGGACCCGCCAAAGCTGGAACTGGTCACCGACGAAATGGTCGACAAGTTCTTCGTCAGCCTTGATGGGATCGACCCGTATTGGGTGAACCTCCAGCTCCCGATCAGATCGGGCCAAACCATGGCCCGGCCGAAGCTCTGAGGGACGTCCCGGCTCTGGATAAATGAATGGAAGTAGAAACATGACAAGTCATGGTCTTTCATTTCGGCTGATGAGCAAAGACTCGTTTTGTATGTTTTAAGTGTGCGCACCGTTCTATGAATCTTTCTATCTAGAGCTGCTCGCGATGACGAGCCGGATCTCTATGAAGTATGCGTGAACATCACAATTTGATTTATGAAAAATAAGTAAGATGGACATCTCGGGCTTTTGGTTCACGAACAAAAGGTAAAGGTACGAGGGGAAGGGGGGAGGAGCTCGCGATCTTATAAATGTGCTAGAAACAAGAATCTGAAGCTGGGAAAGAATGAGGAATTGCTATACCATGATGATGAGTCCCTGGCGATCCCCTGAATCCGTCGTCTAGTCGCATAAATCACACGGACTATGGCCCCCGATTTTGACGAAATCTGTTATAATGACAAATCGCGGGGATGAGAGGAGATAAACCTCCCGACTTAGAACTCCACAAGCGTTTCTCTCTTCGGTCTCCAGAATAGGGACGAAGCTTATGCCTCAACAGTCGATCTCACTCCAATTGTTTTGCACCATGAAATATAATCAAAAGATCGAAGCGCGGTCCTATAGAAATGCAGGCATGCAGAGGGCGATCCCTCTTCAATCAATGTCAGCAGATGTGAGATTTGTTCGCGACAAAGTTAAGGAACCGGGAGGCGTCTCTCTCTCATTCCAACCTGTAACATTGTGGAGGAGAAACACCGACATAAGACTGCAGCGAGTAAATGAAAACAAAACAATTTCAACCTCATTTCTCCGAAGTTTGCTGCAAATCCGAGTTGGATATCCACCAAAGATCAAAGAGATAAGGAGTGTGTCTTGCCTTGAAGTAGAAGATGCACACTTGATCCATGTAGCATAGATTCTCTGATCTTTCACCCTGCGAAGGAAAACCATAGCTAATATATGTATGTGGTTGGGAAAACCATATGCAACTACCATAGCATCTGACACAATTCATGATCACAACACTGGCTGTATATATCCTCATACTGGATGACCTCATTGGCAGTGCTTTGAAAATTAGAGATGTACCATGTAAGAATAAGATGAGCTGTCCGTTACACATATTCATCAATGGACCACACTCAAAGACAGCTTCTCAAGCAACGATTGATCAAACGATCCACAAAACACTGACAACATATTGTAAAGTCACAAGATATGTCCTATTTAGTGCTAAACATGGCAGCAGTATTTCATCATTTAAAGAGTCCTTTCCCAATAGCTACCGGGTAGCAGATCCAGGAGCCACTTTTCATGGATATGAAATGCGATATATAAACAGAGACAGCACAGAATGTTCACAAAACATGACTGGCAACAAAACCCAATTTGTGGTATACATACTATGGTCCAGAAAGAAAACTTCTTTTCCTTGAAGTTGTTAGTCTAGCACAAACGGTATTTTTGTTTCTTTGGCAAGAATAACTTCAATTCCTTGAATTAATAGTGCCTAGCACAAAAGTAGTTGAGCAGAACTTTCTTTTGGAAAAAGAACATGCATGCTCATGTGTTAGGAAATTATATCATAAAGTTATTTGCATATCAAAATTTCACTAAAGGAGTGTGCTGCACAAGAAACCCAAAGTCCAATATCATTATCAAGCCATAGCAAAGTAGGATGACCATTGTTAATAAGAAGCTTTTTACTCACAGGTAAATGTCATCTGTAGGAATCTCAGGAAATAGATTAATGTAGAAATGAAAGCCATCAGGGCTAATGTCCCGGCATAATAAACCTGCCAAAGAACAAAGCAATGTAAGAGTGCTTGTTGCAATAGCATGCCAGTCGTTTCACCATAATTTTTTTTCTCTCTAAGAGCCACATACCTCGGCTCTCAGCAGTTAAGAGGTGCTCCTTGGCCATTGCTGGAGCAATTCCTAGGGTCATGGCAGCATCACCAGCACTTACACCCATCTGAAGGGCGTCAGGCCGTGTTACAAGTGATTTGATTCTAGCAAAAACCTATAAACAGCATCCCTCAGTTATTATCAGGCAAAGTAGGAGATAAGTAATTAGAGTACTATTAGTTCCGTGGGCAATATAAACCAAAGAGCACATATGCCTCAGTAGTTCCTACTGTCAAAGGAATGATACATATCCAACCACTAACACTGCTCACGGAATGATTTGCCATAATTTGATCATTGCATATGAGCCAACTCTTGATAATGACCAAGTTTGGCAGCCTCTTGCCTCAAACTACAAAATTTTCTCTTAGAGTCTAGAGAGCATGAGCAAGTGGCATATCTATGAAAACCACAGTCCATAATGCAGTTCCCAAAGCAAGACTTATATAGCAGCTACAACCATAACAACATTTCATCTCGGCAGTGTAACTGAATACAGATAATTGAACGCAGGACATTTCACCCCAAAGTAAACTTGATCAACACCTTCATAGATTGGAAAGCAAGAGAAAGATACCTCTTCATCACTGTGAGACTTGTTCTGGATAACCATTACTCCACTATCAAACTTCCGAAGCATTACAGGACTGAGAGAAGGGAAAGCTCCATAAGTATATCTTAAAAATCAGACATCATGTCAGAACAAGTAATAATGACACTGCCATTCCTCAACTAGATAAAGATGCCTTACACATCAAACTTCTCCCACAGAGAACATGCTCGCAACAGATCCTCTGGAGAGATCAGTTCTGTGCCCCGAGCCCGGTTAAAAAGGCAGTACATGTCTATTAGATTAATCATTCCTCCAGACCTCTCAAGAGGAATCTTTACAAAATCTGCTAACTAAGAGCCAAAAAAGGATAATTAACCTTTTGTTAAACATTTTAAGAAAAAGAACCAAAAACCTAAGATTATAAATACAAATAATCACACAGTACAAATAGAAGGCCACAGGTAGTCCATTTTTAGAACTTTGAACATATTAAGCAGGTGTATTAGAGACATGCTTCATTATGGAATAACCGCACAAATGCTAAAGGGAGGAAATGATGAATAATTCCACCATAAGTGCTTTGTAACAGCATGCATCTTATCGTCTACATTCTCTTGCTTTGACGTACACCCTCCCCTTCTCCTCTCCTTCTACCCCTCTCTCCCCATGAACGAAAAGGGCCAACAAGGCTATACAAAAGGAAGCAAGGAAATCAGGCTCTATAAGACAAAAGGTAGAAAATGGAGCAAGTTCCTCATGAACTGGAATGCACACCCTCAGATTGCAATTTGCGATGCATACACCAGCAAACTCATTATGGAAAAACAGTTAAAACAAGCAGTTCAATTTTTTCCCCAACTCCAGCCATTGATCATTGAGATCCCCACATGCATAGTATAGAGATGAAACACCTCCATAATTTCTACCTTGAGGTGTATCCTTTTCAATGCCGTAACCCTTTCAAAGAGTAGTTCATCCTGTTCACTAATATCACATCAAAAGCTCAGCCTCATACATCTATCTATAGAGAATGCTTTCTCAGGTCCCACAGCATCTCATCCTATTCCAAATTTTGGGTAAATGTATGTGATTTTTTATGAGTGTTCCAAAGGCATGAAGCTGAAAAGTTTATCAACGTTATCTCACTTAGATAACATCATGCTGCAGGAGAAGCTGTAGACCCCCTATGCCTACTAAATAAAACTGCTACAGAGAATAGACATCAATCTTCCCCCATACACGAGGATAAACACTGAACATGCCGTTATTTAAATAATAACCATACATCAAATGCAATAGTGAGATTTGACCCAGATACAACTTCAGCAGCCATTTGGCAAAAAGCATATCAATAAAATCTCTTCCCTTGCGCTCTTGAGAGGTTCCAATTTTTGGGACGTCCACATTACCCAAAAGCAAGGAATCCCAGGAAGAATATAAAGCTCCTACTAGTTTGAGATGTATGCACTCGCATGCTAACACTTGGATTGGATAAAATATGTACCACCATCAACTTTGTTCTAAATTTTTTTTTTTTTTATTACCACTTTTGTGAAAGCATTGCACTAAATAAGTATTGACCACAACCCTATTTTACACTGTCATGTTGAGACAAAGACATAGAATCAACACATTTACTATGTAAAATGCCAACCAAGATCCAGAGTTCCATTTTCAAGTACTCGTCCCAAGTCCTGCTTACCAGTGCTACAGATGCAAACAATCAATAAGAAAAAATTGCATTTTTCAAGTAAATGGGAAGAGAAGAGGACCTGCCGGGATAATTGCTGGTGATACAAAGCACCCGCTGACTCTTTCGTAACTGGAGATACAATACCAACACTCAACAACCAATCCTGCATTTCTTCTTTTGAACCCAATTCCTCGTCATTGGATGATCCAGCTTGAGACGGGGCAGATAAAAGTTTCAACCTCATTTTCTCAGCTAGCATCACCATCTCTTTTGCTTTACTCTGCAAACACACAGCAACATTGAAATAAGAAAATGGAACCCTCAGTGTAAATTACTCATTGAAGCAGAAGAGCTATAGAAGAGAACAGACAGTCATAGTTGCTGTTTGCCATGAAAAAGGACAAGTCCTTTACATCTGCCTAGGTTTTCCTCTTCAAGATTTTCAGCAGGGCATCTACAGTATATGGATAGTCAGCTGAAAATTAAGTTTTTCCTCCTTCCCATTTTTCTCATCCCAAAGCAACTACGCCTTGTGCAAAACGTTATGCTAGTCAACATAGGCATGAAATAAGCCACTTCTCTCAAGTCGTGACACCTTAGAGCAGATTAATTCAAATCGAAACGGGTCCAATAAAAATTTCTGAAAGAAAATCCAAGTAATGTGCCAAACAAAGGACAGAGAAATCGAACCCTTTAACTGCTGCATATGCTTATCGCCATAAGTCCAGGACAACCACACTTAGTCCATCCCAAATAATCACATCAATAATTTACTATTTCAGCATAGAAGTCAATCAAAGCAATCAAACTAGACGACAATGCTGAGGATCTAAATCCTCCCCTCCCCCACTCCTAAGTAGTTCTTAGCAATGTCAATCACACGAACCGAATTTACAGATACTACATTACCATGAGCGCATTCAAGTCCTGGAAAGCGTCCTGCAAGCTCTTATCAGTGCTCTCCCACATCTCCTGTTCTCTCCTCAGTATCCCTGCCACCCCAACCACTCTCATTCCTCTCGAATCGTACCCGCTCGAACTGGCACTCGACTCCACAATCGAACTCGACCCCGAACTCGCGCTCTCGCTCTCCTTCTCTCTCTCCCAAGCCTTAGCGCCCCAGTTCTGCCTCAATTTGTCCACAAACGCCTCCACGTCATCCTTCCCTCTCATCACCAGCGTCACCACGAGCGACCTCGCCGCCGGGCCGCCCACTCGCCCGTCCGACCCCACGGACAGCTGGAACTTGAGCCGCGGCGACGCGAACATCGACTTGATCGATTTCTTCAGCGAGAATATGTGCGCGACGGACGCGAGGGGGACATAGGAGGCGGTGTTGGCGGCGGCGGCGGAGGAGGAGTCGGAGACGAAGATGAGGCGGTGAGTGGTGAGGATCATGAAGGAGGACCGGAGGTGGATGGAGGAACTAAGCGGCGGCGAGCCTTCGGGCTCGAGCTCGACGTTGGAGAGGAGAGAGCACTCGATCTCGTTGGGGAATAGGATCGGGCGGCCGCTGGTGGTCAGCTCCGCCTTGGGGAAGGCGGCTCCGGCCATCGATTGAGCTTAATCTCGCGGCGGGTCGGAGCTGGGTGAGCGCTCGGATCGCCGCCCGGATCCTCCCAGGCCGCTTCACCGAATCCTCGCTCGTATGAATCGTCGTTACGGCACGGAAGGAACAAAAACGACGCCGCAGGAAGGCGCGGGGGAAGGCCAGACGAGGAGCTCAGGAAGAGAGTTGACTCGGAGAAGGACGGCGGCGGGCGGCGGAGGCGCGACCGACCGATCGGGCTCGGCGAGTCTGACCGACGGGGAAAGCGCGCTGAGCTCCGGTGGCTCGGGCGGTGTCTACTTTGGAAGAACTCACAACAACGATTGATGTTGGAATTCCACGTCCGAATATGATCAGCTCTCGGCCTTCCTCGAAGATGAGCTGGTCGGATCGGATTGGACCGCAGCCGGTCGACCCTGATTTGGCCGACCTTTCTAAAATTTTTTTGAATTTTTTTAATACCAAGTGCCTACTATTAATTAGTTTAATAAGGGTGAACGATTTCAAGCTCCAAATCAAAAAAAATACATCTGTTAAAACGTATTCCTATTTTTTTGGAATCTGAAACCTATTCCGCATATTCTGTATCGTGGAATTTGATTTTAAGGTTTATCTAGATTCTACTTGTATTATTAATTGCAACGAATTATCTATTTAATGACTACCACACATTGTTACAATCCATTAAGTACAATTTATATTTAGACACATGAAAAATATTTCAAAGTAAAAGTCTTAATCATAAAATAGAAATTCGAACTAGTGATTTTAAATTATGCAATCCATAAATGCCTCAAGATCGAGCAAAACTAAAAAAAAAAAAACACAAATTTATTTAAAATTTCGCTACCTAAAACTGAAACCTACCAATCAAAATAGATTATTCTTATGTCGCATACTTTGAAACTTGAAACCTAATAGGTTTCCATCGATTCGATTTTAGGCAATTCCTCAATCCTAGATCGATATATATATAGTTTTTAATGCTAAAAGACCAGAGAAGATAACAAAAATAACTTTTATAGGACACACTTACACTCTACAAGAGTATGTTCTTTCCGATCACTTGTTCGGTTCCGGTGTTCCATTCCTTGCCAGGGAATAGAGAAAAAAGAAAAAAGAAAGAAAGAAAGAAAGAAAAGAAATCACTTATTTGATTCCAGTGCAATAAGTTTAAGTGCTTTTTGGACAATTTTCCCATCAACATTGCTAGCACAAATCTTTGTGAAATGCAGATGTTGTTTCACTATTTTGTAAAAATAAAATAAAATCATAGAAAAAAGATATTCATTTTCCATAACTAATCTATTGGTTTGCTTTATATCAAGAGATTTCCATATTCAATGATACGTATGACTTTTCTAGTTCCTTTCATTTTTTTGTCTTTTCTCAAATACACAAAATTGTCTTTTTAATTGAACAATGGACTCTTATTTCCAAAAAAAAATAAATATAGATCACATAAAAATAAAAAGAACCGAAAAACTTTCATGCCAATCTCATAAAATATCTGCTTTGTCCGAACGAAAAATTGGAAGTCTAGGAAAAAGATTGTAATAAAATTTAGAAGAACACCGGCCGCAGGTGGCCTATTAGCTCAGCTGGTTAGAGCGTCGTGCTAATAACGCGAAGGTCGCAGGTTCGAGACCTGCATGGGCCAACTTTTGTCTTTTCTTTCTCTTCGTTTTGGTGTTCTGTTTCCCATGTTTCCCCTTTTTGATTTCACATAATAGTTTGTTTATGGACTTTGAAAAACACTCATAAGATCAATTTCGCTACAATTTCTTGACATCGTTAGCTCATGTTCATGTCTACAGACTTCCGGAAGGAACCAAGTTTAGATTACCCATCAGATCATACTCTATGATTTGCTGCAATTTCTTGGCCATGTTTGATTTGCCTAGTGACTGGGATAAGAAGTAAGCCGATTGACTCTTAATCAAATGATTCAATGTGTAGAAAACAACGGGACTTCGATCAAGGGCATGGATGCCATAAGAGACACTGTTCGCACTCTACATATTGTTCCCGCATTGGTGCGGTTTACAAGTGTCTCCGATCATACGACAGTGCAGTTTCAATGGAACCTATGAGTCCGAAGATCCTTTTCAGATCTATCAGCATTCACATTCTCCTATTTACTGCCTGCTGACGGAAATGGCTGTCCAAGTACAGGCAGCTCTTTCGGTCAGAGAAGCTTGATGTTGTTGGTACCGGAGCGAATCCAGAATACTTCCCGTTCTTCTTCGCTGTGCATATCTCTATGACGTACTGGACGACCTCGGTTTTCTGGCAGTATGGCTGCTTTGCGTATTCTTCGAATGGCATCCACTGCAGGCGACAAGAGAGAATTACCACTGGACTTTATTAAAGAATTACTGCAGCGAGTACAAGTGGTGCTTCTCCTGCTGTAATATAGTATTTTGTAAGCAGTTTCCTCATTCATTTGCAGGATGCACTCGGAAATCCTTTGCTTGGGAAACCCCCGATGTCGTTTCAGTCGGATCGATGGTTAATTGATTGTAAGCTTCGGCTTACATTTGGCAGGTCAGAGCGAACGGCGAAAGCACACAGGAGAATGCATGAAAAAGGAGAATTGGGCAGTCAGGCAGGGTGGTGGTAGTCATCAAGGTACCGAGAATGATAAAGAACGAACTGGTGAAGTAGCTATACCGTTAGTACAATATCTGTTTACCTGAGCAGCCTCTATCTCCGAATCCTGCTTCCGGATGTCAAAGGATAGAGGTTGCACCAAGCAGACGAAAAATAAGCCCGACTTCTGAAAGAACGTCCGATGACTTTGCCTGTGGATGGTCGGTCAAGAGTTAGGAAATTGCAGTATCCTACTAAAAAAATCTGGTTTAATGGCCCAGGAGTTTCAAGGCCCTGACGCGCTCTTCACAAGATTAGCGGCATAATGTAATACGCTTCTTTTTCCAGACAGGAGCTAATGGGTGCTAAAATGCCACTCAGCAATGGCCATGGTTTGGCTCTGACCCTCCACAAAAATGCAGGTGGAGTGTGTTATGTCCCGAGACATAAAGTCGCACGGTTTCGAAGGAAGAAGCTTAGGAGGAGAAAGTATGAATCTTATCCCAAGAACGAAAGTTTATGACGCCCGAAACAAGAAGAAAAGGAGAAACGGGCTTAATACCTGAATGCTAAGACTTCCACGAATTCAGCATCAATCTGCATATGCAGAAACCGCAAGACATAAATATTCACAGCATTTAAGCAGCTGTTTGTATAATCACGTAAATATTACTCACTCCAGTCTCTTCTTTAACTTCTCTTACTGCAGCTGCACATGTCTTCTCCCTGAAGATGGTGAAGCCGAAAGATGAATAAACAAGCAGAAGTCATGTTGCTACATTTAAGTCTGCAATAAATTCATGACCTCATCAACAACACCCGTCGGGAACTTCCAAACACCAGTCCCTCCGAACATTCCAGTCTTCTCTTGTACAACGAGCAGCTGCCAGAACGTGAGTTGAACTTACAAGCCATAGTAGCATAGTTCTAAAGTTATGATCACGCCTCCAGAGATGAAAACCGAACAATCGCCCCCAAACATTAATATAATGGGACGCCTGGAATGGAACATGAACGATATTGAGTCCCAAGCCAAGTTTTACAAGCGACATACACAGGGGATGACCATACATTTTCTGAAGGATCACAGAGCATAGACATCGTCACAACAGAGAAATGATGACAGGAAAGCCACAGTGCTACTCTGGCGGATTAAATCTAAAGGGTAAATGACATGGAAAAAGAAAAGACATTGCACCCAAATACTTAATCCAGGAGACTCTCCTGCCCTCTTCAGACTCTTTACAATAAGATTCATTCCAAAGCAAGAAGAAATTCTACTTAAGTAGGTCATTTCAGCTGTAGTTTTGCTACCACTGATCCTACAAAATTGTCTTGTCTCAATGATTTGAAGCATAAATCTGCCGAAAGGGGGATCGTATTCATTCACATAGAGAGATGATCTCACATGGAAATTTAGATTGGAAGGAATACCTCATCCTTCTCATTCATGACAACTATACTGACAGATACTCTGTGCAACGCATTTGCTGGAATGGTATGAGCACTTTGTGGAATCCAATACACAAGCATTAGGTACTTCGGCTCCGCATGGTGATACCAAAATCCTTCCTGCCCAAAGTAGATGACAATCACCACATCTAGCGGAAAACCTAATCTGAAAGTTATGATCATCACACTAAACATATAATCAGTGGCAATTGGCTCTTTCCCGCCCCAGCCAGTCCTCCAAGCAAACCACATGACCTATGGTTCAGTGATCAATCTGCAGAGTCGATAGAACATTTACCGCGACAGCAGGTTCTACGAGATTTACGAGTTCAATAGGTAATTTGATCCACACACTCTTCTTGCCCTGCAAAAGTGCTGGCACTTCAGTACTACAGAACAGTAACATGAACAAAAAACAAAAGAGACTCTTAAAGTTTGAAGATGCAAATTCTAAATCGATAACAACATGATTCATGAGTGAATAACAGCAAGTCGACCAGATTCGGTGTCATCTACGTGCTCTATGCTATCTACCTGGATAGAAGGAAGAACCAATCTAGCACATCTAACTCAAATTTGATGCGAAAATCAATGGTTAAAGCTCAACGGAGAGGCTAACGAAAGACAAGCTGCTCTCTCCAGTGAGAAATCGAAGCTCTGAGCATGGAGACGAAGGTCGCGGAGTCCATAGCCTCTTTCATTTCCACTTTGACGCCTCCATAATCGTCCACCACATAACTCAGCAATTTGGCTGCACCAAACAACATCACCACTCGCAAGTCAATAGGACACCGCCGCTATCACTGCCGCCCGAGAACGATGGTGACACCGCTTGGAGCGCGGCTGGGAGAGCATCTCAGTGCAGCAGTGAAAGAAGATCTATGTCCGACCAAATCAAGAAAAGAAAAAACAAGCACGAAGGACTTTGAAATGTATGCTTCGTGAAAATTTGCGGCACGCAGGAGAACGCTTAGGATTTGTTGCAGCGTTAAATCCTGTTCAACTGGGTTGTCTTAAAAAGTTTTTACTGCGTGACATAGAATTTCTTGGCCTGCTGTTAATTCATTCTATTGGACTTGGTGTTGAATTAACCCCCTACAATAAAATTATGACATTTTGGATGATTTTCCCGACTTTTCTAGGATGCTAATGAGATAACGACCCATCAAATTTAGAATTTTCGCACGAACCTCTCGATCTTCTTCCCTTGAATATGTAGACCACAGAAATGGAAATCGCCCCCAGAGCCAATGCAACGCCAATTGGATTTGGGTGCTTTCGCATGAATTGGAGAATGCCCATTTTAGTGATTCCAAAGGAGGCAATTATTTTCAGCTTTATTCCTGCGAAAAAAGATAGGTTGAAATGAACATTGATTTACCAAACCATATTTATAAATGTCGGTGCTTGTTCTTTTGTCCTTTTCTTGTGATTATGGCTTAACAGCTTTGCTTTGGACGTGAGTTTCGGCATCAATCGACGGCAAAAGGCATCAAAGGGAGGGATCAATGGCAAAGCTTACGGGAAGAGATTATGCTATAGAAAAAATAGTATTAAAAAATTCATAATATCTTATAAAGAATGGAGCACTTCAGTCAAAATTTACACACAAGTGAAATAAGGTTTTTGGTTTAGAATGGTAAATAGAAAATAACATCTTGATTGAAATCAAAGTACATGTCTTCTGTGTAACCAAGCTCGTTATGATGAGTGGTTATTCCCTTGATCATGGCCGGAGGACCACATATCACTATCTGCAAAATTATAAAAACCCATAAATAAATAATTAAATAAATAAATAAAATTTACATGGATGGAACCGTGTTTTATTTTGAAAAGCTAAGCATTAACATTTCCCATCTTCAAGAAAAAAAATAAAAAAGAAAAGCTTCGTTAAGGAAAAAGATTTCAACAAAATGAATTTCAGAAATACGCGAATGAAGAGAAAAACCTTCATATCAGAAGTTGGTGGTGGGCAGTGGGCTCAGATCATGTCCTTTGTCACATGCCCGACTCCCCCCCTCCATTTTTCAGGAGGCTGAAAAAAGAATGCATAAAATATTATAGCCATAATTGAAAATGGAAAACACTAATTAACGGGGAAACTAATTTCCATGGCGGAAAATGGGCACGAGCAATGTTTAATAATTAATAAATATAAGACCCCGTTTGTTCCGTGAGAATTAAATGATTTGAAAAATATTTTTCTAAAAATGATCAATTGCATTGCTCACAAAAATATATTTAACGAAAAATATTTTCATCGTTCACGAAGATATTCAGACACAAAATATAAAATATTTTCGATTAGCTAATTAATTTAAGCGATATAAACAATTATTTTTAGGATAATCTTTATCAAAATATTCATTTTTTCAAAAAACAAACGTACATAATATATACATATGGTAGACATATTAAAGTGAAGATCTAGAAGCAATGTAAATTTTCTCACTAACCTCCTTGACAACATAATACACTATGAAACGGTTGGGAGATAACTTGGCGAAGCTATCTAAATCTTCCTGCAAATGATTTAGGAAGTCAAAAGCAATTTCTTTGTTAATGAGGAAGCTATCTTATTGCTTTGCAATTTTTCAGTGAACAGGAAGAAAATCAGGCCAACTTAATGCAAAAGTATCAATTTCATGGGAAAGCATGAATTTAGTATTTTGGGCCGATATAAACTCAACGAGTAAAATAGACCTTTTAAACAATATGTTATTTATAATTTGGTTCGAATTTCTCTTTTCAGTCGAAGGTTTGGTTCAATTAATGTCCTTTAAAGGTAGAAATATGGTTCCCATGCAATTGGATAACCTAGTCCTACTAAAAATTCACTTTCTGAGACAAATGTTAATAATTTGTAGGGACCATTTTGAGAAGTCGCTAGTCATAGTTAGTGTCACTTAAACTAGTCATTCATTTAAGGATGGATTTAATGTCTTCTAAGGTTCTCTAGTGTAGTGCACCAAATTACAAAAGAGGAGGCATGCATGAATATCAAAGACAAATTCAATTTTTTAGAGAGAGAAAATCTAGAAGAAATATATGCATATCTTCAAAAGTATGTCATTGGCAGTGTGATTGCTATAAATAAAGTGTACTTTCGTTTTGTCCTTTGAATTTTTTAATATTGCTCGAATAATCTGCATCAAAATATAAAAGAGAAGAAGAAGAAAACCTCAACTTAAACCCCCAAGAAAGAGCATTTTAGCTTGATAATGCAAATACCGACCAAAAAAAAAAACTTGATAATGCAAATATTTTCTTTAGGAGTTGATGGGAATATTGAAGCATGGCCTGAAACATTGGAGTAATACCCGAGCCTCTAGCAATCATCCTGAATGCACGAACTTGACTGGGCTTATACCTGTATGGTCCTTTCAGATGAGATGAGCAAAAGACCATCACTACAAAATATTATTTTAAATTTGAAGAAGATATATATTGTTTTGATTTCGCCTATAATTCTTTTTCCATCAATGTTGTAATGTTCCAAGATCCATATTGGACGATAATAACGCTATTGTATGATTTACAAGATCAATCCTCAAGGGTGACCGTTTTGAGTGGTCATGCAAGAATATTTCTTTTGAGGTCCCCGCATAAATGAAAAGACTAGTTCATTGTAATAACGGAGATAACGTGCGACTGTTGCTATATCTAAAGTTTGTATCTATGGTATGGCTTAAATGATATATTCCTCGTAATAATTTTGCTTCAGACACTAACAGATGGGAATTCGTCGGGTGCTCAAGAGCCCTGGACATCCCTTGATATAAAAAGAAACATTTACTTGAAATTTCATATTTAGGTCCTCCACATAAAACAATAGAGGTAACCATTCGTCCGTCACGATCGGCATGCTGGGCCTCATAGCAAAATAGTGTTTCCAAAGCTCGAGCTTCAAATCAAATCGAAAGTAGCTAGCTAGTAGCATATATACGTCATCCATAATTTAACTCTACTTCAAGGAATTATAGAACTTACGAATATATTAATTTTATGCTAATAGTTTATGATGGAATTACATATTAAATTATGAATATCCGATTGAAATTTAATAAATAATAAGAATTTTATTGATGAGTGTTTATTGGGCACTTGTCAAACACTTCAATTAAAAAAAAAAAAATTGTCATTTTTAGGCACTACATTTATATGGTCATGTGATTGAAAATGAAAATAATTCTATTTTAACGATGGCTAATCACATCAAGATCTTATCGATCATAACTCAAATTGCATATCTTGTGTGTAACCAAACTCATTAAGATAAGCCGCCATTGCCTTGTTCGTGCGCGGAGGACCGCACCACAGTATCTACAACATCATAAATAACCATAAAAAAAAAAAAAAAAAAAACATTAAATGGACCAAATGATATTTTAGTTTGAAAAACTAACGATTTCTCAACTAAATGCAGAGATAAATCCTACTAATTTTTCACTCCTAATACACCAAAAATAATAAATTGCCATATTTAGAAAATAGCGTCATTAAGGAGAAGAGACTTTCAACAAAATAAAATGCTTAAGTATGTGAAAATTGAGAGATAAAGCTGTACATCGGAAGCTGGTGGTGGGCAGTGGGCTCGGATCATCTCCTTTGTTGCACGCCCCGCTCCACCATTCCATTTTTTAGGAGGCTGAAAATTGTGCGAAAATACTTTAGATAATTGAAAATGGCAAAAGATTAATTAACAGCCAAATCAATTTCCGTGGCAACAAGTGGCTAAGCGGCAGCGAGCATCCGGATTCGAGCTTGTCGTTGCAGAGTGGGGAGCACTCATCGGGAAGGAGGACCGGCGGCTGCCGGTGGTCAGCTCTGCCATGGGGAGTGCTCGAATTGCTGCCGATCCTTATCCGTCGCTTCACCTAATTTTGTTCGTATGAATCCTCGTTATTGTGCCCGAGACCACGAGAAAAGCGCAGAACGAGGAAGAGAGTTGACTCTACGGTCGGCCAAGGTGGCGGAGGTGGCGGTGCGGTCGACCAATCGGCGGCGGCGAGTTTGATCGAGAATGTCACGGAGCTCTACTACTTGGCTAGTGTCTATTTTGGAAGAACTCACGATTGACAGCGACACAGGGCTCGAATGGATAGTTACAGGACTCAAATGTCCACTTTTGAACATGCCGAAGTTATATATTTACACGAGTCATTTATCATTAAATGAAATATTACACAATAAATATTCGATCGAAATTTACGCACGCGTACAATAAAGAATCTTTAGAGCATTATGTTTCTCTAATTGTGTGATTGGTTCAAAATAATAAATAGAAAATACCGTCTCGATAGAAATCAAATTGCATATCTCCCGTGTAACCAAGTTCATTAAGATGAGCAGTTACTGCCTTGGCCATGACCGGAGGACAGCAATTTTTTTTTTTTTTTTTGGTCAGTCTTACGCTACACTCACTCTCAGACTTTTGTCTTGCCTCTTTGCAGTGCGTGGGAGTCGAAACCCACTCCTGAAATGAAATCGTCCCCACCCCAATCCCCTCTAAGAATGTGAGAATTTGAACCCCCAACCGCCCCCTTCTAAGATGGAAGGGTGGCCATTGGAGCGAACCCTCAGTGGTTAGAATAGCAAATTAGAATCCGCAAAATTATAGAGAATCATTAAAAAAAAAAAAAAGGGAGTACATAAATGGAACAGCACTTTATTTTGAAAAAATAAGCATTTAAGAATTACATTTTCCGTCTTCAGGGAAAAAAAAAAGAAAAAGAAAAGGTTCATTAAGGAAAAAAGATTTCAACAAAATGAATTTCAGATTCACGAATGAAGAGACAAACCTGGATATCAAAAGCTGGTGGTGGGCAGTGGGCTTGGATCATGCCCTTGGTCACATACCCGACTCCACCACTCCACTTTTCAGGAGGCTGCAAAAATAATGCATGAATTATTATAGCCATAATAAAAAAAAAGGAAAAGACTAATTAACGCCAAAACTAATTTCCATGGCAGAAAATGGGCGTAAGCAATGCTTAATAATTAATAAATATAAGACTCTATTCGTTTCACGAAAAATTAAATGGTTTGAAAAATATTTTCTTAAAAATGATCGCTCACATCACTTACAAAAGTAATACTTTTATTGCCCACGAAAATATTTAGATACAAATTGTAGTCGATAATGAAAATATTTTCCATTAGCTAACTATTTTAAGTGATGTAAACAATTATTTTTGGAAAAATCTTTCCCAAATCATTGAGGTGCATAAGACATATTAAAGCGAAGATTTAGAAGCAATCTGAATTTTCTCACTAACCTCACTGACAACATAATACACTGTGAAACGGTTGGGAAATTGCTCAGCGAAGCCATCTAGATCTTCCTGCGAATAATTTATGAAGTCATTAAAATGTAAATTCTTTATTGCTTAGCAATTTTTCAGTAAACAGGAAGAAAATCAGGTCAACTTAATGCAAAATATCAACTTCATGGGAAATCATGAATTTAATATTTTAGGGTGATATAAATGCGACACGTAAAATAGACATTTTAAACGATATGTTATTTCTAATTCAGTTCGAATTTCTCTTTTCAGTCGAAGGTTTGGTTCAATTAATGTCCTTTAAACCTAGTCACTACTAGAAATTCACTTTCGGAGACAAATGCTAACAATTTGTAGGGACGGTTTTGAGAAATCGCTAGTAATAATTAGTGAGTGTCACCTAAGCCTGTCACTCATTTAAGAACGGATTTAATGTTTTCTAGGATTCTTTAGTATGGTACACCAAATTACAAAAGAGGGGGCATGCATGAATATGAATGACAAATTTGATTTAAAGTTTAAAGAGGGAACATTTAGGAGAAATATATAAGTACCTTCAAAAGTATGTCATTGGCAGTCTGATTGCCATAAATAAGGTGCACTTTCGTTGTCTTTTGGATTTTTCAGTATGGCACGAATAATCTGCATCAAAATATAAAAGAGAAGAAGAAGAAAACCTCGATTAAACCCCCGAGAAAAGAGCATTTTAACTTGATGGTGCAAATATTTTCTTTAGGAGCTGATAAGAATATTGAAGCATTGCCTGAAACATAGGAGTAATGCCTGAGCCTCCAGCAATCATCCCGAGCGCCCGAACTTGACCGGGTTTATACATGTATGTTCCCTTGAGATGAGATGAGCAAAAAATCTTCACTTGAAAAGTTCATTTTAAATCTAATGAAGATATATTGTTTTGATCTTGCCTATAATTTGTTCTCACCAAAATGTTGTGATTTCCATATCCACATTGGATGATAGTGACGCTATTGCATGATACACAAGATCTATCATCAAGGGTGATTGTTTTGAATGGTCATGCAAGAAAATTTCTTTTGAGATCCCTGCATAAATGAAAAGACCAATTCATTGTAATAACAGAGATAACATAAGACTCTAGCTATATCTAGAGTTCGTATGTATAGTATGGCTTAGATGACATACTCTTCGTAACAACTTTGGTTTAGAGACTAACCAATGGGAATTAGTCGAGTGTTTAAAAGCCCTGAACATCGATTGAGATAAAAAGAAACATTCACTTGAGAATGTAAATTTAGGTCCTTCATATCAAGAATGGAGGTAATCATTGGGCCTATGTTAGACCAAGCTGAGCTTTAATTTAGGCCTAACTTGATGTCCAAGCTCGTCCGTCACAATCGGCACACGCTGGGCTTCACGACAAAATAGTATTTCACGAGCTCAAGCTTCAAATCAAATTAAAACTAGCTAGCTAGTAGCATATACACACCATCTGTAATTTGACTCTACTTTAAGGAGCTATAGAACTGATTAATACCTTGGGTCCTTTAACAGGGAGGTAATCACCTTCACGTAGTTCCATGAAATTGCGAGACATTGGTCCTCCTGGGTACATCCAAAGCGTTTACCAAAATCAACACATCATAAATTGGTCCAATCATAATTATCGCAGTAATAGTAGTTTACATAGTTTAATTAAGGATTTTTAAATAAAAATGCATGCCTTCACAACCAGTTCAAAGTAACCCAAATCAGAGTCCACAGTTATGGGAGCGAAAGGCCTGACCACATCTTCACCGTCACTGTCTTTTCCTCTGTTTGACATAGATTAGTGAAATAGTTAATCCGCTCCAATAATAATAATAATAATAATAATAATAATAATAATAATAATAATAATAATAATAATTTGTGTATACAATTGTTATTATTTTTTGACAATTTTAAATGATATTATACTTGCAGAGTACGTGTCGTACCACGGGAAGACCCAAGACCGAAGTGGGCGTAGGAAGAGCAAATTTGAATCTTGCAGTGTCGGGGCTAATCTGGGTCTTCTTGATGAGTCTGAATTCCTTGAACTCCGTGAGGTCTAAGCAGCCTTAGTGAACCATGCAAAAATTCGGAAGCTTAAGTTATTATCCCTATTTAGGACTTTTTTGGCACTTCTCCCCCGCGAGACTTGATGGTCTTTTTCTCGATTAGTCCTAAACCTTTTTATGTTGTGCCAATTTAGTAATTTCCAGCCAATTTTGGCCGGATTTTACTGGACGGGACGCCGCCAGCGTGACGTGGCCCGATCAATGCGCGTGGACAATTTTTAATAATATTTTAATATTTTTGAATTTTTGAATTTTTATTTTTTGTCTTTTTCCTCCGGCCGGTCACCGAGGTCCGGCGACTAGCCAGAGCCAAAGGCCGGCGAGGGCGAGGCCGACCTCGCTGGCCACCTCGCGGGCGAGGCCCTCGCCCATGGCCAGATCTGGCGAGGTCGAGCCTCGTTGGCCATGGGCGAGGCTCCCCCTCGCCGGATCCGGCGAGGTCATGCCATGGGCGAGGCTTGCCTCGTCGGATCCGGCGAGGGGGAGCCTCGCCCATGGCCGGTAGGGGCAAGCCTCGCCGGATCCGGCGAGGGGGAGCCTCGCCCATGGCCGGCGGGGCTCGACCTCACCAGATTCGGCGAGGGGGAGCCTTGCCCATGGCCAGCGAGGGCAAGCCTCGCCCATGGTCGGTGCCGACTGTCACGACCTCTTTTTTCCGTTCGGGGGAAAAGAAAGAATGGTTTAGGGGTATTTGCCTAAAGAGGCGGACCAATGGCCTTAAATTAAGCGCGGGCTCTCCCAAGCCCATACCTCGCGCGACGTTGGATTTTTTTTTTTGGTTCTTAATAACCTAAATATTTCTAGGAGTCGCCACTAACCTATTAGGGTCGGCTAGAAACCAATCAAGACGCGGGAGTGTTGTCTCGATTCCTACGCAACCAGAGATTTCTAGGGACGGGGACTTGTTTACGCTAATGTTTCTATTAGCGCCCTTGTGGTACCACTAACTTGAAAGTTTGTTCATCTAAATGGCAACGCAATCTTGATTACCAATTATAATCCTTATAAAACCGCTAAGCGTCCATGCAAATGTTTTTGTAGTTTTTTTTTTTTTTTTAATGTCTAGACTAATCCTAACATAATTTAGAAGAGAAATTTACACTCAAATTAATGAAAAGCGGTGCATAAATGAACATCCAAGAAATTGAAATAACTTGAAAATAAATGCGGAAAATGAAAACCCGATACAAGTCGGGCAAATAATATTACATGGCCTTGTTATCATGCCCCGGGACAATACCCCCGTGAGCGAAATGAGAATTTAAATATGCATGAAATTACTCTAAATAATTTTAATCTAAGCAAAAATAGATTATTTATAAAAATGGTTATAAAATACCAAAATATCATTAAATTAAGAAAATGGCCTTTAAAAATTAGGAAAATTTCCTAGATGTCATTTTTGCCCTAATTCGATACTATCTAACATTTTTTGATATTTTTGAAATTTTCAGATTTTTTCTTATTTAAAATTAATTACTTAAACCGATATATGCCGATTTACACTAATATGGGACTGCCCAGTACATGAATAATAAGAACCGAGCTCAAATCAATCGTTTGAAGATCGAAACTTGGTTTGCACATTTTGTCGAACACTTGGCGTGCATCAAATTATTTCAAATCAGCTTCATTGGGCCATGTTTGTGGCCTTCAATCTCAACCCACAAGCAATCTCATGTGGAAATAAAGTATCAAGATTATACTACCACATGCAATGAGCAATATTAGACAGAAATTATAGCTTAAAACACAAAAGAACTAAGCTAAAACCATCCTCAAATATGCGGGTTTGATCTGATTTCACAAATTTGGGTTTGAACCCAAGAAACAAACAGTTTGCATGCCCATGTTCAAGCCCCGACACTTATCACATGCAAGATCTAAGGGAAACACTACTTGATCCGAGTGAAAGTAGGTAACATGAGCTTTCAAAAGCAACAAACATCACAGAGAATGACCAACTGAACACATCAAAAACGACCTCTCCAAGAAGCACACATGCAAAACTCTTGAAGAGATTCCAACACTTAAAAAAAATTTCCACCTCGAAAATCAGTCCTCCGGGCTGCTTTTCCTCTTGATTTTCATGATCAAAACATACTCAAACTCGAAAGAAAATATATCTAGGATGATTACCTTGCTTCTTAGTTTCCCTTTCAAGTGGTTCTTTGCTCAAGAAACCAAGAAATTATTCTCGGGGGCCCGTGGAAGTTGGCTTCTTCAACTAGAAAACAAAATCTGCAAAGAAAGAACTGATAACGAAGGTTTTCATTAACCTCCAAAATCAAGCTTCAGAACCTCTTTTGTTGGCCAAATTAAAACAAACCCAAACTATATGTATTCTAGTTTGGCTTGTAGGTCATGGATTTCCTCATTTGTCTCTCAATTTTCTCAAAAACACTCGCTTTCTCTCACTCGTGACTAACCGGGCTCAACACTTAGAAAAATTCAGGCTTTCTTTGGCCTCCCAGGAGGGTAGTTTTTCGGGGGGCTTTAGGAGGCCTTCCCGATCTCCATTTGGGACGTACAACCTATGGTTGGAAAGATCTTTGAGTGAAGTTTCACTCTCTAGTTGAAGGTTTTGGCTAATTTTGGCTGCAAGTTTGTGAAAATTGCACTTTTCTCTCTCAAGGTCGGTTTGGAATTTCTGGGTTTGCTTTTCTGGAGTTGCTTCTGAGGGCCTCTTTGGGGGACGACCGTGAGCTCTCTTCTCTCTCTCTCGTCTTCTACCTCTCTTCCTTTGAAAGAACTTGCTTCCGTGATCTTATCCACTGAATTAGAGGAGTTTTGGTCGGTCTTTGGTCCACCTACCAAGCCTGTCAATAGGGCTACTTCAACAACTTTCTGACTTAGCCAAATTTCCACTCTTGCAGCTGTTGAGTGTCCGGACTTTGCTACGACTTTTCCGTGCTTTCAGCGGCTTATCTCTGGCCATTTCTTGTCCACTTGCACTACTAATTATGGCCTTCCATCACGTGCAAAGATCGGGCTGGTTGGGCAGGTAAGGAGGATATGGTGGGGCCACCAAGTTGCTTACTCAGCAACTCCGAAAATAGACCAACTTGTGGACTGAGGTTTGTCAGCTGGTTTAGGTGCTTTAATCTATCAATTTGGCTGCGATTTTTGATCAATTAGCAATCTCATGCATAATAGTTTAAGATTTCGACCAGATTTCGCAATTTTGCCCACCCAATTTTGCAAGAAAGTCCCTCAAAATTGGTCATTTTCTTACCCGAAAATACCCAATTCAATACAAACTTGGTTTTTTTGGCCCGATTTGATTGATTCGAGTTGGCCCAAGTTCAATTTCAACTTAATTGGTGACCAAGATGATGATTTAAGGGTTCGGGCAAAATTTTGCAAAATTTGCGAATTGGTCCATCAACTTTTGGAAATTGCATTTTGGCCCCAATTTGCCATTTTAATTCCAATCTGACCTCCCGGGCTTGGCTAGTCACATTTAGATCATTGGCCCCAAATTTTTTTCTATTTTTTCTTTTTTTTTTTTTTTTTTTTTTCTTTTCGTTTTTTTTATATATTTAATTTTTTTTTGAAGAAAAAACATATTCCATTTAAAACACTATATTAAATACCTAGATAATCTATATACAAGAATTTGACATGAAATATTTTTGTGGAAAAAAAAGTTCCCATTTTTCCGGAAATGACTTTTGGACAAAAATTTAGGTGTCAACACCGACCATGGGCGAGGCTCCCCTTAACGGATCGACGAGGCGAGCCTCACCCATGGCCGGCGAGGCTCGACCCTTGCCCACGAGGTGGCCGGCGAGGTCAGCCTCGCCCTTGCTGGCCTTCGGCTCTAGCCGGTCGCCAGACCTCGATGACCGGCCGGAGGAAAAGACAAAAAAATAAAATAAAATAAAATAAAAATTCAAAAATTCAAAAATTCAAAAATTCAAAAATTCAAAAATTCAAAAATATTATTAAAAGTTGTCCACGTCAGTCGGCCGGCGTCCAGTTAGCAAAATCTGGCCAAAATTGGCCGGAAAGGATTGAATTGGCACAACGTAAAAATGTTTAAGACTGAATCGGCACAAAAAAAAAATTTATGACTAAATCGGCACAAAGTCAAAAGGTTTAGGACTTTTATGGCACTTCTCCCAGTCTCGCGGACCCATCTCAACATATAAAGTTGGGCAAGAATTAATTAACAACGATAGATAGAGTTTGGTCGTAAAATGTCTTATTCCTTTGGACAAGTTAGCATTTTTCCCTTTGTAAAAATTTGATTTGTTCCTCTCTATTTTGCTATTGGAGTATTTATTGCATGTTCTGGTCAACATAATAGAAAAACAGACCTTTAGGTTTATCCGAACTTTGTTTACTCGCTTCTATCCAATAAACGATGTCCTGTCTAGTAAATCGATATAAAATACAGTAAGGTGCAATTAAACCTTCCCATTTTTACGCTTTTGCCTGAATTCTCTAGAAGTGAATATATACTAATCAAATGACTTAAACATAAAATAAGAATCAACCTTGTCAGGACGGCTGGCGTCTATACTAACAATTTCGGGCTAATTTTGACTTGAAGGATTACATTGGCAAATTCTCAAAAAGGTTTATAACTAAATTAGTCAAATTGAAAAGTTTGTGACAAAGTTGGCTGTTGTGCAGTAGATTTAGGATTTTCTGGGAATTTTTTCTAACTTTCCTAGGGTGTTAATGAGAAAACGACCCTCCAAATTTTAGAATTTTGCACAAACCTTTGGATCTGCTTCTCTTGTAAGTGTAGACCGCAGAAAGGAAAATTGCGCCCAGAGCCGTGGCAACACCAATGGGATACGGGTGATCTCGTATGAATTGGGGAATGCCATTTTCTGTGAATCCAAAGAAGGACATGTCGAGAGATTGTTTTCAGCTTTCTTTCTGCCAAATAAAGATGGGTTAAAATGAATATTGGTTACCACAACCATATTTATGAATGATGGTGCTTGTTTTTTTGTTCTTTTCTTGTGATTGTGGCCTAATTGCTTTGCTTTCGACCCGGGTTTTGGCATCTATCAACAGCAAGAGGCATCAAAAGGAAGGGAGTGATTGCAATTTTCACAAGGAGAAACTATGTTAGGGACAATCTAGTATTCATAAATTCATAATGTCTTAATAAAGAAATGAGCATTTCGGATAATAACTTGGCTGAAAATTGAAGAAACACTTGACCAAACATTTGGATTCGAGGCAACTAAGGAGACAATTAGAAAAGTTGCATGCACAGTGGGTGGAGATGCACGCTATGTCTTCTTGGGTCCATTATTTTTGTAAAATTTTATATATGGGAGAGAACAAAACATGTTCATATGTTAGACTGACACTAATTAAAGAAATAATGTCTTCTTATTTTGTGTATGGACGGTTACAAGCACACCAAACTTTGTTAGACTGTGTGGTTGCAATTGGGGTTTTTCATCTAGGGCTTACTTTATGAAAAATTATGGAGATTAGGGCAAAAAGTCTTTGAATGCTCTTGTTGTGTCACATGAACACGTTTGTGTCTTGATGAATTAAGTTTAGCCAACTTTGATATTGTGTGGATTAAATTATTGTGATTTCTCATTAGCTAACCGAGCAATCTTTCCACTGGTGATATAGTATTTTCACGTGGTAATTTCATTTGCTGTGACACCCGTCAAGATTTGTAATGTCGTATCGAATCATTGAGAATGATTTTCAAACAAAGAGGTGAAAAGCACCAATACAACTTAGCATCCTTAGTAACTAGCTATTTTTTTTAATGTTGAGATCTAAAAGTAACGATATTCACATCACAGTCTATGTCCATTATGAGTGTTAAAATAACTTACATATTCATCTCTGGTTAAGAAAAGAGCCTATACATAGGAGTAGTCAACGAAAGAAAGGGTTTATGAGAAATCTTAAGCGTTAGTGTTCATAATCTCAACGATAAGTTGTGTCGATTTTTAAGTTTTTCATACTCTCCCAAGTCCTAATTTGTCTATTTTCGTACATTTGCTATGGTCCTTTTATTATCCTGCCCTCGGAATTTTGGGAAGACATACATAGCCTCATAGAAACACCTTTATTAATTCGTGAATCGGAGGTGGATGAATCTTGAAACTTGACAATTGTTTTAACATCCCCGACGCTTCACTCCCCACTTAGAGAGATATAATCAACAATAATGTCCCTCTAAAATTATTATGTGAAGACTTTGGTTCTTCCTTTTGAGTCGATGTTTGTAATCGATGTGTTTTTTTGAGTGTCAAATTCAAATGTTACGGGAGAATAAGAAATTACATGGGGGAGTCAAGGTCAACCAGCATCTAGAAGAATTATATTTTGGCTCAAGAATAATTCTTTGGTCACATAATCAATTAATCTTGGACAGCCTTTAAAGGAATGGAATCGGTTAAAAATGATTACTTTCTAGAAATCATTAATTGAATTAAGTGTGGATGAACGAGAATGACGTAATTGAAAAAATAGAAAAGAATACCTTATTACCTCAATGACAAAAGATAATTACCCGCCAGCTAAAAAACAAAAATAAAAGGCGCGCGTGTTCAATTTTATTAACATGAATAGGTCCTTGCATACATATTTTTTGTATGATAATTACTCATTCATCATTTACCCCATATATTTTTTGCTATATATATACATATCTTTGGCTGTCATTCACTATACTTTATTTGTTTTTTGTTTTGTTTTGTTTTGTTTGGATAATTATGATAGTAGGCCCCACTCGCTCAGCAACAAATAAATAAACAAAATAGGTCGGCCCTATTTAGGGCAGTCATCGATTTCATTTTTGCCAATTATCGAATATATGTTAGGTATTATTAAGATTTGTTACTTGCCACATAATCAATCATTCTTTTTTAATTAATAGAAAATTAAGGCCCAAAACCGTGTTCCTAAAAGGCAAAATTATACGAGGAAATTGGAAAACCTCCTAAATGTTTTGTTTTGTATGAGGTTAGGTGCAATCCTTGTATAAATAGGAATGATTCCTCGGACCTTTTCTAAATCGGCACGAGATAGAGATTCTCGAGCAGGGAAACCATTCCTCTCATTATAAATCCCAAACAGTGTTCGAATAGTTGCCAATCCTTATACCGTTGCTTCGCCGAATTTTGTTCGAACAATCCTCGTTACGGTGCTGGAGGAAAACGATGCCACAAAAAGGCGTGGGACAAGGAAGAGAGCGGACTAGGAGGAGGACGAAAGTGACTGTAGACGGGGACGACGAGCAACTGATCAGCCTGGACAAGACTGATCGAGAAAGTTACTGAGGCTCCTCTAACAATGGCTAGTTTCTACTTTGGTAGGGCTCAACGATTGACGCGATGCCGGATTAGAGAGCAAAGGACTTGAGTTTGAAGGGAAAATTGTCCAAAAAGTTCTAAATCTATTGTAGTTTTGCCAATTAAGTCCTAAACCTTTCAATCTTACCGATTGAGTCCTAAACTTTTGTCAGTTTGTCAATTGAGTCCGTCCGGCCAATTTTGGCCGGAAAATGCTGATGTGGATGCCGGCGATGCCACATAGGACTGTCGGTGCTGACGTGAACAATTTTTAATATATATATATTTAAATTGATTTATATATATATATATATATTTTCCTTGGCCTTTTCCGGTGGGCGACCACCGACCACAAGTGACGGCCGGCCACCGGCCCACGGCTGTTGGCTGGCCTCGCCCGCCACAGGCGAGGCCTGGTCGGGCGACGGCGACGCCGGGCGAGGCTGCCCTAGCCCCTGTGAGGGCCGGCCTCGCTAGATCTGGCGAGGGAGGCAGCCCTGGCCCTGGTGAGGGCCAGCCTCGCTAGATCTGGCGAGGGGAGCCCTCGCCGAGGCTCGCCCTCGCCCAGGCGAGCATCGGCCTCGCCCAGACCATATCTAGCGGCCAGCCGGCGTCGGCTGTAGCCGGTGGCTAGCCGTCGCTCGCTCGGCCAAGGGCGAGGCCGACGCTCACTTGGGCGAGGCCGACCCCGGCGAGGGCTCCCCTTGCCGGATCTCGGCGAGGCCGGCCCTCGCCGGGGCTAGGGCAGCCTCGCCCGGCGTCGTCGTCGCCTAGCCGGGCCTCACCTGTGGCGGGCGAGGCCAGCCGGTGGGCTGTGGTCGATGGCCGGTCGTCGCCTGTGGCCGGTGGCTGGCCACCGGAAAAGGCCAAAAAGGAAAGAAAAAAAAAGAGGAAAAAGCATAAAATCAAAAAAATTATTAAAAATTGTCCACGTTAGCTCCGGCTGTCCTACGTGGCATTGCCGGCGTCCACGTCAGCATTTTCCGGCTAAAATTGGCCGGATAGACTCAATTGGCAAACTGACAAAAAATTTAGGACTCAATTGGCAAGATTGAAAAGTTTATGACTCAATTGGCAAAACTGCAATAAGTTTAGGACTTTTTGGACAATTTTCCCTGAGTTTGAATGTGATTAGCTCTCAGCCTTCCTCAAAAATGAGTGGGAGGAATTAGAAGGGACCATAGCTAGTCGACCCGGATTAGGCTGGTCTTTCCAATTAATTTTTTCAAAGAATTATTCACCAGTGCCTTGCCTTGTGGTTAAGTAACTAATTAATAGAAAAGTTTAAATTTTCAACACGGTATTTCATTCACTCGCAAGATATGCAATTTATATTTTAAAAATCAAAACCTTTCTTACTTAGTGTGTTTAATGATTGTTTTGAGATACTCATTAATTAAGGACGAGGCTATGGCTTGTGCCGCGTAGACAAATGCTCCCACCAAATGTCCAACCTTGCTTTTATGTAATTCAACTTTTTTTAGAACTCTTGATATACACTTTGAAAGAATAGGTATTGACCTCACTCAATGATGACCCATTAACTTTCTTTTATCATGCTTTTCAAGACTAGAGGTGTATTTGGTAACTATTTCGTTCCCGAGAATAATTTCTACTGAGAAATAATTATTTTATTTCCTCGACAAGTTTCTGAGTATTTAAAGGAATTTTGGTAATTGTCCAAAATTTATAGTTTTGGAATAAAAATGTATTTGGTAGGACCTTTAAAATTTCTAGCCCAAACCATTTTCTTTTAATTTTTGAAATAATTTTATTACTTTTTATCTTTTTCCTTTTCCTTTTTTCTTTTTCTCTTCTTCTCCTACCTCTAGTTGTTGGTCGGATGAGGGCTAGCGACCTCACCAGAGTATCGCCAGGAGCCACGGCAAAGCTCGAGCCATGCCAACGTGCCTCACTTAGATTTGGTGAGACCAAGCCTCGCCCAGCCAAGGCAAGGCCGACCTAGCATTGGCTCAACGAGGTCAAGCTCGTCCAACCATCAGCGAGGCTTAGCCTTGCTAGCCGGGGCGAGACTCAGCCTCACTAGTGGCCAAATGAGCCTTTGACGAGCTTGTCTGACATTGCCCAATTGGTTGCTAGCAAGTGGCAGCATCGTTGGCCAGCGGGTGGTGGTGGCTAGTGATCGATTGGGAGGAAGAAGAAGAGAGAAGGAAAAGAGAAAAGAAAAGAAACGAGAAAAAAAAAAAAGCAAAATGGGTTGGCTTGATTCTAAAGTTATTCTTGAGAATAAATAAGAAACTTTTTTTTACTCATTGATTCTATTCCAAATCTATTCTCGAAAACAAAAAATTTGCCCAACGGATTTATGTTCTCTTTGTGTTCCCAAGAAACAAAAGAATAGAATCAGGCACTATTAGCCAATTGCCAAAAAGACCCTAAGATTACTACAAAAGAAAGTCCAATTCTAAACTTAGGAATATAATGAATTTACGCAGATGATTTATGATGGAATTACATATTAAATTATGAATATTTGATTGAAATTTACACATGAATAAATAATAAGAATTTTATCGATGAGTGTTTATTGGGCACTTGTCAAACACTTCAATAAAAAAATTTGTCATTTTTAGGCACTACATTTATATGGTCATGTGATTGAAAATAAAAATATTACATATTAAGGATGGCTAATCACATCCAAATCTTGCCAATTACAACTCAAACTGCATATCTCGTGTGTAGCCAAGCTCGTTAAGATGAGCTGCCATTGCCTTGTTCATGGGTGGAGGACCACACCTCAGTGTCTACAACATCATAAATAACCATAAAAAAAATAAAAATTAAATGGACCAAATCATATTTTAGTTTTATAAACTAAGGATTTCTCAACTAAATGCAGAGAGAAATCATACTAATTTTTCACTCCTAATACACCAAAAATAATAAATTGCCATATTTAGAAAATAGCGTCATTAGGGAGAAAAAGCTTTCGACAAAATGAATTGCATAAGTAAGTGAAAATTGGGAGATTAACCTGTATATCGGAAGCTGGTGGTGGGCAATGGACTCGGATCATCTCCTTTGTTACCCGCCCAGCTCCACCATTCCAATTTTCAGGAGGCTGAAAATTGTGCAAGAAATGCTTTAGATAATTGAAAATGGCAAAGATTAATTAATGGCCAAACCAATTTGTGGGCACAGAAAATGCTTAATAATTGATGAAATGGGCGCTAATTTGGCCAAGAGATGGAACAATATGATGTATATACAATGGGAGAATTTATTGTTTTTACAGTTTAATAAATAAAAAGGAAAGGAGCGAAGATTTAGAAGCCACCTGAATTTCCTCACTCACCTTACTAAGAACATAATACACTTTGAAACGGTCGGGAAATTTCTCGGCAAAGCTATCTAATTCTTCCTGCAAATAATTTAGGAAGTCATTAGGATGTGAATTACTTTGTTAATGCAAATTAAACAGGAAGCAAATAAGGAGAACTTAATGCAAAATGTTAAGTTCGTGGGAAAACATGAAATGCTATTTCATGTTGGTACAAATTCGAAGCGGTAGAATAAAGTTTTTAAATGAGATAATATTTCTAATTCCCTTAGAATCTCCTCTATGGAAAAATAAATTGATTGCGTGTGATTAGATAACTGAGTCACTATTGCTTGGAATCCACTTTCTAAACGACAAATGTTCAAAAAAGGTCATGAAATATTGTCTCGAAAACGTGCTTTACAAACAATGTCACTACTGTTGTCTGAGATGCCGTAACGTAATGCACCAAATTATAGAAGAGAGATATGAACAAATGACAAATTTGATATCAATCTTAAAAGGAGAAAATCGAGAAAAATATGTGTACCTTTAAAAGTATGCCGTCGATAGTAGTATTGGCATAAATTAGGTGCACTTTTGTTTTGTCTTTTGGATTTTTCAGTATGGCGCGAATAAGCTGCATCAGAACATTAAAGCAACAAAAAAAAGAAAAAAAAGAAGGAAAAAGCCTCAATGTAAACAGCAAAATAGAATATTTCAACTTGATAATAAAGATATTTTCTTCGAGAGTTGATGAGAATAATGAAGCACTGCCTGAAACATGGGGGTAATGCCGGAGCCTCCAGCAATCATCCCGAATGCACGAGCTTGATTGGGCTTATACTTGAGTCGTCCCTTGAGAAGAGATGATCAAAACGTCGTCACTATACAAGATCATTTCAAATTTGAAGAAGATATATCCCACTAGTCTTACCTATATCTTTTCCCAACAAAATGTTGTGATGTTCCAAGACGCACATTGTATGAGATTGATGATGTTGAGTAAGTGAGATCCATGCTTAATGGTGACTGTTTCGAACGATAATGTGTGGATAATCCTTTAGGAGGGCCGACTCGCGTGAAAACAATTTGTTGCAACAATAGAGTTAACATATTATTATCTAAATATGTATCTATAGTATGCTTCGAGATACAATCTTTGTAAAAATTTTGGTTTTATGACTAATATTAAAGAATTAGACAAGTGCTTAAGAGTCTCGGATACCCCATTTGACATAAAAGGAACATTCTCAAGATTTCCCATTTAGGTCTCGTGAGTAGCCAAGGTAATCATTGGACCTGTCTTAGACCAAGGCCCATATTGAAATCAAGAGGGAAAGTACGTGCCAAATACATATCATCTATAATTTAAAAATTAAGGAATCATAGAGCTGATTAGTACCTTGGGTCCTTTAACAGCGAGGTAATCACCTTCTCGCATTTCTCTAAAATGGTGAGACATCCTTCCTTCTGGGTACATCTAAAGCGTTCCCAAAATCAACACATTGTAAGTTAGTCAAATCATTGTTCTTGTAATAATTGTAGATTACATAGTGTAATTAGTGATTATTTTAATGAAAGAACATATACCTTCACGACCAATTCAAAGTAACCAACATCAGAGTCTAGTGTAATGGGCGTGTATGGCCTGATAACTTCTTCACCGTCTTTATCCTTTCCTCTGCTCGACATAGATTAGTGCCATGGTTAATCCACTCCAAATATATTCTATTTATCAATCAAATTTTTTTTAATATTTATTTGCTAGGGACCAGGATACTATAAATGCCATTATTTTCATATGACGATCACTTAATTGTCATATAGTTTTTTTGACTGCTTAAGTAATGTAACTTCTATAACATTGTTCACTTGAATGTCATAACTTTCAATTGATCACCTGAGTGTCATTTTTAATAGTGTTAGTGCCAAAATTATGACATGATATGGCACTTGCAATGAACAATTTTAAAGATTTATGATACTCCAGTGACCAATTGAAAAGTTATATAGCACTCAAGTGATCGGAAAAAATTGTTATGACACTCAAGTGAGCTTTGTACATAAATTATAGTGCTCAAGTCATTGAAAAAAAAAGTTAAGACACTTGAGTAAGCGTTGTTCGAAAGTTATGACATTTACGGTGTAATTACCTTATATATATAGTTATAGTTATAGTTATAATTATTTGTTTCTGACAATTTATTTGATATTATACCTGCAGATTACGTGTTGTCCCACAGGAAGTCCCAAGACCGAAGTGGGCGTAGGAAGAGCAAATTTGAATCTTGCAGTGTTAGGGCTAATCTGGGTCTTCTTGATGAGTCTGAATTCCTTGAACTTTGAGGGGTCTAAGCAGCCTTAGTGAACCACAAAAATTCAGAAGATGTGTTATTATTCCCAGTTACTAATAATTAATTTCGGGCTAAAACAAAATCGACACAAGAAGATTGGTCAAGCAGGTTAATTCGATGAGATCAACGAAGACGTGTGAGAGATATTAATAGCACCACACTCTTTCTGTCTTATTAATGAATCATTTTTTTTCCCTTTTCCTCGTTCAATTATTGGGATATATTCAGTGTGCCTTGGAGGGGAAAAGGACCGTCAAATCACATCGATTCATCTCAATACATCAAGTTCCGCAAGAACTGGATCACAACGTAGAGTTTGATTGTAAAATATGCAAAGACTAGCATTTTCCCCTTCGTAAAATTTTAATTTTCTCTTCTCTCTTTCGTTACTGGATTGCTTATTGCGTGTTCTGATCAACATGGTAGAAGAACAGGTCTTTATGGTCAGCTGAACTACGTTTAATTCGCTTTCATCCATGCGGTCTTGTCTACGAAATTCGGTCAAATATACAGTAAGGTGCAATTAACTCCTCCCATTTTACGCCTTTGTCTGAGAAATAAATATGTACTAATCAAATGGCTAAAACCTTACCCAAGAAATCGAGACAGCAGCTTAAGCTAGCTCAATAATCACGTGGCCAAATGGACAATCCGCATTTTTTAACATGTCGATAGGTTTTTCTAGCAATACTTCTCTAAAATGGCAAGGGGAAATAATAAAGGAAAATGAGATAAAAAAAAAAAAACAATGCTCTGATATTTAGAATTTTGCACGAACCTCTTGATCTTCTTCTTTTGAAAATGTAGACCGCAGAAATGAAAATTGCGCCCAGAGCCAACGCAACGCCAATTGGATTTGGGCGCTCTTGTATTAATTGGAGAATACCCATTTTGGTGGATCCAAAGGAGAGCATGTTGTGAGACAGTTTTCAGATTTATTTCTGCGAAAAAAGATAGGTTGAAATGAACAGTGATCACCAGAACCCCATTGATAAGTGATGGGGCTTGTTTTTTTGTTCGTTTCTTGTGATGACGGCCTGATTGCTTTGCTTTGGACGTGGTTTTGGCATCAATCGGACAGCAAAAGGTATCAAAGGGAGGAATCAATGGCAGACTTTATGGCGAGAGATTATACTATGAAAAATATAGTATTCATAAATTCATAATGTTGGACTATTAGAAGTTGTCTTAGTGGCCGCCCTTCTCACTTGAGAAGGGGAAGGTGGGGAATTCGATTTCTCACTTTCTCGAGTGATTCATAATATTTGAATAAAGAAATGAGCACTTCGGACAATAACATGGCTGGAAAATTAAAGAAACATTTGGCCACATCATATGGATTTGAGGCAGCCATAGAATAATTAGAAAAGTTGCATGCATAGTAGGTGGAGATGCACGCTGCGTCTTCTACATGGGAGAGAACATGATCTATTTATATCTTAGACTGACGCTATCTAAAGAAATAATGTGTTCTTATTTTGTGTATGGACTGCTACGAGTGAACCAAACTTTGCTAGACCGTGTGGTTGTTATTAGGGGTTTTCACCTGGGGCTTACTTAATGAAAATTGATAGAGATTAGGGCGAAAAAATTTAAAATACTTTTGCCGTGTCGCATGATCACATTTATGTGTTTTGATTTATTAAATTTAGTCAACTTTGAAACTGTATTTATTGAGCTGCTGTGATTTCTCATTAGCTAATGGAGCTATCTTTCCACTTCCGCTTTGTGATACGATGATGGATTAATCGCAAAACTTGGCAATGTTTTAACCTTCTCAATATTTCGCTCCCAATTAGAGAGATGCAATCGACAATAATGCCCCTCTAAAATAATTATGTTTTGCAATGGAGACTTTGGTTCTTCCTTTTGAGTAGATATCTTTCTGATCAATGTGCATCTTTTCAATGTCAAATTCACATCTTACGGGAGAAGAAGAAATTACATGCGGGAGCCAAGGTCAACCACCACCTAGAATAACTATATCTTTTGGCTTGAGAATAAATTCAGACGTGGGGAGAGGGTTTACATTAACAATTCTCTAGTCACATGGTAAACTAATCTTGGTCAGTGTTTGAAAGAATGAAATTAGTTAAAAATGGCGTACTCTCTAGAAACCATTATTTTAATAAGCGTGGATGACGAGAATGATGTAATTAATAAGTAAAAGCTGAAAAGAATGGATCCCTAGTCACCTTATTACCTCAATTAAAAAAAAAAAAACAAAAAAAACAAAAAAAAACAAAAGACCTGTGAATTGCAGTTTTGTTAACATGATGAGGTCATTGCATAGCCAAGCCACGTTAATCATTATAGTAGGCCCTATATCTTATTGTGTTTTCCCCCTTTTGTTCAGCTAATCATAATAGTAGGCCCAATTCGCTCAGCAATAAATAGATAATTAGGGCAGTCATCAATTTCATTTTTGCAATATTTCTCTTCCAATGATCGAATAAAATTTAGGTATTATTAGGACTTGGTATTTTCCCCCATAATCAATATTCCTTCTTTTATTTATAGAAAATTAAGGTCCAAAATAGTGTTCCCAATGGTAAAAATTATATGAGGAGATTGGAAAACCTCCTAAGTACTTTGTTTTGTATCACACTACGTGCATTCCTTGTGTTAATGGGAATGATTCCTTGGACTTTCTCTAATTTGGTAAGAGAAAAGAAAAGAAAAGAAATTCTCAAGCAAAGGGAACCATTCCTCTTGTCAATTGGTGCATACCCTTAATCTAGCTTTGAAGAACATTTGTGCCGTAAAAAATATGGAGAGCAATCAAATAGTTTATGAGGAATGTAATTGGATTTTAGATATTGTTAGAGAAGTTATGCAAATCAAACATTTCATCATGAACCATTCTATGAGATTAGCAATATACAATGACTTTATTAGCTTGAAGTTGCTTTCTATAGCGAATACACGTTTTGCTTTGATGATCGCCGAACCTCAATGAGGTCAACCTCGCCGAACCTCGCCGGCCACCTCGCTAGTGGCCATGAGGGCGGCCTTGCACTGGGCGGCGAGGGCGAGTCTCGCCATTGCTGCCCAGGTCGTGAGGGCGACCTAGCGCTGAGCTGGCGAGGTCGAGCCTCGCTGGCCATGGGCGAACCTCACCACCCAGTGCGAGGCCGTCCTTGCAACCACTAGCGAGGTGGTCGATGAGGTTTGACAACCGGCTGGAGGAGGGGAAGGAAAAAATTTAAAATTTAAAATTTAAAAATTTAAAATTTAAAAATATTAAAATATTATTAAAAGTTGTCCACATCAACATCGATCATGCCATGTCAGCTAGCCAACGTCCAGTTAGCAAAATCCGGCCAAAATTGGCCGAAAAGGATTGATCAGCACGAAATAAAAAGGTTTAGGATTAAATTGGCACAAAAAAAAAATTAGGACTAAATTGACACAAATACAAAATGTTTATGACTTTTTTAACACTTTTTGTGGCCATTAAGTTTTTCTCATTTTATAAATGGGAGAGCAAAGAATAAGTTCATATGTTAAATTGACATTATATAAAGAAATAATGTGTTCTTGTTTTGTGTATGGACGGCAAAGAGCGAACCAAACTTTGTTACATTGTGTGGTTGTAATTGGGGTTTTACACCGGGGCTTGCTTTATTAAAAATTGTAAATATTAGGGCGAAAAATCTTTGAATGCTCTTGTCGAGTCACATAACCAGATTCATCTGTCTTAATGAATTAAGTTCAGTTAACTTTGAAACTATGTTGGATTAAATTGTTGTTATTCTTCGTCAGCTAATCGAGCAATCTTTTCACTGATGGAGGAATATTTGCAGGTTATATTCTCATGACATCCGTTAAACTTAGTAATATCATATCGATCATTAGGAACATTTCCCAAACAAAGAGGCGAGAAGCACTAATTAGCAACGACTTAGATAATGAAAGACAAGGTTCATAAGAAAGCTTGAGCTCTTCATTTTCTCAACGATAAGTCATGTCCATTTCTAAGTTTTTGCATCCTCCCCTAGGCCCTAATTTGTCTATTTTCCAACCTTTTTACCATTGTTCTTTTCTTTTCCTACCTTGAAATTTGGGAGGGCATACACAACTGCATACGAACAGCTCTTTAATTTTGTGATTCGATTGTGGATTATTCGCGAAATTTGACAATTACTTTTACCTTTTCCTTTTCAATATTTCGCTCCCCACTTAGAGAGATATAATTGACGGTAATCCTCCTCCAAAATTATTTTGTTTTGCAATGGAGACTGTTTGGTTCTTCCTTTTGAGTAGATATCTTTCTGATCATCGTGCTTTCTTTCAATATCAAATTCACATATTACAGGAGAAGAAGAAATTACATGCTGGAGTCAAGGTCAACCACCATCTAGAAGAACTAATTTTTCGGCTCGAGAATAAGTTCAGACGTGGAGAGAGGGTTTATATTAACAATTCTTTGGTCACATAATCGACTAATTTTTTATAGTCTTTGAAAGAATTGAATTGTTTAAATTGCAAATCAAATTTCGAGAATAGTTATGGTGACTCATCTCATTCGAATTACCAATTGTGCGAAAATCAACGAAATTTCTTGTACCCTCATATTCATGAAAAGTGATTGCGCGGGAATAAAAATCAAAAAAGAAAATTAGGTAAAAGATGGAAACCGGTGGAAAAAGTCAACCGGTTTCCACCCAAGATGTGCGGTCCTCAGCTAACCGTTACTCCGCTATTGACAGAGAGTGACGGTCGGTTAAGGATTTTCCAATAAAAATATTTTGTGCAGGAGTTGATGAGGATATTGGAGCATTGCCTGAAACACGGGGGTAATGCTAGAGCCTCCAACAAGCATCCCAAGTGGACGAGCTTGACCGGGCTTGTACTTGAATCGTCCCTTATGATGAGATCAGATGAGAGGAGACATGCAGGATGAGATATGATAGAGATAGAAAATTATACTTGCTTTATCTAGAGTTTGTATCTATACGATGGCTTAGACAATGTAATCACCGTAACAATTTTGGTTCAGATGCTAACCCCGTAAATTAGTCCATTGCTCAAGAGCCCCAGACACTTCCATTGATATAAAAGAAACGTTCATTGGAGATATGATGCTCAGGTCATCCATATAATTAGCAGAACTAATCATCGAGTCTATGTTTGACCAAGCTAAGCTTTAAAACCAAGCCTAACTTGTCGCTTAAGCTCACCCATCGCCACTAGTAGGCTAAGCTTCATAGCTAAAATAGCGTTTCACGAGCCCACAAAAAGTTTACTCTCCATGCCCGCTTGGCCCGGGCTAGCCCGTAAACGGCTAGGCCCATGGTCAGATCGAATTGAAAGAATCCAGCTAGCCAGTGGCATGTACGTATCATCTGTAACTCAATTCTTAAGGCATTATAGAACTGATCGGTATCTTCGGTCCTTGGACAGGAAGGTAGTCACGTTCACGCATCTCCCTAAAATGTGGAGACATCCATCCTTTTGGGTACCTCTAGAGCCTTCGCCAGATCAACCCATTATAACTAGGTCAAATCACATATTTGTGCAATAATAGTAGATTAACATGGTTTAACTATGATTTATTTAAATGAAGATATGTACCTTCCAAACCAATTCAAAGTGATGGTAGTGCATGGCCTGATAACCTCTTCACCATCTCTCTCCTTTCCTCTGCCTGGACTCAAATCAGTAAAATGGGTATTGCACTCCAAATGGATAACTGAGATGATTATTTTTCTTTTGATAGAGTAATGATATTATACCTCTAAATAATACTATAATACCCAAATACATAATTGACACGATTATTTTACTCTTGACAGATTTGTAAAATCACGATTGCGGATTATGCTTTGACCCGCAAAAAGTCCCAAGACAGAAGGTGGCGTGGGGAGAGCAAATTTGAATCTTGACGAGTCTAGATTCAATGTGTGTTTGGTTTAGCATTCCCAATGGACTTTTAGTCTTCAAAGCCCCTTGGAGAAATGTTGGACCGTTTGACACCTATTTTGAAGGAGCTTTCACTTTAAAGTTAACATTGGGAATGCTAAAAACTCAATACTAGTAGGAAGTAACTTTGGACTTTTAGCATTTAGTTAAATGCTAAATCTCATATTTTTCTTTCAAAACTACCCTTATCAATTTTTCAAAATTCCAATTTTGTCATTCATTAGTTTTTTTTTTCTCTAATTAAAAAAGGACCAAACCCTTCACCCGACTAGCAAAGGGTTATGGCCACCGGCGAGCTAGATTTGGCGTCGACCTTCGGTGAGGGTCGCGCGACCCTCGCGACACCCGGGAGGGCTGCCGAGGGTCGCATGACCTTAGGTGACCTTGATCGATGGCTGCAGATGCTAGATTTGGCTCGTCGGCGACCGTAGCCCTTCGTCGGTTTGGCGAAGGGTTTGGTCATTTTTCAAAAATAATAATATATATAAATAAAATATCCCAAGTCCATTGTAAAATTTTTTTGCCAAATACACATTCAACTCAAAGTCCATTTGCAAAGAGATTTTAACCAAACACAATTTGCACTTCCCTAAATAGCTTTTACTTTCGGCATTTGCATTACACTCAAAGCCCATTTCAAAACCGAACTAAACGCTCCCTCAACCAAGTTCTCAAAGTCTAAGCACCATTAGCGGACCACATAAAAGCTTTCAAAAGACCCGTTAAATTCGACATGAGAAGATGGTCAAATCGGATTAGCTCCGTGAGATCAACGATGACGCGCGCGAGAGAAGTTAAATTAGTGATGTAAACAAAGCTCGCCAGAATCCGATTATTTCCTCTCTCCTTTGATTGAGGAACACGTCTTTAGGATCGGCCAAACGGCATTCGATTCCCTTCCATCCAAGGAAACCATGTCTTGTCCACGTGACTCGGTCAAAAACACAGAAAAGTGCCATCAAAAAACCCTTCCTTACGCTTACGTCTTTACCAAATAGAAATGGGTAATACATGCAAATCGATGGCTAAAAACCCTACAACGAATAATCGAGGCAGTAGCTAAGGCTAACATAGCTCGAGGACCACGAGGCAAAATGGGCAAATTTTAGGGCTTTCGATATGTCGAACATCATAGCTCGTCGAGACATTTTCGCCCAGATGCCAAAAGATGGTTTCGGCTTTCTTAGTGAAAAGGGAAAAGAAAACATAGGTTGAAAGTTGATTAGCAAAGCCATATTTACACGTTGGTGCTTCTTCTTTTGTTCTTTTCTTTTTATATGCTTTGCCTTGGACGTAGGTTTCGGCATCCATCTACGGCAAGAATAACGGATTGATGATAATAAAAACGATCCTTTAGCATATCTAAAATTTCAAATTTCAAAGCTTAAGTTTGTTGACGAAGGAACTTCACGTGTACATTAAAAGCACATAAATCCCGTAAGCGAGCAAAGTTAGATATTTTAATACCCTCCTATGCCGGCCAGATTAGGAACTGAAATTTAACGAGCAAGGGGGCTGCATGTGCGAAAAAAGCAAGGTAATATTTAGTTTTGATATTATAATAAAAAATCTAACTCAAAGGCTTAAATTTATAAGCGGGAAAATGATCGAACGGGCAATAAAGTTTTCATAGATTCGTGATGTCTTAGAGAAATAGAAAAGGAGCACTTTGGACGATAACATGGCTGAGAATTAAAGAAAGCACCGGACAACAACAGATGGATTTAGGGCAGCGTCAGGAGTCGGGTGGAAAAGACGGATGCATGGTGGGCGGAGACGGGCACTATATGTCTTCTTGGGTCCATTTATTTCATTTATACACACACACACACACACACACATATGCACGTTTTAGAAAATAATTATTATTATAATATGTTCATACGTTAGAATTGACACTATCACGATACAATGCACTCTTTCTTTTTGTGCAAAAGTAGATGAAATGTATCTATGATTATGGATGGCCGTGCTCGAGCAAAAACCTTTTTCCAGAACGTGCGGCTGGTTGCAATTGACATTTTTGCTCTGAGCTTCCTTTATTGAAAGTTATAAGAGATCGGGACAAAAACTGTTCCAACGCTCTCCTTATGTCAAACGACGGTATTTATGTGTCTGGATGAGTTTAAATTGAACTGGCTTTGAAATCGTTCGGATAAAGCCGCCGTGAGCATTTTCACGAGGCATTTTTCATGAGACATTTTTCACGATACCAGTTAAATTTAATAACATCGTATTGGTCAACTCAACATCCTCTATAGCTAATTTTATGTGAAGATATAAAATTAAAAATTATTCATGCCGCCACCGAAAAGTCAAAATCGATTTTTCTAGGATTTTTCAATATAATAAAATAACTCATACACTCGGCAATGGTTAGACAAAGAGCCCACTTATTGGAGTAGTTAACGAAAGAGAAGGCTCATCGGAAAGCTAAGGCTCTAAAGTCCACTTCTCTCGTTAAATTGGATATTGAAATGATAAGCAATGTCCCTTTCTAAGTCGTTGCATCCTCCCCTTATCCCCAATTTGTTTATTTCCCTACATTTGCCACCGTCCTTTTCTTATCCGACCCTCGAAATTCAGGAAAGGCACGCATCTAGCCCTCTGCGGACACCTCTAATAGTTCGTGATCCGACGGTCCATTAATCGTAGAATTTGACGATGTCTTTGCGACTTGGAGAGCTACAATTGATCATAACACCTCTCTAAAATCGCCATGCCTTTGCAATGAAGTCTTTGCCTTTGGTTCTCACTTTTGGATAGATTAGATATCAATGTGTTCGTTTCAATATCAAATTTAATATTTTATGGGAAAAGAAAATGTGAAAATTCACATGCGCGGAGTCAAGGTCAACCACCATCTAGAAAACTTATATTTCGAACCAAGTATAAGATCAGACGTGGGGAGCGGGTCTCTCTTGACCATTCTTTAATCACATAATATATAAATTCCAAAATCCAATCAATCTTGGACGGCCTATTGAGGATGGAATTGGTCAAAAAAACGTGCTTTCTTTTCTAGAAGCCATTATTTTAGATTTAGTGCGGACGAATTGGGAATTACGTAATTAACAAGTACCCGATGGGAAAAGATAACTAAACCCTAGTCATCTCATCACCTCAATGGCAAAGGATAATAACCCTCCAATAGGAGAAAAAAATAAAAATAAAAAAGATAAAGACCTGTCGATTTAAAATTTTTAACATTATGAGGTCATTGGATAGCTTATCCTCGTTAAGAATTTCAATTCATTCGTCACTTACTATATAGATAAATAGGTATATAATGACCATATAATTTTTATTTTATTTTTTGTGTTTTTCTTTTGGTTTCGCCTGGATAATTATGAAAGTAGGCCCCCATTTGCTTAGCAATAAATACATACATAAATAAGGTGGGTCGGCCTTTCTAGGGTTAGTCAACAATCTCATTTTTTTGCCATATTTTCTTTCTCAATTATGGAATATATGTTAGGTATTATTAGGATTCCTCACTTGCTCCAAATCGATATTCCTATTGTTTCTCCAAATTTTATAGAAAATTAGGAAACCATGTGGCCAAAAGACAAAATCACATGAGGTTGGACGACCTCCTAAGTACTTTTGTTTTGTACTTTGAGATCATGTGCAACACTTGTATTAATGGGAAAGATTCCTTGGACAGTGTCTAAATAGGGACAAGAGCATAAGACAATTGCGAATTTAATTGAACCACGTAATGTTTTGTCTTGGACTCGTTGGCACATTATCGTCTACGTTTGCCCGCCCTAATGTTCGTCTTACTGTGCAGCTACTACCGAAAAAAAAAAAAATCAAATCGAAAAAAGTAATTCCAAGGATTATTATTGTCGAAAAACTCAAATCGATACTCTGGTGACACATTTTCCATCAACTAATTTTCATTTCACGGAAGATTTCAAACCGGTCATTCCATATTATCTTTACTCCAAACTAACTTTCATCTCGCTAAAAACTTAAATCAGTATACTCAATTCCAATCTACATCTTTTAGTAGTTTGACCGATATCCCATTAAAATAATGTTTCATTTACTAAAATGTTACTAAAATGTTTCTTTTAATATTAGTTAGTCCGTTAGGCTGTTTATTGTAACCAACTGTCGTTTTATGCATACGCGAGTCAAGGATAAACGCTAAGAGAATTAGCAAAATTAACCACGCAATTTCAGTCCAGCACTCAAGCTTGACATTTAGTTCAATCATATGCAAAACGTGATCCACAAATTCCGTTCCTTGGCAAAGAAAAAAAAGAATCTATTTTTTCTTATATTGAGCTCTCAAGATCTTTAAAAATCTATACATATCGACATTAAAATGTTATCATAATTCTCTTTTCTAATATCAACTTATTATATTCGGGGCCAAAAATCACTGAATTTTTTTTTGGGTTAATACCTCTAGAACCCTCAAATCGATATAAATGCACCACATTTACCCCAAACTCAAATTAGTACATTCATATTACATTTAGCTCAAACTAATTTTAGTATTACAAAAAATCTAAAATGGTATATCTATGTTATATTTACCAAAATTTTATGATGAAATTGGGGCAACATTAAAGATTTTAGCAGATTTGCTAATAACGAGGGAGCCCTTATGGCAAAATTAACATATTTTAGCGATTTTCCAAATCTCAATTCGTTTTCTTCAAATCCAACTTCTTTTATAAGCTCCATTTATGTCGAATGTCCCCATCAAATTCATGTCACATGCTAACCACTGAAATTGTTTGGCGCATTCGTTTCCACGTCATTAGTTTAATATGGAGATATAAGATAGATAATATGTCACGAACATATTAGTTCGCAATAATTATTTCTTGTCAATCAAAAATGAATTTGGGGGGGGGGGTTTCCAGTCCCGATATTTCTCCCGAGGAAAGGGAGAGATCAGAGAACCAGGCCCTTTTAAACTCGGTTCTTGGAATCGCCATCGACAACGGTCGATTCTTGATTTTCTTGTTTTTCTTGCTTTTTTTCAACGAGGAAGATGGAGGGGAAGGGGAAGCTTTCTGTCGCTCTCTCGTCACCTCCAATTTGTCAAAGAGGGAGGAAAAAAGAAGCAAAACCCGAGAATGGAATCATCATCATCGTCGTCTCGGTGCCGGTCAAATCGAGCCGCCTCCACCTGCACTTGAATAAAAGCCCCCACGTCGCTCGCTCGCAGTCCTGTCTTCTAGAAGGCGTTTCTTGAAACCCACGGAATGGGCCCCCTTCTCTCTCTATCTCTATCTGGAGGGAAGACTTTTCGACGCCCCTTCTGAGGAAAGAGAGAGAGATTCCTTAAGACGATTTCCTTTTCTTTTCTTCTCTCCTCGTCGATGCAATATGTGTTCTTTCGGATTGTCCGACGGGATCGTTGTCGTTGTCGTCGTCGTCGCCAGCCATGACGACTCCCCGCCCATGCCCTTGCGAAATTCGCCCCCCTCCGCTTCGAGAATGCATTCCGAGTTTGACTTTCTTGGAATTTTGCATTGCATCGACCCTCTTCCCCCCGCCAAACAATAGAGGGACGCGCATTTTGAACCCCCCTGTGTCTGAATAAGAGGAGCTCGAGACCCATCGTCCAATTTGCCTCTCCCTCCCTCTTTCTCTCCCTCTCTAGAATGCCTTTTCGCCCAAGCAAACTTGTACCGACGAGAGCCGGAACGAGAGCGACCGCCCATCGAGAGAGAGGTGTGTCCTTTCCTTTCGAGTTCGCCTCTCTTGCTAATTTTGCTAGGTCTATTGAAATGTAATATACGAAAATGACAGGACCTCACAATTTACGTCAACGCGAAAATACTAAAAATATAAACAAGAAATAGTAAGGATACCAGAGATTTACGTGTTTTCGGTCCGAGTATCGATACTATGTTCACGAGAATAGTCATAAGCAAACAATCTACTATAATTGAATAATTAGAATTTACAATCGCTCACATAATGTTTCTCACGCCTAAATTTATGCCAAAACTCAAAAGTGTTTATAAATAAATAATTTACTTGAACGTAAATTCATGACACAAAATTATCGCACGATAAAAATCAAAGAAAAACTCTCTATATACGCTGAAACCGAGAACTCGTATAATTGTTCTCTTCTTTTTGTACGGGTTCGCATTCTTCTTTCTTCGTGTGCGGCGCTCTTCCGTTGCTTCCTCCTCTCTTTTTCTTTCCCCCTTTTATATTGCGCCCAAGAGTCAACAATTTGACTCTGGTCTCACCAAGAACGTAGTCTTCTATGGGTATAAAGAGATAGAAACCCTATCTTTTATTTTATTTGTTTTATTTCTTCTTTTGTGTATGTATAAGGAGTCCAAATCTTTTGTCTTCTAGCGTGCAATATTTCACCTTTTGTTGAAGACGTCTTCGACGCATGAGATTTAAATTCGTCCAAGAAAATCTTTTTCAATAAATTCAGCTAATAAATCAATATCCGAATTTAAAGTCGAGACATTAATTTAAGAGGGTCAATGCTGCTGACTGTCAACGTTGTGGTTCCAATGGTTAGCTTGTTTTCTTCATCCTGCCTCAGCTGCTCCTGCCGCTGCGGGCGGCCAGCGCCATTCTCGCTGTGGTTCTCGTGAAGTTATTTTTCGATTTCTTGATCGGGCGAATTTGGACGGTGCTCTGGTCATGAATTTGCTGAGGGTTGACTTCTTGATGCCGCTTCTGATCTGGGGATCATGTCCACAGGCCGCCATCTTCTGATCCAGTCCCCTCAAACCCCTTCCAATGCTTCCATACCCACCTTCGCCGATCTTGCCAAACCCAGCTCTGGTGATTCGAAGCCGGTGTCCACCATGGCGTCCATCATCACCTCCGACAACCCGTCTGGTATCGAGTCCAATCACAACTGGTCGTCCAGGCGGAGCATTTCCTCCCACCAGTCGAAGACGTCCGGTACAAACGCTTCATTTTAGAACCAAACTAGTGCAGGACTTAGGTTAGGTTCGATTTAGCCCGACCCCAAACTTTTGCTAATTTTGTACCGACTTACGTAATGCAAATCTCATGGGGCGTTTTTCACATAAGTCGTCCCTCGTTGGCTGCTTTATGACTTATTTTAATTTCAGAATTTTTGGATTTCGTACGATAAAAGATATATTTGAAAAACTAGGGAGTTGGAAATCTATTTTTAAGTTTACCACACCGACCCCTTCCTACTTTTCATTTTTCAAAAATTTTTCGGTCAAGAATTCTAACACAAATCCTTCATGAAAATGGTAGAGTACATCCTATGCTACCACATATTTAATTTTCATGATTTTTCGGTCTCATTTAGCCTGTGAAATGTGTATCTTTCTGCTCTATCAGATTCTGGAAATTCTTACTGTTTCGGGCCCGGTCTACAAAAAAATATTTAGAACTATATGGACCAAATCGGATTTTGAGTCCTTCACGAAAAATGTCCCACTAGATCTTGTCTACCTTATATTAAAGTTTCATAATTTTTTAAATCTGTTTATCTAGACAACAGCTGCAGTTTCTAAAGGCTTGCGGAACGCATTGTAAGGCCAGTTTAAGGCCTAGGATATGGGATTCTTCTTATGATTAATCTAATATCGGCACGGGTGAGTTTATATTAGTTTAAGGGATAAAAATGTAAATTCACACTTGAGTCCCTGGATAGTAGTAACGTCAACATGCTTTTGAATTGAATTATGGAATTGTTGCATCATGATGTGAATGTGTGACTGAAAATGCCGTCACACCTTTCGAGTTATAGCAAGGATGATTGGAGAGGTAACTAGGTTCCTCCATATGCCTGATGGTGTAATGCAGGTCCCCTAGATGTCCTCGTAATATTGGATGGGTGCGAGATGCCCAGGAGGCAACGGTTTCCTAGATGATGATGGCAGCAGAAAATTCCTATTGAATATAACATTTGTACATTTAAATTGAGTTGATGCTTTTATTAATTTGTTATGTTAATTTTTTTTTTGTCAGTCCTACTCTATTCCTATTCTACACTCACTCTCAGAATTTTGCCTTGCCTCTTACATTTATACATTTAAATTGAAAAAAAATCTCATGTAAGTTGATAATTGGTATATTTTATACCGAGACTTCTTTGTTAGTACGGTGATTGATTGATGTAGTATAGACCAATGGACCTTTTAGTTGTTGACTTTATCTTTTCACATTAATAAAAATGTCGGTCCCACCTCCTCCCCTATGGTTTGTTATAGAGTACCGGTTGACTTCACTTGGCAAGAGGATAAGTTCATAAACCTTGGTTTCTCGGATACAGTTTTTACATTAGTACTAATTGAATTCTAAACTTTTTTACATTTTTATTAATTGAGTCCATCTTGTCAATTTAGGTTAGAAATTATTGACGTGGACGTTGGTGATCTTATGTGGCACGACCAACGCTAATGTAAACAAGTTTTATAATTTTTCAATTTTTTTTTTGAGATTTTTCATTTTTTTCTCATTTTTTTTTCTTTTTTCTCCTCACCCTTTGGCCGGCACCAATGAGGTTCCCGGCCGACCACCGCCGACCACGGGTTGGTGGGTGAAGGCATATGTGCCCTCGCTACCACTCGTGAGGGCCGTCGCACCCTCGTTGGCCACAAACGAGGGCACGAGCCCCCACCCGGATCCAGGTGAGGGCCAAAATTGTCGCCTATTGGCCGGTGAGGGCCGCAACACCCTTGCCCAGACTAGACAAGGGCGTCATGACCCACGCCAGCCAACGGTGATGGCCTCGCGCCCTCGCCTAGGGCGGGGGCTTAACGCCCTCGCTTGTGGTCAACGAGGGCACGGTGGCCCTCGCCTCGTGGTCGGCAAGGGTGCAAAGGCCCTTGCCTAGACCCGTTTTGGGCCAATGATGGTTGGTTGGCGACTTCACTAGCTCCGGCCAAAGGGTAAGGTAAAAAGAAAAAAAAAAAGAAAAACATATAGTAAAATTCTGAAAAATATTTAAAAATTATAAAATTTGTCCATGTCAGTGTCAGTCGTGCCGCGTAGGACCGCCGGCATCCACATCAGTAATTTATAGCCTAAATTGGTCAATAGACTCAATTGGTATCAATGTGAAAAGTTTAGGAATGAATTAGTACCAATATAATAGGTTTATGACTTTTTTGGTATTTTTTCTAGTTGTTCTACAGCAAGTCCCAAGACCAATGTCAGCATAGCAATTTGAATCTTGATGTGTTATGGCTTATCAGGATCTTCTTGATGAGTATGAATTCCTTGTACTTCATGAGGTCTAAGTAGCCTTAGTGAACCATACAAAAATTTAGAAGATACATTATTATCCCGAGTTACTAACTCTGGTAAAATAAAATCAACACAAAAGAAGATGGTCAAGTAAATGATAATAACCATTAGGGTTTGCTCCAATGGCTACCTTTCCAACTTGGAAGGGGGAGGTGGGAGGTTTAAATCCCCACCTTCTCAGAGGGGATTGGGGTGGGGACTCTATAATTTCAAGAGTGGGTTTCGACTCTCACGCCCTGCAAGGAGGCAGGGCAAAAGTCTGAGAGTGAGCGTTAGAATAGGAATAGAGTAGGACTGACCAAAAAAAAAAAAAAGTAAACGATAATGTATGAGAGATATTAATAGCACCACACTTGTTCTATCTTATTAATAGATCATTTTTCCCTCTTTCTCATTCAATTATTGGGATATATTCACGGTGTCAGGAAGGGAAAAAAAGACCGTCAAATCACATTGATCCGTCTCAAAATAACAAGTTCTGCAATAATTAATTTGCAACATAGAGTTTGGTCATAAAATATGTCCTATTTCTTTGAAAAACTAGCATTTTCCCCTTTATAAAATTTGATTTTTTTTCCTCTCTCTTTTGTTAATGGATTGCTTATTGTATGTTCCGATCAAATTAATAGAAGAACAGGTCTTTATGGTCAGCTGAACTCCGTTTAATTCGCTCTCATCCATGAGACGATGTCTTGTCCACGAAATTTGGTAAAATATACAGCGAGATGCAATTAACTCTTCCTATTTTTACGCCTTTGTCTGAATTCTCCAGAAATGAATATATACCAATCGAATGGCTAAAACATTACTTGAGAAATCGAGAAAATAGCTAAGCACGCTCAATGATCACATGGCCAAATGGACAATTCGCATTTGTTAATACGTCAATTGTCATAGCTCATCGATAGATTTTTCTAGGAATAATTTAAAAAAAAAAAACATAAACATATTGTACAGCGACTAACTTAATTCTAAATTTTTCAATTTGATCAATTTAGTTCTAAATGTTTTGACAATTTATCAATATAGTAATTTCAGCCAATTTTGGCCAAAAATTACTGAAATAGATGTCAGCCATCTTATGTAACACGACTGATACTTATGCAGATGATTTTTGGCAATTTTTTGAAATGATTTCTCTTTTTCTTTTGTTCGTATTACCCTATGCCGGTCCAAGACCACCACGATGGCCAGATTATCCTTGCAAACCCTCGCCTATGGCTCACGACCTCCACCAACCATTGACATGGCCTTGAACCGGCAGGGAGAAATAGGAAAAGAAAAGAAAAGGAAAATAAATAATATATAAAAAAAAAAATTGCAAAATTAATTCAGATTAGTACCCACTATGCCACATAAGATGGCTAGTTTCCACTCGAGTGATTTTCGGCCAATTTTAGCGGCAATGACTATATTGACAAATCATTAAAAGATTGATAATTAAATTGATGCCCACATAATAGGTTTAAGACATTTTGGATAATTTTCCCAACTTTTCTAGGATGCTAATGAGAAATCCAAAATTTAGAATTTTTGCACGAACCTTTCAATCTTCTTCTCTGAAAATGTAGATGAAAATCGCGCCCAGAGCCAATGCAACACCAATTGGATGTGGGTTCTCTCGTATGAATTGGAGAATGCCTATTTTGGTGAATTCAAAGGAGGGCATGTGGAAAGGGGGGAAGGAAGTTCTTATTAAAGCAGTTATCCAGGCCATCCCACAGTATGTTATGACCATCTTTAAACTCCCAGTCTCTATTTGTTTAGCCATTGAAAAGCGCATTGCACACTTCTGGTGGCAGACTGACTCTTCTAAAGCTGGAATTCATTGGACACGGTGGGATCAACTAAAGAATAGTAAATCTGAAGGTGGTCTCAGCTTTCGGGACCTCTTACTGTTCAACAAAGCCCTGTTAGGCAAACAAGCTTGGAGATTACTTCAAGATCCTTTGGCCCTATGGAGTCGGCTATTTAGAGGTATTTATTTCCACTCCACGGATTTTCTTTCTGCTGTCAAAGGTAATAGGCCGTCTTGGGGATGGCAGGCCTTTTTGCTAGGTCGGGATTCCATAAGACCTAGTATCCGCTGGTCTGTTGGAGATGGCCAGCACATCAGCATCAGGGAAGACCATTGGCTACCCAAAGGTATTCTTGGTGGTCCAACTAATCGCAATGAACCCTATAAGGTGGCTGAATTGATTGATTCTGATACTAACAGTTGGAATATTCCTATTTTAAATGAAGACTATGATCCCCATACAGTGCAGGAGATCCTAACCATTCACATCAACCCCTCTCATATGGAGGATAAACAGATCTGGACGAACTCTATCCATGGTCACTATAATGTTAAATCTGGTTATCATTTTCTGAGACGGGCAGCAATCAACTCAATTCAGACGCAAGACTCGAATGCCCTGCCTATATATAACAGGATGTGGACACATCTTTGGCACTTACAAGTTGCACCCAAAGTCAAATTTTTTCTCTGGGCCTTATGCCACAATATTCTACCAACCAGAGATAATCTATTCTACCGCCACATCATAACGGACCCGATATGCCCTCTTTGCCAAAATAACCTTCCTGAAACCGCGACTCACTTGTTTCTTTGCTATCCCAAAACCACCCCTGTCTGGCCGACACTAAATCGGTATATGCCTATACACATACCAATCACGCAAAGCATCGAACAGTGGGTAGTAGACCAAATCTCATCCAGAAACTCACCCCAATCGGCTACTATTGCATACGTTCTGTGGAATGTCTGGAAGGCGAGGAATCAAATCATTTTCTGACGACAGAATCTGGAACCTAAGCGGATTGTGGACTCGGCTGTCATCCACGCTCACTCTGTCCTACTGTCTTCTCCGAATCCTACAACCATAAATCGATACGGGATTAGTACAGGGGACTTGTGGCGCCCACTCGATCCAAGCCAGATCAAGGTTAACTTTGATGGGGCTTTTCATCCGCACACGAAGGTTGGTACAATAGCTGCTATCTGTAGAGATCACACAGGTCGCATGGTCGATGGTCTTACCAGGACAATCACAGTCTCCTCGCCTCTGCAAGCGGAGTTTATGGCGTTGCTGCTCACCCTTCACCATCTGCAACAAACCGGACGACATCAAGACCAGCTCCTCCTTGAACGGATAGTTTGATTTTAGTTGAAGCGATCAATGGCCATACCTTGCCACCGTGGGAGGTGCGCTCTGTCTACACTGAAGCTGCTTCCCTCCTGCGAAGCTTTCCTTGCGTTAGGGTTACGCATTGCCGAAGGGCAGCCAATCGCATCGCGGACTGGGCCGCGAAGCTACATAACACGGGGGCTCTTTACGCGAACTGGCCCATCTCACCCCCCCCTGTTATTCGATCTTTTGCTTGCTGATACTTTGCCTACTCGTTGTAATCCCTGGGGTTATTGAATATATTTTACTTCTGACCAAAAAAAAAAAAAAGGGAGGGCATGTTGAGAGATAGTTTTCAGCTTTATTTCTGCCAAAAAAAGATAGGTTAAAATGAACATTGATAGAGAGAACCATATTTATGAATGATGGTGTTTGTTTTTATTTCTTATCTTGTGAATATGGCTTAATTTCTTTTCTTTTGACGTGGGTTTCGGCATCAATCGACGGCAAAAGGCGTCAAAGGAAGGGATCAATGGCAAAGTTTATGGAGAGAGATTACGCTATGGAAGATATGCTGTTCATAGATTCATGATGTCTTAGGCTCCGTTCGTTTTTCGCGGAAAATGTTTTCAGGAAAATATTTTCCGGATTTTCCGGTGTTCATTTTACGGAAAATGAATTCTTAAGGGAAAATGTTTTCCATGGAAGGGAAAAAGTCTTCTAAATTTGGGGAAAATGTTTTCCACTTTTGAAAAGTGGAAAACATTTTCCTCACTTGATCTCTCTTATCTCACACTTCTACAAATCCTCACTTCCTCCTCCCATTTCTTCTTCTTCTTTTCTTTTTTTTTAGTTGAATTATTTTTAAATTGTATTTTTCTTTTTTTATTCAAATTATTTTTAATTTTCTATTTCTTTTTCCTTTTTCTTTTTCTTTTCTTTGTTTCTCATCTTCTTCTTTCTTGACTAGTCGTCGGCCATCACCAGGTGAACTGTCGTGAATCGCTCGTCGATCCGCGAACCTTAAGCTTGATGCTTGCGCTCGCCAATCTAGTGAGCCGAAAATATTTCCCTTATCGAACACCGGAAAATATTTTCCAAAACATTTTCAGGTTTTAGCCGAACACCAGAAAATATTGTCATTTTCCTGGAAAATGACTTTTGGGAAAATATTTTCCGGAAATGGCCTATTTTTCGCGAAATGAACGGACCCTTAATGAAAAACAAGCATTTCGGACGATAACGTGGCTGGACATTAAAGAAACACTCGATCCCATTATACGAATTCGAGGCAATGTTAGAAGACAACTAGAAAATTTGTATGCATATTGATTAGAGATGTGCATTGTGTCTTCCTGGGTCCATTTTTGTTTTTCTCATTGTATAAATGGGAGGGAAAAGAGTAAGTTTATATTTTAAAATAAGTTTATCTGTTAAACTGACACTATGGAATGAAATAATGTGTTCTTTGATAGGAAATACAAGAAAAGAGAAGGGAATTGTCTGTATATTCATTGATTTGTATACAAGCACATTAATACATTTATAGTGCAAGAATGGAAGAGAATAAAAGGAAACAATATACAAACGAATTATAAATTTCCTATATACTAAAACTTCCTATTCACTAAATCAATTAATCTACAATTAGAATCAATCAATGATCACAATCTTCAACTGTATCTCCAACACTACCCCTCAAGCTAATGGCCTATATATATCGAGGACACCCAGCTTGCTCAATGGATAAGTATGTTGTCTTTGACATAATGGCTTAGTGAAAATGTCTACAGGTTGATCCATTGTTCCAATACCGTTTACTACAAGGATTCCTTCTTTGATCTTATCTCGTGTGAAGCGGCAATCAACTTCTATGTGTTTTGTCCTTTCGTGAAAAACTGGGTTTGCTGTCAATTTAAGTAATACATCGTTGTCACAAAATAATTCGGTTAGTCCACTAAATTGTAACCCAAGATCTTAGAGTAATCCTCGAATCCAAACCACTTCGCAAGTAGTCTTTGCCATGGCTCTGCACTCTGATTCATCCGATGATAATGAGACAGTTGATTGCTTCTTTGTCTTCCACGAGATTAATGACTTTCCCAACTTGATGTAGAAACCGGTAATCGATCTTCTAGTCATTGGACAAATAGCATAATCCATATCACAGAAAGCTGTCATCTTCATGTTGCAGTCATAGGATAAGAAAATTCCAAGTCCTAGACATCCCTTCAGGTATTTAACGACCTTTAGGGCTGCATTCATATGAGATTGTTTTGGACCATGTATGAATTGACTGAGTATCTGCACTGCATAACATATATCGGGTATATTAATTTACCAACAAGTCGCTGATATGCTGACGGATCTTTGAGCAACGGGTGCTCAATAGATAAAGAAGAGTTCAAATCATATTCATGAGTAGTCAACTTGGCATTCTGCTCAGCTGGTATGATAGCTGGTTTGCATTCGGATAATCCACCTTCAAAAAGAATTTAAAGGATAAACTTCCTCTGACTGAGATTGATACCTTTATCGGATCGAGCAATTTCAATCCTAAGAAAATATTTGGGCGGTCCCAAATCCTTGATATGGAAAGTAGAGTGCAAATATTTTTTAAGTCTTGCAACATGTGAGTCATTGTTTCCCATAACAAGTATATCATCAACATATATCAGTAAATAGATTGATGAATTACTTCCATTCCATGTAAACAAGGCATAATCATGCTTAGAATGCCGAAATCTTGCATTAGTCAGCGCAGTAGTGAACTTGGCGTACCACTGCCTAGATGCTTGTTTCAATCCGTACAAGGATTTGCATAGACGACATACCCGAGACTCCCCCTGTCTGTGTAATCCCTGTGGAAGCTCCATATAGATCTCTTTATCTAGATCACCGTGAAGAAAGGCATTGTTAACATCCATCTGATGTAAATACCAATTTCTAATGGCTGCAATGGATAAGAAGGAATGGACGGTGACTTCTTTAGCAACGGGTGAGAAGGTTTCATGATAATCGAAGCCTTCTCTCTGAGTAAACCCTTTAGCCACTAGCTGAGCTTTATATCTTTCAACTGAACCATCTGCCTGAAACTTGATTTTATAGACCCATTTGCATCCAATGGGCTTTCGGTGTGGGGGAAGTGGAACAATGTCCCAAGTATGATTCTCTAGCAGGGCAGTTAGTTCTAATTCCATTGCGTGTTGCCATCTTGGATCACAGGATGCTTCATGGAAGGAAGAAGGTTTGTTCTCTTCTGAAAGACGGTTGACACAACACATATGGTATAGTGATAGTCGATTAAAAGACACATATGAAGAAACAGGATACTTCGTACCTAGAGAACGCAATGCAGAACAAATGTAGTCCTTAGTCCACGTGGGTGGACGAGTTTGTCGTCCAGAACGTTGAGGCTGCTCAGCTACTACTAGTTCAGTTGTTGAGAAAGACTTAGAAGTAGTCGTTGATGGAGTCGATGCAAAAGGAGGGTCCTCAGATAATTCTGAAGGTAAGCCGTCTTCAAAAAAGGTAGTGTTATGTGGAACAAAAATGGATGGTTCCGGAGCAACTAACAAATATTGAGAAGCCATAGATAAATCTTCTTCACATAGGAAAGGCCTTTGATGTGGGGACGACGATGTAGATGATGAAGATATCATATCCTTAAATGGAAAAATATCCTCGTGAAAGATGACATCCCTGCTTATGAAGAAATGTCCAGTAGAAATCTACATAACTCGATAACCTTTTTGAAGAGGCGGATATCCCATGAAAATGCATTGAGTGGCACGAGGGCCCATCTTATCCAAAGGACTGACATTTGTTGCATAACACAAACAACCAAATACTCGATGATGATCATTGTGAGGCTGTCTATTATAAAGTAATTCAAAAGGAGTTTTCCCATTGAGGATATGAGTTGGCATGCGATTAATCAAATAGACAGCAGTGATCACACAATCTCCCCAAAAACCTTTAGGAATAGAGGCTTGATATTTCAATGCATGTGCTACTTCTAAGAGATGTCTGTGCTTACGCTTTACAATTCTATTTTGTTGTGGTGTGTAAGTACGAGAACTCTCATGAAATATCCCTTGAGAAGATAGAAATTTTGTACAATCAGAAGTGAAAAATTCATGCCCATTATCTCTACGAATTTGTTGCACAGATTGATCGAATTGATTCTTAACCAAGGAAATGAAATTCAAAAGATGAGTAAATGTTTGACTCTTTGATTGCATAAGATATACCCAAGTGGCCCTTGTATAATCATCTACAATCGTGAGGAAAAAAACGGGAGCCATCACGATGTGAAGTATGATAAGGTCCCCATATATCCATATGAAGTAAGGAAAAACTCCTATCTGCTCGAGATGTACTCATTGGTAAAGAAGCTCGAGATTGGTTGGCCAAGGGACATATTGGGCATTTAGGATGAGGGAAACGTGCACTATGACCCAATCTTTGATGAAAAAAGAGATTTTTATTTCGACAAATAGCATTACAAAAAATGCTTTTATTTAATAATTCTACATCTCCTAAGGAATCAATCCAGTAATATAGTCATTGTGCAATACTACCCAAGCGCATCACTGTGCCAGTCGAACAGTCCTGAAAGAAACAATTGTTGGAACTGAATATTGCATGACAGGAACTATCTATGCACACTTTTGAGACAGAGAGTAGATTGAATTCAAAATCAGGAATGTATAAGACATTTCTGAGAACAAAATGCGGAGCAAGGTGAACAGTGCCAATCTTGGTAACTTGAATAATGTTTCCATTTGGAAGACGCACTGATATAGGAGATTCTGATGTTCTATCAACATGGGCAAAAAGATGCTCACTACAAATTATGTGATCACTAGCCCTCGTATCGATTATCCATGCATTCATAGAAAAAGAATTCTCCTTGTGAAGAAAAGTACCTGAGAACCCTGCACTTTTGTCTCCCATCTTCAATTGATTCAGAGTCTGCATGATATTCTGATACTGATCTTGGGTAATTGTTTGTTGTACCCCATCAATTCTTTGTGTCGAGACCTAATAAGCTGACGATTCTTTTTCTTTTCTAGTTTTATCAATAGGCTTTCCATGCAATTTCTAGCACATATCAATAGTATGGTGTGGGCGTTTGCAATATTCACAATATTTATTTTTGAATTTATTTTGCCCACTGACCTTTCCTGATGACGTGGCACCACGTGGATCATAGGATCCTTTATAAACAGGGGCTGACGTGGCTTGATGATAGCCGTCTGATCCATGCGAGCTTATGGATGATCTGTAGCCATCCATTGCCTCATGCTAATCTGAGCCATCTAACAGCCTGCTTGAATCCAAGCCATTGGATCGCCCATGCGAATTCAGGCCGTTCATTCGAAAAAAAGTAGGGTTTCCTTCAAGCTTTCTCCTTGTTGCAGCCGCACTACCCATTTTTGGGTATCCCAAGCGTGCGGCCATTCCGCTGTCTTCGACCACCGCCTCTTGTGAGCCCACGCCAAACGGAAAAATGGCAAGGCTCATGCCTTCTCCCACTCGAGCGTGTTCAGCCGCGACGAGACGCTGACTTTCTTCTTGGACGGCAAGTTGATAAATGCATCTGAGCGGCGGCGATGGCTCCATGGCGAGAATCTGAGATCGGAAGGTCGAGTAGGAGTCATTGAGGATGAGTAAGAATCGCATGCTTTTTTCTCTTTCCCACATGTCTCTATACTGCCTTAGTGTAGCTTCAAGTCCTTAGAGGCGCTCCTCGTCTGACTCCATTTTGTTCCATAGGGAGGAGAGACGGTTGAAGCAAGCGGTAATCGAGAGGTTCCCTTGCTTCAACTCCATCAGGCTTTGCGTGATGCTGAAGAGCCATGCTCAGTTGAGCCGACCATACATCTCCTTGATGCTATCCCAGAACTACTTGGAGTCCTCAGTAGGTGGCAGTCCAGCCGCGACGTCGGGGGCAAGTGTGTTGCCGATCCAGATGCAAACCAACTGGTTGCACTTCCACCAAAGACGCTGGAGGCATTCGTCGGTCGAGAACGGGACGGCTCTGTCAAGGAAGCCATCCTTGTCCTTCGTCACCAGAGCCCGCCGGAGATCTTGAGCTCACAAGGAGTAGGTTTCCGGTCCGATAAGTTGGTTGCTGATGAGGCGTAATTCGGGGCCGTCCGCCGGAGATGTGTAAAAAGGATCGTCGAGTTCAAGCCGGCCGCTGTCGCCAACCGGAAAAACCAGTAGCATGTATCCGGGTTGAAATGTTGGGTAGGGATTCGTCCCTTGACCCAGCATGGATTCGAGTTCCTGACCCTGCAGCGTGAATTCGAGTTGGGATCCTAGGTAGGGATTCGTCTCGTGACCCAGGATAGCTTCGAGGCCCTGACCCAGGTTCGTCTGGCCCGAGACTTCAGTTGGGCCCATCACAGACTGTGTAGGTCCATATGGGTATTGGGTCCACATCTGTCCTGGCCCAGTAGCCCACTGATACCAATTAACTGGAGGAAAAAACGGTAGCCACTAGGCTGGGCCGAAGGTCTAACTCGTTGTAGGAGCCAACCTTGCAGAAGGAATTTCTTTAGAAGATCGATCTTCGCCATAGAGAATAACTGGATCTGAGGTGGGTGTCTCCTCTATTGAAGAACTCTCAATGTTCTTTGTCATGGTACAAAAAAAAAAAAGTTGAATTCCTAACCGATTTGCTAGTCTGTTTCGTAGGTGAAGATCGTGCAACAACAGCTTAAAAGAAACGGTGGCAATTCAAAATATGCGGAAGCTAGGCCAGGAGTATCTACTCTGATACCATGACAGGAAATACAAGAAAAGAGAAGGGAATTGTCTGTATATTCATTGATTTGTATACAAGCACATTAATACATTTATAGTGCAAGAATGGAAGAGAATAAAAGGAAATAATATACAAACGAATTATAAATTTCCTATTTACTAAAACTTCCTATGCACTAAATCAATTAATCTACAATTAGAATCAATCAATGATCACAATCTTCAACTGTATCTCCAACATTCTTATTTTGTGTATGGACGGCAACCAAACTTTGTTAGATTGTGTGGCTGTAATTGGGGTTTTTCACCGGGGCTTACTTTATTAAAAATTGTAAATATTAGGGCGAAAAATCTTCGAATGCTCCTGTCAAGTCACATAACCAGATTCATCCGTTTTAATAAATTAAGTTCAGTCGACTTTGAAACCGTGTGGATTAAATTGTTGTTATTCCTCGTCGGCTAATCGAGCATCTTTTCGCTGAGGGAGGAATTTTTTCACGCTATATTCTCATAACATCTGTTAAGCTTACTAATGTCATAGCAATCATGAGAACATTTCCCAAACAAAGAGACGAGATGCACTAATTAGCAACAACTTAGATAATGAAAGACAAGGTTCATAAGAAAGCTTGAGCTCTACTGTTCATTTTCTCAACGATAAGTCATGTCCATTTCTAAGTTTTTCCATCCTCCCTAGTTCCTAATTTGTCTATTTTCTGACCTTCGCCATTGTTCTTTTCTTATCCTACCTCGAAATTTAGAAGGGCATACAAAACTGCATATCAACAGCTCTATTAATTTGTGATTCGAATGTGGATTATTCACAAAATTTGACAATTATTTTTGCCTTCCCAATATTTCGCTTCCCACTTAGAGAGATATAATTGACAATAATCCCCCTCCAAAATTATTTTGTTTTGCAATGGGGACTTTTTGGTTCTTCCTTTTGAGTAGGTATCTTTCTGATCATTGTGCTTTCTTTCAATGTCAAATTCACGTATTACGGGAGAGGAAGAAATTACATGTGGGACTCAAGGTCGACCACCAACTATAATTTTTGGCTCGAGAATAAGTTCAGATGTGGAGAGAGGGTTTATATTAACAATTCTTTGGTCACATAATTAACTAATCTTCGACAGTCTTTGAAAGAATTGAATTGGTCAAAATTGGCGTGCTTTCTAGAAAATATTATTTTATGTAAGTGTGGATGAACGAGAATAACGTAATTAATAAGTACCAAATAAAGTCGAAAAGAATGGATCCCAAGTCAACTTATTACCTCGATGACAAAGGATAATAAGCCTCCATTAGAAAAAAAAAAAAAAAAAGACGTGTAAATTCAATATTATTAACATGAAGAGGTCATTGCATAGCCTAGCCACGTTAAGGGTTTCAACTCATTCATCATTTACCACATATAAAAATAGTCATTGCTTAATTTTAAAAATAAAAATAAAAATATATAAAAATTCTAAAAAAAGTTAGTTTCTTTAATTATGCCACCTAGTCATTGCTTAATTAATCCTGTTGCATTTTTTAAAAAAATAGTAAAAAATGATAAACACTAAAAAAAAAAAAAAAAATTAGTATATTTCTTTAGGGACCAATCGTACTATAGAAACAATATTTGACATAATATCATTATTTAGTTTTGTTATGTATAATTAGTGTCCAGACATGGAATTTCCGCTTAGCTTTAGAATAAATGCACGTTTATGTTTAGTGCATAGCTCATGAGGGTTCCTATTCAAATGCTCTATAAGAAGGCCATATATATTCTATGCTCGATTATGTCATCAACGGTAACATTGGCGTTGCTGAGGTGTGCTTTTCTAATATCGTTTGAGTAAGCTGCGTCAACATATAAAAGGTTAATAAAAAAAAAAGGAAGATAAATAAAAATATTTTGTGCAAGAGTTTATGAGAATATTGGAGCATTACCTTAAACACGGGGGTAACGCTAGAGCGTCCGGCAAGCTTCCCGAATGGACGAGCTTGACCGGGCTTATACTTGAATCGTTCCTTGTGATGAGATGAAATGAGACCAGACGGGATAAGATGGGCATGGAGATAGCAAATTATTCTTGCTTTATCTAGAGTTTGTATGTATATGATGGCTAAGACAACATAATCACTATAACAATTTTGGTTCAGATACTAAACGCATGAATTAGTCGGATGCTCAAGAGCCCCGGACACTTCCATTGATATGAAAGAAACGGTCACTCGAGATATGATGTTTTGGTCAATCATACAATTACTGGAACTAATCATGGAGTCAGTGTTAGACCAAGCTAAGCTTTAAAGAAGAGCCTAACTTGTTGCTCAAGCTCGTCGGTCACCATCAGCAGGCTAAGCTTCATAGCTGAATAACTTTAATTAATGATCTATTTTAATGACGACATACACCTTCACAACGAATTCAAAGTGATGGTAGTGTATGGCCCGATAACCTCTTCACCATCTCTCTCCTTTCCTCTGTTTAGACTCAGATTAGTAAAATGGGCATTGCACTCCAAATATATAATTGAGATAATTATTTTTCTTTTGACAGAGTAATGATATATACATCTAAATAATACAATAATATCCGAACACATAATTGACATGATTATTTAACTCTCGACGGATTTGTGAAATCACGCCTGCAGATTATGCGTTGACTCACATGAAGTCCCGAGACCGAAGTTGGCATGGGGAGAGCAAATTTGAATCTTCACGAGTCTGGATTCAATGAACTTCTCAGGGTCTAAGCACCATTAGCGGACCGCATAAAAGATTTCGAAAGGCCAGCTAAATTCAACACGAGAAGATGGTCGAATTGGGTTAGTTCCATGAGATCAATAATGACACGCGAGAGATGTTAAATTAGCGGTACAAACAAAGCTTGCCAGAATCCGATTATTTACTCTCTCCTTTGATTGAGGAACACATCTTTAGGGCCGGCTGAACGGCATTCGATTCCCTTTCATCCAGGAAACGATGTCTTGTCCATATGATTCGGTCAAAAACACAGAAAGTTGCCATCAAAAACCCTTTCTTAAGCTTTCGTCTGAATCATATAGAAATGGGTAGTACATCCAGATCGATGGCTAAAAACCCTAAAACGAAAAATCGAGGCAGTAACTAAAGCTAACATAGCTCAAGGACCACGAGGCAAAATGGGCAAATTATAAGGCTTTCGATATGTCGAACATCATAGCTCGTCGAGACATTTTCGCTAGGATGCCGCATAAGAAAACGACCCTCCAAAAGGAGGGCACGTTGAGAGATGGTTTCGGCTTTTTTCGTGAAAAGAAAAAGAAACATAGGTTAAAAGTTGAAAGTCGATTAGCATAGCCATATTTACACGTTGGTGCTTCTTCTTTTGTTCTTTTTCTTTTGATGCGCTTTGCCTTTGACATAGGTTTCGGCATCCATCGACGGCAAGAAGCATTGAATGAGGGATCGATGGTGATAAAATAAAAGATCCTTTAGCATATCAAAATTCAAATTTCAAAGCTTAAGTTTATCGACGAAGGGAGTCCACTGTACATTGAGAGAATATAAATCCCTTAAACAAGCGAATTAAAATACTTTAACACCCTCTTCTCATGTGCCGGCCAGATCATGGATTGGAATTTAACGAGCAAGGGGGCTACATGTGCTAACAAAGAGAGATAATATTTATTTTTTATATTATATTAAAAAATTAGCTCAAAGGTTTAAATTTATAAGTGAAGAAATTATCGAACGCGCAGTAAAGTTTTCATAGATTCGTGATGTCTTAGAGAAATAGAAAAAGAGCACTTCGGACGATGACGTGGCTGAGAATTAAAGAAAACACCGGACAACATCAGATGGATTCAGGGCAGCGTCGGGAGTCGGATGGAAAAGACGGATGCATGGTGGGCGGAGACGCGCACTATGTCTTCTTGGGTCCATTTATTTCATTTTTTTAAAATTTTTTTATATATACAACGTTGTAGAAAATTATTATTATTATTATTATTATTATTATTATTATTATTATTATTATTATTATTATATGTTCATACATTAGAACCGATACTATTGAAAGATACAATGTGCTCTCTATTTTTGTGCAGGAGTAGATTAAAAGTATCTATTATTTTTGTGAACGTGCAGTTGGTTGCAATTGGCGTTTTCGCTCCGAGCTTGCTTCATTGAAAGTTATAAGAGATTAGGACGAAAACTCTTCCAACACTTTCATTGTGTCAAACGACAGTATTTATGTGTCTTGGCAAGTAAAATTGAACCAACTTTGAAATCATTCGGGTAAAGCCAAATCATTCGGATAAAGTCGCTGTGAGCATTTTCAAAAGGCATATTTCATGAGGCATTTCTCACGATACTGGTTAAATTTAGTAATGTCGTATTGGTCATCGAGAACAACAACGAGGCAAGATAAAAACACTTATTAGGTACTACTCAACATCCTCTAGCTATTGTTAGGTACTACTCAGCATCCTCTAGCTATTCTTATGTGAAGATCTAAAGCTATATATTATTCCTAGCGGCCGCCGTGAATTTAAAATCGATTTTTCTAGGATTTTTTATATAAGAAAATAACTCATGCTCACGTCAATGTTTAGACAAAGAGCCCACGTCTCAAGAAGGCTCATCGGAAAGCTAAGGCTCTAGAGTCCACTTTTCTCGTTAAATTAATACCTAATCCCTCTATTTCCCTACATTTGCCACCATCCTTTTCTTAGCCGACCCTCGAAATTCAGGAAAGGCACGCATCTTGGCCTCCAAAAACACTTCTAATAATTCATGATTCAACAGTTGTTTTTTTTTTTTTTTTTGTCCGTCCTACTCTAATCCTACTATAACACTCACTCTCAGACTTTTCCACTGTCTCCTTGCAGGGCGTGGGAGTCGAAAGCCATTCCTGAAATGAAATCGTCCCCACCTCAATCCTCTCTTAAAAGGTGGGGATTTGAACCCTTCATCTTCTATTTTCAAGTTAGAATGGTGACCACTAGGGCGAACCCCCAATGATTAACAGTTGATTAATCGCGGAATTTGACGATGTCTTGGCCACTTGGAGAGCCACCACTGATCATAACACCTCTCCAAAATCGGTATGCTTTTGCAGGGAAGTCTGTGCCTTTGGTTCTTTCCTTTCGAAAGATTAGATATGGATGTGTTCGTTTCAATATCAATATCAAATTCACTATTTTATGGGAAAAAGAAATGTGAAAATTCACATGCGTGGAGTCAAAGTCAACCACCATCCAGAAAACTTATATTTCGAATCAAGTATAAGATTAGACGTGGGGAGCGGGTCTCTCTTGACCATTCTTTAACCTCATAATATATAAATTCCAAAATCCAATCAATCTTGGACGGCCTATTGAGGATGGAATTGGTTAAAAAAGATGTGCTTTCTTTTTTAGAAGCCATTATTTTAGATTACGTGCGGACAAATCGGGAATTTCGTAATTAACAAGTACCCAATGGGAAAAAATAACTAAATCCTGGTCACCTCGTTCGTCACTTGCTATATAGACATATAAATATATATATAACCATTTTTTTGTGTGTGTTTTCTTTTGGTTTTGCTTGGATAATTATGAAAGTAGACCCCTATTTGCTTAGCAATAAATATATACATAAATAAGGTGGGTCGGTCCTATCTAGGGTTAGTCAACGATCTCATGTTTTTTTTTTTTTTTGCCATATTTTCTCTCTCAATTATGGAATAAATGTTAGGTATTTTTAGGATTCCTATTTTTTTTCACCAAATTTTATAGAAAATTAGGAAACCATGTGGCCGAAAGGCAAAATCACATGAGGAAGTTGGACGACCTCCTAAGTACTTTTGTTTTGTATTTTGAGATCATGTGCAACGCTTGTATTAATGGGAAAGATTCCTTGGACCGTGTCTAAATAAGTACAAGGGCAGAAGACAATTGCGAGTATAATTGAACCACGTAATGTTTTGTCTTGGACTCGTTGGCATATTATTAACTAAATTTGCCCGCCCTAATGTTCGTCTTACCGTGCGTGCAGCTGCCCACAAATAATAATAATAAAATAAAAAAATTCTAAATTCTAAAAATTAGTTTCAAGGATTATTATCGTTGAAAAACTCAAATCGATACTCTCGTGAGCATTTGCCATCGACTAATTTTCATTTCACGAAATATTTCAAAGCAGTCATTTCATATCATATTTACTCCAAACTAACTTTCATCTAGCCAAAAAGCTTAAATCGGTATACTCAATTCCAATCTATATTTTTAAGTATTTTGACCAATATCCTGTTAAAAGAATGTTTCATCTACTAAAATGTTTCTTTCAATATTAGTTAGTCCGTTAGGCTGTTTATTATTATTATTATTATTATTATTATTATTATTATTATTGTAACCAACTGTCGTTTTACGCATACGCGCGTGAAGGAGAAACGCTAAGACAATTAGCAAAATTGACCACGCAATTCCATTCCAGCACTCAAACTTGACATTTCGTTCAACCATATGCAAAACATGATCCACAAATTCCGTTCCTTGGCAAAGAAAAAAAGAATCTTTTTTTTTTTTTATTGAGCTCTCAGGATCTTTGAAAACCTGTAGATATTGACATTAGAATGTCATCATAATTCTCTTTTCTAATATCGACTTATCATAAGCGAGACCAAAAACCGCCGAATTTCTTCTGGGTTAATACTTCTAAAATCCTCGAGTCGATACACAAGCGCCACATTTATCCTAGGCCCAAACTCAAATCGGTTTATTCGTATTGCATTTAGCTCAAACTAATTTTCAGGTGTTACAAAAATCCAAATTGGTGTATCTATGTTATATTTACCAAAATCTTATGATGAAATTGTGGCAAAATTAAAGATTTTAGCAGATCTCTTAATTACGAGGGAGCCTTCAAAGCAAAACCTCAATTCGTTTTCTTCGAACCCGACTTTATCAAAACGACATTATTTACAAGCTCCATATATGTTGAACGTCGCCGCACGCTAATCACTAGAATTGTTTGGCGCATGCGTTTCCACGTCATTAAATTTAATACAGAATAAGACGGAAGTTAACGGATAGTAGTCGCGAAGGTACCAAATTCACAATTAATCATTTTGTTGCTATTCGAAAATGAAATCGACATGGATGGATTACAGATGTATTGATGTTAGAATCTCGACGGCATCGACACGTTTTCTTTTTCTGCGAGGCAACATCACGAGCGGACCAGACTATGCAATCGCAATTAGTATTTCTCCGCCGAGGTAGGCGAAAGCAGCAGCAACTCAAGATGAGATGAAAGATACAGTTGCTGCCATCGTCAATGTTAGAGATAGAGAGAGAGAGAGAGAGAGAGAATCAGATACAGATGGAACACGAGAGGAAAAGGAGGAATTGTTAAAGTGAACCAAAATTTTCACGCGGGGCTTTCGGGGTTTTCTTGAAAGCGCGGGGGAGTTGGAACCAGGCCCTTTATCGACCATGGTCGATTCTTGATTTTCTTGTTTTTCTTGCTTTTTTTCAACGAGGAAGATGGAGGGGAGGGGGGAGCTTTCCGTCACCCTCTCGTCACCTCCGGTTTGTCAAAGAGGGAGGAAAAAAGAAAAGCAAAACCCGAGAATGGAATCATCATCGTCGTCTCGGTTCCGGTCAAATCGAGCCACCTCCGCCTGCATTTGAATAAGGCCCCCATGTCGCTCGCTCGGTCGCACGCAGTCGGTCCTGTCTTCTAGAAGGCGTTTCTTGAATCGCAAATCGGGGCGGACCCCCTTGTCTCTCTCCTCTCTTCTCTCTTCTCTCTTCTCTCTTCTCTCTCTCTCTATCTCTATCTGGAGGGAAGACTATTCGACGCCCCTTGTGAGGAAAGAGAGAGAGATTCTTTAATACGAATGATGTTTGCTTCTTCTTTATCCTTTTCCTTTCTTCTCTCCTCCTCGATGCAACATGTCTGATTTTCTGGATTGTCTGACGGGGTTGTTGTTGTCGTTTTCGCCAGCCATGACGACTCCTCCTCCTCCCTCATGTCCTTGCGAAATTCCGCCCCCTCTCCCTCCCCCTTCCCTTCGAGAATGCATTCCAAAGTTTGACTTCTTGAAATACCGCTTTGTATTACCATCCCCCCCACAACAGAGGAACGCGCATTTTGAACCCCCGTGTCTGGACAAGAGAAGAGCTTGAGGCCTATATCTGGGTTCGTCGCCTAATTTGCCTCTCTCTCCTTCCTCCTTCTCTCTCTCTCTTCTCTCTCTAGAATGCCTTTTTGCACAAGCAACTTGTAGCTCCTAGAGCCAGGACGAGAGCAACGATTGCCCATCGAGAGAAAGGTGTGTTCTTTCCTTTCCTTTCGAATTCGCGTCTCTTGCTAATTTTGCTGGGTCAATGCTGCTGCTGCCGCCGCCATCGTGATTTCCAAGTGGTTAGCTTGTTTTCTTCATTCTGCTCCTGCTCCTGCCGCTGCTCCTGCCGGCGCTGTTCTCGTTGGGGTTGTCGTGAAGTAATTTTTCGATTTCTTGATCGGGCGAATTGGGACGGGTGCTCTGGTCTTGAATTTGTTGAGGGTTGACTTCTTGATGCTGCTTCTGATCTGGGGATCATGTCCGCAGGCCGCCCTCTTCTGATCCCGTCCCCGAGAACCACCCCTAATACCCCACAAACCCTTCCATACCCACCTTCGCCGATCTTGCGAAACCCAGCTCTGGTGATTCGAAACCCGTGTCTACCATGGAGTCCAATATAACCTCTGACAACCCATCTGGCATCGAGTTCCATCACAACTCGTCGTCCAGGCGGAGCATTTCCTCGCACCAGTCGAAGACGTCCAGTACGAACTCCGTCAAGGAAGTGATTTCGGCGGATTCAGGATCCAAGCGGACACGGCAAGGATCGTGTGGCGCGGATTCGGAGTTTATGAGCATGTCCCAGAAAGAAATTAACGAAGAAGACGCGAGGTTGGTTTACATAAATGATCCCGACAGGACGAATGAGAAGTATGAGTTCACGGGGAACTCGATTCGCAATGCCAAGTATTCAATCATCACTTTCTTGCCTAGAAATTTGTTTGAACAGTTCCATAGAGTTGCGTACATTTATTTCTTAGTGATAGCCATACTCAATCAGCTTCCCCAGCTGGCAGTTTTCGGCCGAGGAGCCTCCATAATGCCATTGGCATTTGTATTGCTAGTTACGGCAATTAAAGATGCATATGAGGATTGGAGGCGGCACCGCGCGGATAGGGTAGAGAACAACCGACTGGCATGGGTTTTTGTAAATGGTCAGTTTCAACAGAAGAAATGGAAGGATATTCGGGTTGGAGAAATCATCAAAATTCAGGCAAATGACACTCTTCCATGTGATATGGTGCTGCTTTCGACCAGTGACCCAACCGGAGTTGCTTATGTGCAGACTATTAATTTGGATGGGGAGTCGAATTTGAAAACCGCTATGAAGCAAGAGACTCTGTCTAAGGTGCCTGAGAAAGAGAAGATTAGTGGTTTGATCAAGTGCGAGAAACCCAACAGGAATATTTATGGCTTTCAGGCAAATATGGAATTTGATGGGAAAAGGCTTTCCCTTGGACCTTCCAATATTATTCTTCGTGGATGTGAGCTTAAGAACACTGCCTGGGCGCTTGGAGTTGTGGTGTATGCTGGACGGGAGACCAAAGCTATGCTCAACAATGCTGGAGCCCCTTCAAAAAGGAGTAGCCTTGAGACTCGTATGAACTTGGAAATCATCATACTTTCCCTTTTCCTGATTGCTTTGTGCACAGTTGTCTCTATCCTTGCTGGCATTTGGTTGAAGCGCCACAAGGATGAGCTAAACATCATTCCGTTTTACCTGAAAAAGGACTACAATGATCCACCTCCCGAAGGTCCCAAAGATTATAACTACTATGGCTGGGGAATGGAAATATTTCTCACATTCCTTATGGCTGTTATTGTCTTCCAAATAATGATACCCATATCATTATACATCTCTATGGAACTTGTTCGAGTTGGTCAGTCGTACTTCATGATTCGAGATAAAAACATGTACGACGAGGCCACGAATTCTAGGTTCCAGTGCAGGGCCTTGAATATAAATGAAGATCTAGGACAGATAAAGTACGTGTTCTCTGACAAAACCGGTACACTGACCGAAAACAAGATGGAGTTTCAATGTGCAAGCATCTGGGGAGTAGATTACAGTGGTGGAGAAGCTAATTCTCACATTGACGTGGTTGGAAATCCAGTTGAATGTAAGACTTATTTCTTCTGTCCTGTAATTTTTGTGGTTTGGCCTTCTGATTATGCTGTTCTTTTATCAACTGGAACCATCATCTTATCTATAAGTTCTAATTTCTATCAGTGGACGGGAAGACTCTTAGGCCGAAGATGGCAGTTAAAGTCCACCCTAAGCTTTTGCAACTGACAAAGGGTGGAAAGGATTCACCTGAAGGCAAACATGTCCATGATTTCTTCCTTGCGTTGGCTTCGTGCAACACATTAGTTCCCTTTTTTGTTGATACTTCTGATCCTGTTGTCAAGTTGATTGACTACCAAGGTGAGTCTCCAGATGAACAAGCACTAGCTTATGCAGCTGCTGCCTATGGATTCACTCTCATAGAGAGAACTTCTGGTCATATAGTGATTGATATTCAAGGAGAAAGGCAAAGGTAAATTCAACCGTTTTTTTTTATTTTCTTATGTAACCACTTTTTCGTCTTAAACAATTTAGAGACTCGCTCGGTTTTTTTCAATTGTTCTTATGGAGGGGTTGTCTTTGTTTCGGGAGCCTGGAATATGGATTTCACGCTTGCATGATTGCTGGGTGTTTTAGTAGTTGATGTATTTTATTTGTGAAACGTGCCATGAAATTGAACCGTACTAATTCTTCCTTTTGTCCAATGCACCCTAATGGCCAGTGCAGGTTTAATGTCTTGGGTCTGCATGAGTTTGATAGTGACCGGAAAAGGATGTCTGTCATCTTGGGATTCCCTGACAAGACAGTGAAGGTCTTTGTCAAAGGTGCTGATACAACCATGTTTAGTGTGATAGATAGAGCACTCGAGAAGAATGTGATACATGCAACCGAGCAGCACCTTTATGCTTATTCCTGTTTGGGTTTGAGAACACTTGTGGTCGCCATGCGAGAACTAAGTTCTTCAGAATTTGAGCAGTGGCATTCTGCCTTCGAGACAGCAAGTGCTGCTTTAATGGGTAGGGCTGCTTTGCTTCGCAAGGTTGCGAGCAATGTGGAAAACATCTCTGCATATTGGGTGCCTCTGCAATTGAAGATAAGCTGCAACAAGGGGTGCCAGAAGCGATCGAGTCCCTGAGGACAGCAGCGATCAAGGTTTGGGTATTGACTGGTGACAAGCAAGAAACCGCCATATCGATTGGCTACTCCTCAAAGCTCCTAACTAGCAACATGACCCAGATAGTAATAAACAGCAACTCCAAACAGTCGTGTAAAAAGAGTTTGGAAGATGGCATTTTGATGTCCACTAAGCTCACAACTCAGTCCAGCTTCATGAATAACACTGGTGGAAATTCTGGAGCTGCTGTAACTTCGCTGGCCTTGATTATTGATGGTACAAGTCTTGTATATGTCCTTGATAGTGAGCTTGAAGAGCAGGTAATCTTTTGTAAAGTCTGTCCGCTTTTTAATTTCTAAATCACTATCTATTTGCTGATATTGCTCATATTTGTTGTGCTGCAGCTCTTCAAACTAGCGAGTAAATGTTCTGTTGTATTGTGCTGTCGTGTGGCTCCTCTGCAGAAGGCTGGTATTGTTGCCCTGGTGAAGAAAAGGACTTCAGACCTGACCCTTGCTATTGGCGATGGTAATTATGTTTGCTTTTGAAAGGAACGACAGGGTTTAAAAGTGTGATAAGCAAGTAATTCTGGATCATTTTTCATGAATTAATTTTTTCACTGGATAAATGGCAGGCGCCAACGATGTTTCCATGATCCAAATGGCTGACGTGGGAGTTGGAATTACTGGGCAAGAGGGCAGACAAGCTGTGATGGCATCAGATTTTGCAATGGGACAATTCAGATTTTTAGTCCCCCTATTACTAGTCCATGGGCACTGGAATTACCAAAGGATGGCTTACATGATATTGTACAACTTCTACAGAAATGCAGTGTTTGTATTTGTTCTATTTTGGTGAGTATTAATCTTCTGGACTCCTCCATTCTGCTGCATTCAACACATAGGGACAGCAAAGTGCGTGCTTGTGCTGTGTGTGTGCTTATATTGATGTAGTCTAGTATCTTGGCAGTCCCCAGTTCAAATAACTGAGTCTCCCATCTGCTTCCTGTAGGTTAAAAAGCTAGTTGCCTGCGTTTTAGAACATGTAGTAAGAATTATTTCACCCAGTAGATATTCATAAGCATGGATAAAATTTCGTTATGGTCATAGTTGTAAATGTCAAGTCACATGACCAGATGGCAATGTAGGTGAATTCCTGAACTTCCTAAATAGAAGCTACTAGACTGTTATTGAATTTGAGCTCTATAAATCGTCCTTTAATTGCTTTTGTCCATTATTGGGGCGATGGGTAAAGTTTCTAAATTCTATGTACATTACTTCCAGGTACGTGCTCTATACTTGCTTCACATTGACAACAGCAGTTACTGAATGGAGCAGCATGTTATATTCTGTCATCTACACGTCATTTCCTACAATAGTTGTCGGAATTCTTGACAAGGATCTCAGCAGAAGGACTCTTCTCAAGTTTCCTCAACTGTATGGGGCAGGGCAAAGGCAAGAGAGCTACAGTTCAAAATTGTTTTGGTTAACTATGATGGATACGATATGGCAAAGTGTGGCCATCTTCTTCATACCTCTGTTTGCATATTGGAGGAGCACTATTGATATATCCGGCCTCGGAGATCTTTGGACAATAGCTGCAGTTGTGGTGGTCAATTTACACTTGGCCATGGATGTCATCCGGTGGACATGGATAACTCATGCAGCCATTTGGGGGTCTATTATTGCTACGTGCATTTGTGTCATCATCATTGACGCATTGCCATTTTTATTCGGTTACTGGTATGTCCTCCTGTCTTCATAATATTCCCACCATGCATATGCATAAGCACTCTCTCTTGCCCTTGTTAAGAGCATAGTGATACGCTTGCTTTTTGGTTTTGGAGAAGCTGATATATCCAAAGTTATTTGCCTTTACTGGTTGGCCAAATGGCATAAAATGCAGTGAGACACATTCATCTGCAACTTCTCACCCAATACTAAGGCCAATCTTCATCGGATGGAAGGGCCTCTTCTCCTTTTTCACCTATGCTTGGTTAACTTGTGGCTCTTGATTGTTTGCCTGGGGACCATTGTGGTTTCTTCATGCTGTACCCATGTCTTCATTGTTTAAATGGAAAGTCATGGATAGACCAATGTAGGCGACTAATGATACGCAGGATACCCATATGTTTGGACCTTGATCATGAAGCTTTGGTAGCATAATTCAGACCTGTTCCATGGTCGATTGTTATCTTAAGTAACTGATCTGCAATTACTTGCTTAGGTGGAAAACGAAATTAAGGTGGTTTCTACATTTTTATGATGCTATATTCTAACTACTAAGCAGACAGAAAGACATCAGGTTTTAAGAATTTAGGGATTGTTTTTACTCGTAATGAATTGATGGAAACCAAATTGATGCTCTCGCTGTTTCATGCCTATGAAAAGATTGAAGCTGCACTTCTAATCTCAAATAAAGAGTCGACCTATTTTTTCCTAATGTTTTATATTTGTTTATATTGACAGGGCCATCTTCCATATTGGCAAAACAGCAGCGTTCTGGTTATGCTTGCTCATCATTGTCGTGGCAGCACTAATTCCCCGCTTTGTTGCAAAAGTTTTATTTCAGTATTATAGCCCTTGTGATATTCAAATAGCAAGAGCGGCAGAGAAGTATGGTAATTTTCGGGAGCGGGAACTGGAAATAGAAATGAATCCCATCACGGAACCTCAGCGGAGATGACAAGGTGTTTTTTTTCCTTTTTTTGTTTCTTTACTTTTGTAAGATATCACATTCTTTTGGCATCTTTAGGGGCATATACTAGATGCCGGTTTCTTCTTGTTTTGCTATCCAAAGGGTAGTGTGCATAGTAATTAGATACGAAATTTTTGGTTTGTGTAAGTCCTTGAATGTATGTTATGTACCGTCGTCAGTGCAGCACGATGAATAGTCTTAAATGTACAATTAAATGAAAGATGAGCAGAATTTCATCATATTGACCGTACCAGTTTGTCTATGTTTGATGCGGTATCACGAATTGGGTGAATTCAAAGATTGCTCAATTTCACTTCACGAAGATTCAACTGGTGGCTTCAAGCTACTGCATATCTACTCTGAAAATGAAAGCCGATAGGGGCAGTGTATGTGCATTATTCGATTACAGGAAGTCAGTAAATGTTTCATATAGTGAGCCCCCCGAGGAGTGAAGATATAAGGAGTTACTAGTTACAACCGCAAGCACTCACAATGACATACTAAGGCATGCTGCACATTATTGCTCCGTCTGTGTAAAGTGAAATGCTTCTTTAAGCCTGCTGGGAAGAGCAGTTCAATCAACCATCAAAGTCTCCACTATGGTACAGACGGAGCACTCAATAGTAGCAGTCCTACAAATATAAGCGGTTGATATGTAAGGCGGAAGGGCAACATACATTCGAAAGACCATATAAGTAACTCCTTTTTCTGATACTGATGTATCAAGAGGGGCTTTGTCATATGGAAGTGTAAATTCACTTATGTGATAGATCATTCCACATAAAAAAAGTAGGAATCAACTCCCAGTAAATAGTGGCACCTGGCCCGAGATATGAATCGGAATTCTGTGAGCTCAATCTACATATACTATTAAAGCAAACGGATTTCCATCGAAGAATAAACCAAGGAACTACCAAGATGAATTTACAAACAGATCTTGAATTTACTTCAGGAAATCAGTGGCAGATTCTGCCTCAGATGCTCCTCAATCTTCAAGAACGTATCTATTTCTTCGTGCACCAAAAGCAATTCTCTGACAGAAGAGAAGAACAAATATGTCAACCAACCCCTAAAGGTTATATGTAAGGTGAAATCTAACCAAGCTCTCAATGAACATAGAGAGGGGCATGGTTACTGAACTGAGAATATCTGGGTGTATGCTTTGATCCCTGTAAGGAAACGGATGTAAGTGGGTTTCTGTGATCCATTGGTCGGAACTGATCTGATATTCGGAACAAGGTAATTGGCGACCTGTATTTTCCCAGAGCATCCACCAATAAGTATAAGAATGGTAAGTGGAAAAAGACAAGGGGAAAGGACAAACGAGGAATAGACAAACAAGGGCAAGAAAATCTTAAAGAGAAAGTAATCAAGTATATATATGCTCTCAAGCTTTCAGCCATGTACATCACGAGTTTTCCACTTATCAATGAATTGATTATTTTACAGCTAGCTATCTGCATCACCTTTTACTTGGCATGACCTTCCCAAGTATTTACTCTACATATTCACTAAAGCTACATGCTCTGATAATTAATTCTCTCCAAACCGATATCTCTCTACCAATCAATCCAAAGAACAGTTTTACTCCAGGTTGAGAATAAGATGCTACCACTTCAGCTGGTTCTGCCAGGACATTGATAAAGAATTTCGCCTGCAATAACCAAGATTTTACGTTGTGGTCCAATAACCAAAAGGAAAAAGATATCCCAAAAACTGTATGATATTTTGAAAACCTGGTTTGTGGTGGCACCGCACATGAGAAGATCGGTTGTGACCATTCCTGGCTGCAACAGCTCATTAGGAGGTAAATAGTCAGTGCTTGCTTGAAATCATCCCAGATAAGATATATCCAAATAGTACTAAGTTTCATCATTTCTCAAGAGAAATGCGCGTAACATGTCTGACTAAATTTGAACTTCAATAGGCAGAAATCATTGCAGAAAGTCGAACAAGTTGTGTCCATCTGCTAAAGCATATCTGTATGTACGTTGTATTGTGGGAGACACGAAGCTTTATGGAGCCTGTTATGGACCTCAAAAGTTCATACTGCACTCCTCTAAATGAGAAATTATCTGCCTAATAAGTTCCACTATGCTAGCAAGCTTCTTCAGATCCTACAAGCATGCATGAGCATGCAGAGAAAGGCAAAGCAATTGATTATACTGAATGCCTCAGATAACATTTAAAAGTAACCTTAAAGGTAAAATTTCTTTCTGCAGATTCCAATCAAAATTTATAGCCGATAAGCATAACAATTGTTGTATCAGTATACATATGGGATACAAAGAAGCAAGCATCTATAAGGACAATGACTTGGACGGAAAAAAATGTGCAAGTGTTAAACCTTGCAGTCATTTACTCGCCAACTCATAGAAGTGGAAGCTCTAATAGTCCAAAGAACCTTCTTTAATGGAAATTGACCAAACTTTGTCTCTTGTACAAGGTTTAGATGCATAAATAAGAAACAAAGAAGATAACTTAGAGAACAACGCACCGATAAATTATGGACTAAAACATTTTTCATATCTTGCATCTGCAGCTCTGCCTGCAAAAGGAATCAAAGGCTTCTCAACCTGTCAGTCTGATACATAGGTCCTTAGAAAAGAAAGAAAAATAGAATGCATTTCTTAAAGCTGTCATTGTAATTCATAGGGTTTAAACATACGAAAGCAGATCCGGAATTGGACAGCTAGATTGAAGGAAGCAGAAGCATCAAATGAAAGATATGCCCTCTTCTTTCATAAGATTCTGTCAGGTGTTATGGGAAAAATATGAATGCAATTTTGAGCCTCAAAGGCATTTTTTCAACAGTGAGCAATCAAGAGACATTTCAGGTAGCAGCATTCCACCATCAACCTTGTTAAAACTGGCATTAAGACCTGATTACATTTCTTTTGTATGAAGACATATAGATACCAGCCAGGGTCTACCACCTCAAGAAAAATGACAAATAATCACTATCCAACAGTAAATTAAAAAAAAAAAAATAACTTAATTATATATCTATTTATAGTGTCAAACAGGGAGGTGCTTGTTACCCACCAAGCTCAAGCTCATCCTATATTGACCAATGGCTACTTCTTGTCAGTCATGAAGTTCATTGATAAGTGAGGAAGGCATTTGCATATCGATGCATATTACAAGTCTTTTCCCACAAATTTTATGAGACTTGGATTAGTTTTATGCAGTAAGGCTGCCGTACTGTACCATTATAAAGCATTACTGGTTCTTGAACTGGGAATGAAAAAACTTCCCAACAGATTCGTAACCACAGGAGAAATACTGCTAGAATTTGGTGACAAGCAAATGAATCATGTAATAGGTCCCGTAAGAATGAGAAGTAAATGGAGAATTATTCATATACCTTGTTATAACAAACATCAATATGAAACAAGAAAATGATACCTGTAATGATTTTGTTAAATGCACCACACTGCGCTTAGTGGCCCCATATGCAGCAAACCTACATCCAAGATGTAAAAAGTACCGTCACCAAGCAAGATAACTTTAAAGAGCTACTGTCAACAACAAATTCCAGGAGCATAAAGGACAGAACATGACAAATTCTAATGTGCATCAAGGAGCATAACCGCTATTTCAATTCAGTAAAATAAAGAACAACAATCTTCTCAGGGAAAAAAAAAATTAGCAATCAAAACTAAGTTTTTGACTTCAAACATGGTGGGGGCAATAACAACCCGTTGCACCATCAAATTATTGAAAAAAATAAAATAAAAGATCATCAGAAACTGGTGTTCTTAAATGGATAGTCCACATGCAGGTTTTTATGAAACTTAAAAGCAAAAACATCATATTTACCTGGGAGTTGGTCTTCCATCTGCACCAGCTCCATCCATGTTGAAAATATGACCCCCTCTAGGCTGGCTCAGCATCATCTTAATTGCCTAGAAAACAACCTAGCATTAGATGTTAGTCAAGTGAAAACCGCAAACAAAAAATATAAATGAATTGATAGATGCACATACACTACCTCACGACAGCAAAGCATCAACCCAAGAGAATTTGTTGTGACTACTTCTCTGCAGAAAGAAGTTACACATGTAGACCAGGATAAGTAAATGACAAAAGCTGAATAAATCAGAAAGAACGATATGGTCAGGAATGATGCCACAAGAAGAAGCAGTGATGGGACAGCAAGCTCACAAAAGATCTTGATCTGAAGATTCTGCTAGTGCTTTATAGCTATATGCATTTGATCCAGCATTGTTGATCTGCATTATTCTCAAAGATGGTAAGATGGTGACCGAAAAAGGATTTCTGAAAAACAATCAAACCACAGGTACATAAAAGCAAGGGATCAAATCATTGTTGGGGACTTTATAAATAAGAATTATAGGAGTTAGATGTATTGCTATTCCAGACATAAGTATATTGCCAATTAGAAGTCTTCACTAAAATAAGAAGTATTGTCAGTACTGTCTTGCATTTCAGCTAGCGAAAACAAATTCATGATATTTATTGACCAACCTCTTACTTACTAAAACTACCTTCAGTTTAAGTAGCAGGGGCAATCACCAAACTCATGTCAGTTTATAGGAAAGATGGGTCCTCAATCACCTATATTGTTTCTTAGACTAATTAAGAATAATAGAACACAAATGGAAATCCTTTCTCAAGAGTCAGACCCATCTGTTCCTGACTCAGGTATATAAAAAAATCCTCGAGCTGCTTCATGGCACGAGAGAATAAAGGAAACCACTTTTACACATTCTTCCATGTTTTACCTTTCATCCACCATAGCAACGATGCATACAAAAGCACTCAAATAAGAAGACAGTTTGCATACCCATATGTCGATGTATTTCAGTTTCTCTTGCGCATACCCTACCAAATTCTTCACCTCCTGACCTTCACGGACATCACATTTTGTACCCTAATCGGAAGAAAAGGACTTTGAGAAGATGTCGAAACCCGCAAATGGTAAAAAAAATCACAACATCCAGTATGCGAGAATATGTGATAAGGAGGTCATGGAGTAGGTACAAACACATGCTGCTCCCCGTATTCTTGTCTAAGGTCCCGAACAGCAGATTCCACTCTCTCCACTGGATAAAAAGAATAAAGATTCAACAATCTTAAAACCTCGATCCGACATGAAATCGACAGAGCGAACGCCAGCCACACGCGAGACATTGCAAACCATGAGATGGTCACGGCAAGGTGAATTTACTCTAGGTGCATTAGAGAAACACTGGACCTGATCGCGAGCAGATCACGACGTTGTCCCCTGCTTTCAGGAACTCCTTAGCCAGCGCATAACCTATGCCTGAATTCGAAAGAAGTAAAAAAGAATGAACAGGACAGTCCAGAGCCAACGTCACTCGCTGCCACACCTTAAAAATCTAAACTTTAACTTCAGCTTCACGCCCCATGAGATAAAAAGCATGCGAAAAGAGAGAGAGAGAGGCCAGACCTTTGGTGGAACCGGTGATGAGGACATTGTAAGGGGATTCATCGGCTCTCTGCTCGCCGCCGACGACGACGATTCCGCCCTCGTCGTCGAACCCATGGAGGCGGCGCCGAGGTGCGTCGAAAGCTCGCGCTTTTGGCGGGAACCGGCGGTCGGGCGGCGAGCGCTGGGGACGCGACGGCGGGACAGGGGGCGACGGGGAGCGCGACGACGACCGCCGCCGCCGCCGGGGAGGGACGCGGGGGAGCGGGGGAGGAGGAGAGAGCGCGGCGGCGGCCGCCATTGGAGGAGACGAGCGGTCGCGGCCGAGCTAACGCGAAGGAACTGAGAGCGGACGACGAACTCAGCTCAGTGGACGGAGATGGAGAGACATGGAGGAGATAAATGGGATTTTAGTCTCAACTTATGTTTTGTTCGATTCGTCCCCAACAGCATTTTCAACGCCAACTAGGAAATTTGACCATGTATCCAAAATAAATATATTATTTGGAAAATATTTTCTTCAAAACCATCTTGATTGTATTGCTTATAAAAATAAATAAATGACAGATAATCTTATTATTCACGGAATATAAATTATTATCAATAATAAAAAATATAGAGTAAGCATTTTTGAAGTTCTAATATTTATTAAGGAGATACGATTAAATTATAAAATTTGGCGAATTGATCCAATTAAGTCACTTCTGATGATTATGTTTTTGAAAGTTTTAAAACTCGATTATACATTCTAGATAAAGTTTGAGACTTGATTGACGGACTTTTCGAAAACATTTAAAACTAAATTATACTTTCGGACAAGTTTTAAAACTTCTAATGTATTTACCCCTATTCCGATGACTAATATTTTCAAGTGATATATGTAATTAATCTCGAGAAAAGATTTTCCAAATTATTTATCTTTCACAAAACTAACCGAGGGAAGTTATTTTCGAAAATTGCTTTCTGACATGTTTGAAAACGAAAAGCTAATCAATTACGAAAAATATTTTTCATGGACCGAGAACAAGAAGCATAGTTGGGGCAAGTAATGAAAAAATCACTTTCTTTAAACCGCCGAATAAATGAAAACAAGTCATTTTTCCCAAAGTAAACGGTCCATAAGTTTTACATTCGCTCAAATTGTGTGTTTAAAATCACTTCACAGTCGAACAAAGAGTTAGTAGCATCGACGAAGTAAGTGGCGCCAGGCTCACCCAATGCTCATCCTGACCCTTGCGGTTTCGCTATGCTTGCCTAGACCTGCCGCCAGCCTCGGCATAAAAGCAGAAGCAGAAGTTCAAAGCATGGTAGTAAACTGACGTCCGCATGATTGACGAATTCTTTGCCACCAAGAAGAAGCACACGAGTAATTATTGAATTTGAAACATGTTTTGATATTTTAGATTTGTTCCTTGCTATCACCTAAGGTGGGTTTTCATAATAATCCTTCCAGACCCCTACAGTCGACAGTCCTACATATTCGGATCTCCTGAGAAAGATACATCGACGAACAAGCCACAACAATATTGAGCTTATCTCGATGGGATCTCTGTTATTCCTCCCATATATACAACAAAAGAATGACAAAACTGCATTGAAACCGATGTATTTGGTAAGCAGTCGCCTGCGAGGAGGCATACCTTCTCCTGAAGCTATCGGGCTTGGAACTGTCCATATCCAGTTCATCATCCCGGGACCATGTGACATCCCTGAATTTGATGACATGGGATCCGGCCTGAGAATCCATGGTTCGCATGAGATTCCGAATGCGGCAAAGTGGCATTTTCAAGCCCTCAACGAGGGTGTCTCTTTGATCTTCTCCGTCTGCCGAGGAGTTTCAGCATGTTATCTGTGACATCAAGTGGGATTTGTCATCTTCATCACGGGTTTCGTCTGAAGTGTGAGTTAACCATGCTAATGCTTCTATAGCAGCCTCCCTCTCCGCGAGCTGCTTATTTTTCCTGGGCTTCCCGACAAATTGCATTCCCTTGAACTCTACGAGCGCCCTAAACTCATTCGTCTTCAGGTGCTTTGTTTTGTATTTTGGAGGAGAGTGCCCCGCTCTCATCAGCAGAGTTTGGAGCAAGCTCTTGGGATTTGTTCCGTCTCTCGTGAATTTGTTGGCATCAGAAGGTTCCTTGGGCTTCTTGCTTTCTCGGCCAAACACAAATCTCCCTTCACATTGGTCCCCAGAAACGAGCTCTTGGACAGCAAGCATAAGATATTTTCCTTCCTTGTGAATGTCCGTGCGGGGGATCCTGAAGCTGCAGCACCAATAAGGTGACCATGTCAATTTATCTTCTCAGGTGAAGTACGATTTCTAGAATTCCGAGATGTGTATGAGAAAATGTCTGCACATGGGCAAGATAATGCTGGCATAAACCAGATTACAAAAACAAAGGACCCAGCCAAGAATGTAACCTGCCATCACTGAATGCAATATCAAGGAAATGATCGCCCATTTGTTATCAAAGATGTATGGATAGAAGGCTGTATCTCTAGAACATGCATTCACATTGCATGCAGAATGAATTTTCGTTTAGGTATGTCCAGTTCATTACTTCTAGCCTTCTAATGTGCTTGTAAATATTACATTTCCATCTGGTTTTCACGATTTTCATTCTTCACAAGTGTACTAAAAGGAAGAGAAAAAACAGATTCATTCATCAATTTTTTGACTAACCTTCTTTTGAAGCAGCTTATCAAGCTCCTCCTTAAGCTTCACATAGCATTCTCCCAAACTTGGATCCATGAAAAGTCAATATACCCTTCCAGCATTTTCAGATGCCCAGCCTAGGAAAAAGCAATTTAGCTATAAAAGCCAAGCAATAATATTTTTGAGAGAAAGATGACTATCTTTCAGCAGGAATCACCTGTACTCCATGGCTAAGAGCACCGCCAAATAGCATCAATATTGAATCAGATACACCAGTTGAATCCCGTAAGAAGACAGTATTCACTTTAATCTTTTCTCCAAACAATAGCCATGGATAAGGAATTGTCGAGTAGTTTGCATTGACAGAGTTCTGCAGAAGAAGATTACTAGTATTCAAAGAAAAGATCACATATACCCTAGGAACCATATGATGAAGAGGGAAATTACATCCTCCAGCAGCAACTTTGCAAAATATTCAAGAAATGCCTGAAAAATAATCCAATACAATCAAGCGATAGGAGGACAGCATAATGAAATTAAAAAACAGTTTTGCCCCCACTGAGATGGCTTCCAAGATTCAAATATTTATCTATTACTATCAATTCGTCAAAGCACGAGCACACATAACAAAAATCTGTTTCACATCTATATCAATTTCAAAATAGGGAACAAGTGGGGTCAGTTCTCTACAATATCCAATAGTCCAAAAGATCATAAAAGTGTCCCATAGACTTAGAACATGAGACAAATGGCAGACTTCACATACCGCATAAAGTAGCACCTGGCCATCATCCATCGTTTTGAACGACATGGATGTTTCCCTGTGCTGCAAATATCAAGAGGAATTATAGTGTCGTAGAGATGCACGAATTTCCAATAAATAATTAGAGCTAAATTTTCGATTTGCAGGAACTTACAACTACAGACGCAATACCAGGAAAAAGGCCACAGCATATGATTGCACGGACAAGTGATTGATTGTGGCTTAATTTATTATTAGTACTTGAATCAACTTCTACCAAGCCAGCATCTTTTAATATGAAACTGAACTGCTTCCTAAGAGAATGGATAGCTTGCAGAGTTTGGGGAGAGAGGAAATTCCTCCAGCAGTACTCATAAGCTGAACCTTCTCTCTCTGCATCTTTCCATCCCTCATATGCACGAACAAGAGCCATGTGGTCACTGTAGTCCTTTGCAGAGAACCTTGATTTTGCTGTCCCTGCTAACTATATATTAACAGAAGTATCAACTGATGAAGTGCATCACAATAGGAAGATGACTAGTTATTGACCAGGTCAGTTGTTCGATTACACAGATGCAACACAAGAAGAAGAAACTAATAACTGCTTCATATAGTTGAGAAAATTTCCAGACATCTAATCTAACATAAAATAAGAAAAAAACATAAAATGCACTGCAGAGGTTGTGCCACGTGTCGAAATGTTCCTTCTTATGGACGCAGGCGATGAACAATGTGTCATTCAGATCCATAAATGGTTTCTCCTTTCTAATTGCTCAGATTTATTTCAAGATTAGTCTGTTTAGAGACCCATGGTAGCATCGGCTGGCAAATAGTTTTTAATATGGTCGATGAATCATGCTCAAGGACAAGTATGACAAGTATGAAAGGGAAGTTAGTACATGAAGAGATTGATCATTTAAGATGACCAAATGAGCCGGTTTGAGGAATAAAGGGAGAGAAATTCAAATACCTCCTTTTTGTCTTGAGGCAAAAGGAAAGGATCTCTCACACTGAGTGCTGATACTATGGTAAGAATAGGATCAAAGCAACGCAAAATGGCACCCATAATGAGCATTTTTCCCAGCTTTGGATCAACTGGAAGAACTGACAAAAATTTCCCTGAAAGAATAAAAGGCAGGCAACATGATTGAAATTCAATCACAACGAAATTCTGAAAACTGCTGCATATAGTGAGCATGCATATTTCCATGCAAAAGTCTGAAAACTAACCAAGATTTGTAAGATTTTCCTTCTCATCCAATGCCCCAATCATTTTCAAAAAGTCAACAGCATTTTGGACCTGTCATGAGGATTTTGAAAAAAGTTATGAGAGAGAAAGCCTAGTAAATTCATTAACAAAGATAAGAATCTAAAAGTAACCATTTACTCACAGTAAGTGGTTCTGGTGGCTGTAGTGCAGATGATAGGAATTCCCCTATACTGGCAACCTGCAAGCTTTTTATTTGCAGGCAAAGAGAGTTCAAAGGAGTTCTCAAAAGTTCCGGAAGCTGATACTCAGCAAATGCTTCATAAACACAGCGGGGATATAAGTGGTAACATTCGCCTGGCTGTACACGGCCTGCTCTACCCCTTCTCTATAAGTCAATAAAGCAACACACAAATTTAATACTGTTAGATAGGCTTGGATCCTAGGGTAAAATAACAACCGCCATATATGGAAAATGTACATTTAGATCCATATAATTACCACACTGTCCATCAAATAATTTCTCTTCGGTAAATGATTGCAATGTCTGGGAATACCTCTCTGGGAATATTAGCACACTAACAGCGAGGTTAGATAAGACACACCTGTTTGGCCGATGCTTGTGATATCCAAGAAGGTAGTAGACACGGTGTATTATTCAATGCATCATAAGAGGTCTCTTTCGCTTTCCACAATCAACAAATACTATGTCGTTGATTGTAATACTTGCTTCGGCCATATTGGTGGCAAGAATTATTTACGCACGTTGAATGGCGGGTGCCTCAAATATTTGTTTCTGTGGAAAAAGAAAATGAAGAGATAAAGCATCAGGAAAGTTCCAAAAAGGAGAGTTTGCATATTCATTGTAATCTCTTTGCTAGCAGATGTCAATATTCAGCTAATACAAGGTGTAGCGACCTAACACTTGGCCCTCAATTATATTTGTGAAGCATCGTCTTTACCATTTTCCATTTAACTTGTTTGATAGTTCTCAGAAAGCATGTGAATGGAAGTTTATCACTTCCCACCTCTGTTGCCACTACTTTGTATGACAGTCCTAGAAGAAGTGAAGGCACTTACATAAGGCTTGAAAACCAATTTTGAAGGCAGCATCCTGCCTGTGATTTTTCTATAAGCACCATCTAAGACGCAATTTTCAACTTGGCAAACATGTCATGGCAATGAGACACTGATGACACCAATAAAGTCAACCATTAATAAGGCATTATCATCTTCATCCAGGGCCAGCAAATAAACAACATAATAAAAAGCCACAACATGCTTTATTTGTGATAATAGTAACTTTCTTCACACTGAAGCCATCAGCATGATAGCTGACGGTACCAAGCAAAATAAAGAGGGAGAGCTGTATTACTGATTGGCGCCCGCATGTGCAGTTGAAGTGAGTAACAAGCACATCCAAAAATCTTTCCCAAGTCCTTGTGATAATACTACTAGTGTGAAGAAGAAATATGCAGAAGCAGTCCTACCTGTTCAGATGTTGCCATTGAACCATGACATGTTAAGAGCAGAACCCTGTTAGGGTCTCCCAGAAGAGGATGAGCTTTGAGTTGATCCCTTAAGCAACTTATATCATCCCATCCAGTCATGAAAACTAGTACAGCACCTGGTCTTTCTTTTCGACATATGTGGCATAACACTGCCTCAATAAGATTGAATCCCATGCAGTCAGGTGTCCAACATGATAAAGAATCTCGCACTCTAGAGCTATAATTTTCAAAACTTGATTTAGTAAGAACATCCTGCGGATAAAAGTAATATAATAATTTAGACCATGCATCATATATCTCACAGAAGTAGTTATTACTAGAGATGACAGTAGAAGTTTCAAACCTCAACAAGAGCAGTAATCTGGTTTTTCTTCTTCCGTGGTGCTAGCTGTCTCTGCGTTTTCCACAATTTCTCTTGACCATAATCATCTATTTGATTGAATGAGGTCATCTTGTATCCAGTAATTTCCAGTACATCTTCTAAAAAATGAGCTCTCACGGGGTATGTGAATCCCTAAAATCAGCCACCACTCAAGTCAAATTATCGGTAGACTATTTAACTCAGAATAAAAACTCAACCAGAGTGAATTCTATGAAACAAACTATTTAATTATGTACGGAGGAAGCTAGAAAAAGCTGCTGTTGTGACAATATAAGAGAATCAAGAGCCAGACAAATAAAAATTAAGAATAGACTAGAAAACTCAGAATGAGCAAACAGAGCTGAAGGAGGTGGAAAGAGTGGCTTTCCATGAACACAGGAAGATCAGCTCGCACAAAGGTAAAGAAAATCTAGACAACCTCTCCCACGTGAGATAGAGTAACTCAATGCTAAATTTGTTGTCACTTTCTCACCACCAAGAAAATTAGGTCTCATTCATTTAAACGACATCAAAATCAAATAAACTTGTACAATAGAAAAATTACTCCCAAACAATCAAAATAAAGGATTGCCAAGTTTGTAGAGGTGACTTCTCCCCAGACATTGTAATGGATTCTACTCATACTATTCCCCACGCACCGTATAGCACAAGGAAATCCCCAAGAATCTTGACTTCCAAGGTCAGAAAATAGCCAGTGAAGATCATGAATTATGTCACAATTTCCATCAAAATTCTCAGAGATTTAGGTATGCCATAAATCAACTGCAATTGGTCGAATTTGATGAGTTTAAACTTGAGACTAGCTGGTCCTAAGCAAATTCATCCCGCCTTTATAGTAGACTGGAATCAATAATCAGAACTGGTAATCCTCACTGTATCTTCAAAGACTTTATAAGAACAACATGGCGTGTTTCAGTGGATGAATTGTGACAACAGTAAGTTATGTAGTATGGCTAACCAAATTTGCTAATGAAATTCACGGCCCTCTCTTCATCCTCATCAGATGCAAGATAATAACAATTACCAACTTCATTTAATTCACTTGTCAATAGAAGAATGATCAACCGATGAATTTCACAATAACTTGGCCAGACAAGACTGTTTTCGAAAGTGACACCCACATAGAAACCACAGAACAGACCTGACAACTGCAGATAAGGTACATGAAATCAGTGGCATCCATGGACGTAAGTTCTTACCGGTATATGAATAGTTGGGGCACCTCCAAAATAGGTGGAGAATAACTCCGCATTCAATGTGGCACTCATCAATATTAATCTCAAATCTTGACGGCGAGGAAGAAGATCCTTTAGGACAATCAAGAGGAAGTCTGCAAATGAAATGTAAGAAGTCAGAAGACCAAAGCTTTTACCACTTTTAATGAAGCAAGAGGAACATGAATTCATTAACAACTGCACCTTCATTCATGCCTCTCTCGTGAATTTCGTCTACAAATACATGGGTTATACCATTCAGATTCCGATCACTCAGCAATCGTCGTAGCAGAATTCCACTGGTACAGAAGAGCAGATGTGTATTTTTTCCCTTCATCCCTTCTAGCCGAACTTTATAGCCAACCTATCAAGAAATCTATCTGTGTCGTCGTATAGCAGAACCAATACAAAGAATTTAAATAAAAGTAACAAATGAGATGAACAAAAATTGTGATGCACTTTAACTAGGGAAAAGGCTCACTGTTTCACCAAGAGGCTCTCCTCTCTCGGCAGACACTCTTTCGGCAACTGCCATAGCAGATATTCGTCTAGGCTGAGTGCAAATTATGCTGCAAAAATGCTCCCTACCAGATTCTATTTCTGACTCTAGGATATATTGAGGAAGCTGAGTGGTCTTGCCACATCCAGTCTCCCAGATATTACAATGACCTACAATGGCCAAAACAAAGAGGGAATAAGAAAACCTGCTTGCAAAGAAGCATCCTCTCTTTTTCTAAACATTTCCATGATCGTAAATAAATCAACCAAGCCAGACCCATTCAAACATACTCAGCTTCTCCAGATAAACTAAGAATAATTAATAGGCAAATATTTTTTTAGAATTGTGCCCAAAAAGTTCGATGGCAGTGTTAGGATAAAGATAAACATTATTTGCTTAGATCTGTTAATGAGAAAATGAGGCATGGTTATAGATCACAAGAAACTTATACTTAGGCTGTAGCCCAACCTAGATATTGACAGGGTCATGAATATGGAAAAGAAAAGGAGACGTGCAACAGGACCATGACTGGAATGTGCACTGTAAACATCTTTCACTCGAATCTGACTTAACGATTAGATCTCAAAGGACCAGCACTCCTTGTATAGAGTTTGCCATCGCATAGTCAGAAATTATTGACAGCTTCATTTCCGTGACTCAGCTCTATTGAATTATGGATGGAGACACTCATTGAAAGCACAAGAAACAGATAGAACATAAGACCAGATGGAGACACACAGACTCTCACAAAAGCTAGTTTGTCTAGATTTGATAAAATCAGACTATATTCTATAAGAACCTGATTCCTTGCTATCGCCTGAAGCAGCCTATCCTTCTCCCTGAATGCAGGTAAGGATTTCCGAAAGTCCAACATTTTCCTGCCCTCCGGTGACTCCTATCAAGGAAGAAAAGGAGGTAAATTAGATGGCATCATTCTTCGGAGTATGACTTTCATGACATTACAGTTATTAAATGCGGCCAGCTTCTTTTTCTGATCACAAAAAGAAGAGTAAGCCCAAAGAGGATTTTTTCACTATCCACATCAACTAAGGGAAAGAAAAGCTAGTCTAGAATTCAATTAAATCTGTCTAACCGCGATGTTCTAATAAGAATCTAGAGTTTCATAATTCAGTGCCAGCACATAAGTGGAATAAGCTTGACAACATTCCTCTCAGAAAATACAGGAAATAAAATTAATTATTGCAGTGAACCAAATGTGCTGCGAGGATGGGAGTAAAGACATTGATCGACAAGCAACTACCAACCTTTAAGACCAATGGCCTCACTATAACACAAGTGGGATAAGTTTAGCTAATGGTATAACCTCAACCGAGCAATGTAAGACGGCACAATTGGGAAAAATACTGACAGATAAATACCAAATTAGTACGGTAGAGCACTTGGAGTACCTTGACAAACAGGAGAAAAAACATCATCACAAAGTAAGTTATGATTCACACCTGCCAAGCTCTTTGCATGTTACGCATCCGCAAGCTTCTCCTTTGAAGTACCCTTTCCATGACAGAACCATCAAGAAATAACTCTGGATTGTCATCTGGATTGATCTCTTCAACTTGATCAGCTGACTTAACAACAATTGCCTCATCGCCTTCTTTACCAACTCGTAATTGGATCCTATCAAGATGTTCCCTGAAGCAAAAGCCCTCTACTCTCCTTTGCAGGCCTAGAGGGATAACCACCTGTAACAAATAAGACATTTCAGTTCTACTTGAAGGATGAAACCTAGAGGTCATGAGTACCGAGGACTCTCGATAATCTTTACAAGCTCCACAAATTCATTACCTCTCTTTGAGGCCGCTTATCATCAAGATCTGGCCGGTAATTTGGGAGAGGAACCTTGCTTTAACCACTACTTTCCATATATTTCGCTGTAAAAGCATATGAAGTCGACTGAGCAAGGAAAGCCATAATTGGATAAAAAGATCAATGCACGAGTCTAAAGTAGCCACTGCCTCTTAACCTGTAAAGCCCCATCCTTTTCGCAAGATTAGAAATCTGCTCATAGTCTCTTCTATCCCTTTTATCTCGAGATAAAATTTCCTGGTCCTTTTCGCTGCGCGAGAGCAAGCTGAGCTTCCACTTCCATTCATCAATGTTCGCAACCGAAGACGACGCCTGCAAAGAAGACAGTTTTCAAGACACGGAACAGCCAAATGTTTAATTTCGCTTTCAAACGCCGAACGGAACGAACTGGACATTCGACCAACCCTGAAAGCCGAAGAATGCCGCCCAAAAAAAAAAAAAAAAACACTACTTTTTCAAAAGAAAGGCAACCTTTCGTCATCAAAGCCAAACCCATCTCAAAAACTGTACACCAACACTAAATTCAACCGAAACCGAAACCGAACAGAACAAGACCGAAGAGAGAAGAGACAAGGACAACCTTGTGGCCCTCGAAGTCGACTTCGTACTCATCGTCCGAGAACTGCTCCGCGGCGTAACCGCAGAACCACCGCCTCGCCGCAAGAGACCTCCCTTCGCAGAGCGCCGCCTCAGAGAACAGGCCGAACAGGAGCTGCAGGCCCAGCTCCGCCCGTCGACGGAAGCGCGGCGTGGCGTGGGCTTGGCGGCGCGTCCCAGAAGAGCGCATCTTAGCATGATGCTAGGCATGTTACCGAGGAAGGCGACTGAGACGTCTCCATCTAAAGAGCCAAGGCCGCCAATTCTTCAGGCATTGGCAGTCTCTCTCTCTCTCTCTATGGACTGGAGTAGGAAGACGAAGCTGAGCTTTCGGCCGTCGGAGTGCGAACTCGACCAGGGCCTTTTGGCAAGGGAACACTCTCGTGGGCCTATTGGCGAGCGCGGCTGCAAATTAGCATGACTAATCCTAAATACCAGAGAGTTTGAGGACCTATGTGCAAATAACAATTTTTTTTCCGGGAAACAAGCAATTTTGAGCGCAAATGACAAAATTTATATTTCTCTATTTCTCTATTTTTCCGTTTTCCAGAACAGATTTGGAACAAAAATCCGTTTGATAACTCAATTTCATTTTTTATTTAGGAACAAATTACTATTTTAAATAAATTTGACCTAGAAAATCGATCATGAGCCATGGCTTCCAGGGCCTACGAATCACCCAAAGAAAAAAGAAGAAAAAAAAAGAGAGTGTTTTGAATTTTGTTAAACAATAAACAATTTTTTTTTTGTTTTTTGCTTTGTCTCCGGGGAGATGTGTTTTGAACAAAACAATTTTGGAACAAAACGCACACAAACGTGTTTCTGTCCTTTTGTTCCCGTAAAACAAAAACAAAAAGTTTTTTTTTTGTAGGTTTACTATATGTTCCTATTCTATACTCACTACTACCGAGCTTCTTGCGAGGGCGGTGGGAGTCAAAACCCACTTTTTAAAACTTATGCGTCCCCATCCCATACCCCTCTCGAGTGACGCATTTAAACCTCACCTCCCCTTTCATTTGAAGGTGGCACTAGGAACAAAAAAATTGTTTAAAAAAGCAGAAAAAAGAAATGAAAAGAAACACACCAATTTTAGCTTTTTATTGCATGTGAAAATGAGAAATCAAATTTTTCTCATAGTTCACGCCGTCACCGACCGCTGCCCACTCGCCGCTCGTAGGATGCTAGACACCTACCACCGACCGTGGCCACGGACGCCGGCCGCCGGCCATCGCACTACGCCACGAATCATGCCGGACACCAACGCCCATCGATCGTTGGCCGCTCATCGCCAATCATTGATCTTGGCTCACCACGGCCATCGGAATGTTCGGGTCGGCGGACCGTCCGTCACTCGCCACCTACGCGAATGTCGGCCGCCCACCACCCGCCGCCGTACTCGACCCACTATTGGCCACTCGCCGCCCGCCTTCCCCGTCACCGAACTCCGAATGGATGCCAGGTACGTCGAACCGGACATTGGACGCCGGTGTCGTCATCGAACTCCTGTCGAAACTGACTTTGGCCACCCACCACCGGTCACCGGACTTGCATCGGACGCCGAACATTAGACTTTGGACTTTAGCCGCCCATCGTTGATCACCGGACGCCGAACGCCGGTTGCCGAACATCGGACTTTGGACGCCGCTTGTTACCGCTCTTGGAAAGAAATTTTATTCTATCATTAAACGAATTTTTTATTTTAAAAATAGAAATTTTGAATCGTTATCAAACTCGTTTCTTTACTTAAAAACTCGTTCATGAAATAGAAATTAAGAAATCAATTTTACATTTCAAGAAAATTTTTGTACGCGTTACTTTATCGCATTCATTCACCCGAGAAGTGAGTCACTATTTGGGCTATGTTTGATAATCATTGAACAATTATTTTTATTCTTTTATTCATCGGAACAAAAAAGAACATAAATCCCTTTGGTATTTTTTTGTTCTCGGAGATATAATCAAGAAAAATAGAAAAGAAATTGTTTCTTATTCCCCGAAACACCTATAATCAATTTTTATTTTTTTTTTTTCCTTTCTCCTCTTTTCTCTTCTCCTCTTCCCCTTTCTTCTTTTCCTTTTGCCGCCATTGGTCCCGGCTATGGTTGACGACGTCAAACGAGGGCCGACGACCTCACTAGAGAGTCTTCAGCCCCAACGATGTCTCGACTCGTTGTGGCTAGGCAAGGTTGACCTCACCCAAATCTAGCAAGGTCGAGCTTGCCCAACCACTGCCGAGCAAGGCTCGGCCTAGTGGTGGCCCGGCAAGGCCGAGGCTAGCCTAGGCCAAGCGAGCTCGCCGGACCTTGCCTAACTGATCGCCGACCCACGGCAATGCCCGACGACCGGCTACAAGAAGGAGGGGAAGAAGAGAAAAGAAAAGAGAGAAAATAAGAAAAATATAATAAAAAGTGTTAAAAAAATTTAAAATCTATCAAATGCATTTCTATCCCGGAAATAAAAAATTTAGAAAGTTACCAAACTCGTCTTTTTATTTAGAAATTGTTTTCGAAAAATAAAATAAATAAATAAATCATTTCGATTGAAAATTGTTCTAAGAATATAATTATTATCAAATGCGCCTTAATTCTGTCTCCCTCCCTGACAAAATGATGATGAAGATTTGGGTAAGGAGTTGAAGGATCTCGAAAACATGAAACTCAAAAACCTATTCTTTTCTCTTGCCCCTAAAACCGGTTTAGAAAGTAATTAGTTGGTTCCAAGCAAGTTTGAAAGTTAACTCAGGAATCGGTCATTTCTTTTCTTTTTTTTTCTTTTTTGTTTCATTTTATTATATATACAATATGTATTTGTTGAACTTACATACAATAATTTTTGCATGAAAATAATGTGTCAAGTATATTCAATCTTAATAAAGGTTTTCTACTCTAAAGAAGGGATAAATGAACTTGCTTAAGTTAGGTAAGTCGGTTTGATTCTAAGTTCTACCTTTAAAATCACCTTGCAAGTTCAGAGTTTTAGATTCTCTAATACAAACTGACTAGTTCAGATTATGACATTAAGAACCAAACGAGTCAAAGTTGGTTTTTGAACCAAAAACTTGACCAATCAGTTTCTAAATAAATCCTGAATCGATTAGCTAAAGCCTATTTTAATATGATCTGGATTGAACTGGCCTGGTGTGGTTACTCACCCTGGCAATGGGTTGAATTTTCTCTAGAAAATGGATTGTCAATGTTGTTTAGACATCACCAAGTAGGAATGCTTAGACCCTATTTGCAAACCATCCCAATAGTAACCGATTCTAATTTTTGTTCGGGAGTAGTTTGAAAATAAAATCGCGTTTCGTAAAAATTTTTATTCCTAACAAATTTGGAGTAGAATCAAGAATAAAAAAGTTAGATTCTGTTCCCGGAACAAATCCAAAAATCAAGTCTTCTTCCTTTTTTCTTTCTTCTCTTTCTTCTTCATCTACCGCCATCCCGCGATTGCTGTTCGCCGTCCGCCGTCCGCTAGTCATTGGCAACTGGTCCGGCAAGCTCGCCGGAGGCACGCCCAGCCACCGGCAAGGCCCACCTGGCCACCGACAAGCCTCACCTAGCCCCGCCGGTGGCTAGGCGAGCCTCACCGGCCTCGCGAGGCTCGCCACTCCAGGGCCGACCTCACCGAGGGTTGGCAACGCTCCAGGTGAGTCGTCGGCCTCGTCTCGTCGGCGATCGCCGATCAATGATACGGCCACTTGAAGAAGAAGAATAGGAGAAAAAGGAAAAAGAAAGAAAAAAGAAAAAAAAAAGGAAAAAGTAAAAAAATTGATTTGGAGCAAATCAATGAGATGATATCAAACGTAATTCTATTCCAGAATCATAAATTTTGGACAGTTACCAAATGACTTAAAATGCTTAAAAATTGTTCTTGGAAACAGAATAAAAAAGAATCATTTCTAATCAAAATTTGTTCGAAAAACAAAGAATCAGTTCTAGAACGCACCTTTATTGATTTTTGTAACCAAGTGTTTGAGAAAGATCAGCCATGGTAGGCCCAAAGTAAATCCGCCATTTCGGTACAAACTAAGCACAAGGGTGCTTAGCATTTATGTTTTTTTAAAAATTGTTCCAGGAAACGTAAATAGAAAAAAGTGTTTTGCCTTGGAACAATTTTGACAAAAACGCGTTTGCAAATGGCTGCATTGCATTAAAAAATGAACGTAAACACATTTCTTAGTAAATTTGTATTCTTTTTATTTCTTTTAATTTTTTAATTTTTAAATTTCTTTTTTTCTTTCTTTTTTCTTTTTTCTTCTTTTGGCCGGTGTCGACTTTAAATGGCCGATGACTAGTTGACGAGGGCCGGCGGCCTCGCCGCCTACTCGCGAGGCTCACCGGCCCAGCGAGGGCCGAGCCTCGCCGTGGAGTGAGCTCCGAGCTCGCCCCGATCCGACCGACCCAAGCTCGCCCGGCCAAGCGAGGCCGAGCGACGGCCGACGCACGCCCGACAAGGCCACGGCCTGGTGCGTGTAGAGGACAGGTGGAGAAGCTAGATGGTCTCGAGACGAGGCGCTGTCGACGCCGAGAGTGGGAGGCGCTCAGAGAAGATGACGGTAGAGAAGATGCAGGAGGAGAGGCGGTGTTCGAAGGATTGAGCAAGAAATAGAAAAGAAATTTGTTAAACTTTTTTATTCTTCAAATGTGTTTTAAATAAAGAAAACAAAATTTTTGTTTTACATTTTGCTCCACGTTTATTTAAACAAAAAACAAACAAAAACAGAAAAAGTGTTTAGATGCATAAAAAAGAAATTAAAACAAACGCAGCCCTAAAGGGCTCTGCATCCGCAGCGAGAGAAAAACAGGAGGCCGTCGTCGTCTTCACCTTCTCCTTCTCCTTCTCCTTCTCCTCTGACTGCGCAGCGTGCACCGACCACCGAAGACACCTACTTCGCCGGAATCGAATCGGTGAGATGCCTGAATTCCTATCTTCTTCCCCTTCCGTCGCCTCGCCGGACGCTATAATTCTGGGTCCGTGCCTCGTCCCTCGAGTCTTCTTCTTCTTCTTCCTCCTCTTCCTCTTCCTCTTCCTCTTCTTCTTATCTCGTTGATTTTCGTCGTCCTGCTCTGTAACTAGCGGATTAGCTTTTTTTGGGTGATTACTCCACGTGATGCTGCTTCGATCGAGGCCGTGTTGCTTCTGTGACTTTGGCATGTAACCCTTACCATTTGTGAAATGATTTAGGTTGTTTTGAAATTGTTCCGGCTTTCGGATTTGGTTGCGTGACGGCACGGCTTTTCGTTTCTTTATCTCGTTGCAGGTCTGATCCATTCGAGCTCGTTTTGGAAAGGAACAAGGCATGTCGAAGACGCTGGTGCAGCCGTCGGGCATGAAGAGGCTGACCAACGTGGCCGTGGTCCGGCTCAAGAAGCACGGGATGCCTTCGAGATCGCCTGCTACAAGAACAAAGTCCTTTCTTGGCGCTCTGGCGTGTGAGTTGCCTACTTCTTGGTACCGTGTTGAGTCTAAATGGACGTATACACGGCTTGCCATGTTGAATTTTGAACGGCGACTTTGCTGCATAGGAGGATTATCTATCCATGATTCTTTTTCAAGTACTTGAGTTTTGAATTATATGTATGTGAGCATCGAGAGTGTTGTAGATGGAGAAAAAATATAAGTTCTTTGTGTTTTCAATTGATACTTCTTCATATTCACTCAAATTGTGGAAGACTCCCTGTTGATACTTGCTTCTATGTTTCAAACGTTATATAGAAGAGACGCAAATACTTAGGATGCCAACTGTAGAGCATTTTGCGATGTAAATACTTAGTCCTTGCTTTTTGTGATAATCTGGAACAGCGAGAAGGATGTCGATGAAGTACTCCAGTCGCATACTGTGTATACGAACGTTTCAAAGGAGTTCTTGCCAAGTCAAAAGACCTGACGAAATCCTTTGGGACAGATGATCAGACAAAAAATATGTTTGGAGGTCAGTGACAAGTGGAGGATTATGTGTGTACATACAACATTCTCTGGGGATGAATTGGAATAGATGTCTGCTGTTCTCAAGTCTTACAAATTTGTGTTATTTGCATCTAATGCTCCTGTAGATTTTGGATAAAGGAGAGCTTCAAGTTGCCGGAAAGGAGAGGGAGATCCAATTCGCAAGTCAGTTTCGAGATATTGCCACAATCGTTCTGCAGAGGACAATCAATCCTGAAACTCAACGCCTATACTATTAGCATGATTGAACGACTAATGCATGAAATTCACTTTGCTGTTGATCCGAATAGCAACTCAAAGAAGCAGGTATCAAGATATTCAATTTTGGTGACTTATTAAAGAAATCTTATTAAAAATGTTGGACTTACAGAATAGTGTTTTGTTTTATCATGAACTTGGTGTTAAATATGTCTGTTATCATACCATATATAGGGCTTGTCAGCTTTAGAGTATCATGATATTTTACTTTTGGATTTTCTTATCCTTTCTTTTCTTTTTCCTTGCTT